>JAYESA010000005.1:86016099-86616099 GCA_036927795.1 Iris macrosiphon
CAGAAAAATTACCCTAAGTCCAGTTTTTTATTTTACACCCAAAAATATTATTTTCATAATATTTTAATGTTGTTTAATATTAATTAAAAATCATGTAATAATTTAAAACCCTGATTTTAATTTCAGAAAATTCCCAGAAAATTTCAGAAAATTGTGAAAAATCTCAATTTTAATATTTTTTTTGAAAAAATCAGGGGCTTACAATCTACCTAACTTATAAAATTTCGTCCTCGAAATTTAAATTACGGTAGGGTTCTCTCTGTCCAAGCTCACTTGATTATAGTCTAACGGATTTCTCTCAGGTGGACATTGCGGTCGCTACCCAACTTAGAATTTTACCCATATATCCTTTAAGGCTGTACAACTAGTAAGGCTAGGTATCAACTTAATAAATCATGGTATTGAATCTTTAAGTCTTTAACACAAACATACCATCTATGGTATTCCCTTAGTCATAGAGGTTATCATCAATTTGACCGGTCTGAGAGGTACATGTAGCACTACAAATGAAACTTATACCACACAGGATTTTTGTCTTTCCGGAATAAGGGAAGACGAGGATTAATAATAAAGAGTTTAGGGCGAGGTGGTAGAACAGAGGTATAGGGTTCAAGGCGTTTAAGGAGTTCTAATGGGAATTGTCAGGCGGTTATGGATTGAGATTCTATTCTGGTAATCATTTTATTCGCATGCTCATATTAGTACAGTTATGTAACTGATACGATATGCTCGGCATATTTAGAGGCAAGTATACTAGTCAACTATATATCTCAATCCACATAAAGTAGTCGTGCGAAGTGTGAATCAAAATGCACCAAGGTTGATCAGACCGTAGTACACTGATTCTGAGTAGACACTTGTATTAGTGGGGTTAATCAGGCCTCAATAATACAGGTGTCATGAACAAGCCCGACAAAGAGTAAGCTTGCAAAACTAGGCTATAAAATAGCAGCATCAGTCGAGTTCAGCAAAATTAAGTGCGCTAGATGATGATGAAAAGAGGTACAAATTTATTGAAGTTCACAGAATAACATACAATAAGCACAATAGCAAAAGTCTCTAAAATCTCTATCAAATTTAAAAGCATACTAGGTTATTTAGCAAGTTCAAAATTACTAGGTTGGGGCTGAGGGCACGAACCAATAGGCACGAAAACAATACTAGAAAAGGTATCTACGAAATCACTTACGCGCATTAGCTGCTTCCAGGGTTTGCGCGTTCTCTACGGTCATCACGTAAGCTTGTCCGCGTCCTGGAGCAGTGGGGCAGTCCCTCACTTGGTGTTCTATTGATCCACAATATAGACAGGCACCCAGTCTCTTTCTACAAATTTGCCAGGTGTGACCTTGTTTTTGACAAAAGTTACAAGCAGCAGCTTGTTGGTTCTGTCCTTGAGCCTGGTGTTGGGGTACTGGAGCTCGAGGGAGAGGACGCTGAGCTTGCTGCGGGGCCCTCTGCTGTTGCTGTTGTTGAAAAGGGTGCTTGTTGGGTCCCACGTTTCCGGTATCTCTCTCTCGCTTTAGTTTATGCCCCATGTCTCTCTCAACGCCTTGTGCCACGCTCAAGATTTCCTTATAGGTGCGAGCTAGGCTGGTGGTGACAGCAAGGCGAATATCCGGAGACAGCCCCTTCTTGAATCTACGGGCTCTGTCCTCCGGGTTATGAACCATGTACTCCGCAAAATGGCTCAACCTGCTAAATTCAGCGGTATACTCATCAACAGATAGGTTACCTTGTTCCAGTCTCTCGAATTGGCTTTCGAGAGCTTCCCGAGCCACTTCGGGGTAAAATTTCTCCTTGAATAGCCTCTTGAAGTCCTCCCAGGTGAGGTCAGGAGCAGATAGTTGAGGTTCATCTCTAAACCAGGTTCGAGCAATGTCGAACAGTTGCAGGCTTGCGGACTCCACTTTGAGATCATCAGGAACCCGAGCAGTCTTCAGGAGTCTCTCTACGTTCTCTATCCATTCATCGGCATAGAGAATGCCTTCAGTTCCGCAGAATTCCAGGGGTCTAAGGTTCTTAAAGTCCTTGGCACTTCCTGGCCTCTTTTGTGGTGACTCCCCGGTCCGAAGAGCTTCTGAAAGGCTGGTCCATAGCAGGGCAGTTTGTTCCTTCTGGGATTCCACCAGTCCTTGGAACACTCCAAGTAGCTGTGCCCCATCTAGAGTAACTGTCGGAACAGATGGAGGCGGAGGGAGGGCAAGAGTTTCGGGCACATTCTGCTCAGCTGGTTCTGATGTGCCTCCTACTGTGTTCCTTGTCTGGACCATTCTGAAAGATTAAGGGATAGGAAGATCAGAATAGAATACTTGGAATCAAAGGCGATAGGAAAATTGAGCAGAAATGATATCGAGAATTAAAATAATGACCCTATACTGTAAATGAGCTTTTCCTAGAATCCTCAATCTTATTCCATACCCTGTCCTAGGGTATTACCCTATTTAAGGATATGACCTGCATGGGCCACCATAAAAACGTGTCACGACCCACACCCGGAAATTCGGGCACGAGTGCGTGGGTACGTCCAGCCTACGCCGCAGAGTCAGCGGTAGTACGCTGTCTAGGTCAAATCCACAGTTAACTAATCTAGCTCATTCACAAAATGACATAGGCAAGATAATAATGGGAAACAAAAACTTAAGATTTCAAATGAAATATATGCGACAACAGATTCAAAAGTTTAGTACAGAATTTCAGAATGAATTCGGGGACAAACCCGATTACTAAGATAAAGAGCAAATAACTAAGATAACTACTGCTAACTACTCCGCAGGAGTAGCTTCCTGTGCAGGAACTGGCTCTGCAACTGTGTCACCTGCTGCCTCATAGGGGCCATAATAGGTGGAGGCAAGGTTCTCATCATCGCCTAAAACAACGGATCCAGTCAGGAAAGGAGCAAAGTACACAGTGCACAACAAGATTAAACTAAATATTTATGATAATTAAATTGAGTATCATATTAAGAAAGTTGCATAAAAGAACATCAATATCTCAGAGTTAATGCTATAAACAGGAATACGAGAAAACAAAAATAAATGAGGCAGGAAATGAAACTACAACAGTCAGCAAGAACTATAACAAGACCAGAAGCTATCTGTGTGAACTTGTGTTTGTTTTAGAATACATAGTTGGCATGTAGGGGTTTATAAGGCTAATCCGGCCGTCATAGACGGCTATTAAACATGAACAATCGAGATCCGGCTGAGGGTACAGTCGCGTACCATCAGCTATTAAACATGATAGGGGGAAAGGTAAACTACATGCCTTCTAGTATTCTCCCACCCGACATGAAAAGCAAGACATGAAATACAGTATCCAAGACATAAAATCCAGTATTCTAGCTCTACGTGTAATCATCAATGGTACTAGTAAAGCAGGGAATTAATTATCACAATATAAAGATTAACTTGAAGTGCAGGTACTTGCTTGTTGTTTGGATCCGATTAATAGTTCTCGGGGAAATTTCCAGAGATGAGTCCAAAAGCTAAAATAGACATTACCATCATGCTCAGAAGATGTCAAATAGCTAGAAATGCCTGTCCTTGGGTCCAATTTGGAGACAAGGGCAAAAACGGCAGTTTTGGGTCAAAACGGGGTCCGCCGGTGGGCCCGCTTTGCACCGAAAAATGTGTCCGGGTCAAAGGTCTCCAAATTCACCAAACTTAGTGCCAATAGGTCAGGAACGCTGATACGAACCCAACGGAACTTCCAGAATTGGATTCCGATGAGCCGATCACAAAATCGCCCGTCGAGCGGGGCCGGTGGAGCCCACGACACGCGATTTCGTCAACGTTCTCAGAATCGAACCAAAATTGTCCCACAGGACCAGCGTATTGCTACGAGTCCGATGGTACAAGTTTCGTCTCGATCCGACGAGTGTACAAGAAGTTAGGGCAAATTACAAAAAAGTCGGATACGGGACGATGTCCGCGGATACGCGTTGATTCCGGTGTGCACGCACACCGGAATCAGCTTCCGCAAAATCTCACACGTCCGTATCGACGGTGCGCACGTATCTGTGAAGACTGCACGCGACCAAGTCATCCCGTTGGCGGGGCGTACTCAGTTCCGGGGTGAAACAGGGTCTAGTTTTTCCTGTTTTTGGATCGCGGTGTGCGATCACCACAGGACGCGATGTCCCGAGCGGTTTTTTCGGGCACCGAGAGGGTCGTACAGGATTCGCAACGCAATTTACGGAATCAGAAACGGGGTTACGAGCAGAAAGATATGAGTACCTGAACATGGCTCGAAACCGGGGCTTCACCGTGTCCGACACGACACGAGGACTCTGTGTCCTGTGTCCTGTGTCGTGTCCGGGTCGGATTAGGGTTAGGGTTCTGGCCGGAGACGGCGGCACAGCGGCAGCTCGCGGTGGGGGGAGGCCACCGGGGGCTAGGGCGGGTGCTGCGTGGTTGGTCGGCGGCGAGCGGCAGGCGTCGGAGGCGGGCGGAGCAGCGCTGGGGCAGCGGGGTCGTCGGGCTCGAGCGCGGGTCTCCGGCGACTGGGGCTGAGGCGGGCTGGAGGCGAGCGAGGCGGCGGAGCTGGCGGGAAGCGGCAGCGTCCGCGGGCGGCGGCTGGAGAGCGGTGCGGAGGAGGGATGGCCGGAGAGGGGAAGTCGGGGGGGGTTTATAGGAGAGAGAGGCGGTGGCGTTAGGGGCCGAGGGAGGCGGGGGTGGCCGGGTCTGGCGGCGGAGGGTGCGGAGTCGTGGTGCTGGCCGGGCGGAGCGGCGGCGTCCGCGGGCGGGTCAGGATTTTCGGGTGCAGGTCGGGTTCGGACAGACCCGACCCGACCCGCTAGGCTATACGGGCTGGGCCGCGGGCGGTTGGGCCGGGCTGGGTTATGGGCCGGGCTGGGTTTTATTAAATAATAAAATAATAATAATAATAATAATAAATTAATTAATTAATTAAATAGTTTTAGGTGATTTAAAAATAGGTCCGGGGCCCAGAAAAATCCAGAAAAATTATCCTAAGTCCAGTTTTTCATTTTACACCCAAAAATATTATTTTTATAATATTTTAATGTTGTTTAATATTAATTAAAAATCATGTAATAATTCAAAACCCTGATTTTAATTTTAGAAAATTCCCAGAAAATTCCAGAAAATTGTGAAAAATCCCAATTTTAATATTTTTTTTGAAAAAATCAGGGGCTTACAGAATTGAACCAAACTTGACCCACAGGACCAGCATATTGCTACGAGTCCGATGACGCAAGTTTTGTCTTGATCCGACGTGTGTGCACGAAGTTAGGGTAAATTGCAGAAAAGTCGGATACAGGACGATGTCCGCGGATACGCGTTGATTCCGGTGTGCACGCACACCCGAATCAGCTTCCGCGAAATCTCACACGTCCGTATCGACGATGCGCACGTATCTGTGAAGACCACACGCGACCAAGTCGTCCCGTTTGGCGGGGCGTACTCAGTTCCGGGGTGAAACATGGTCTGGTTTTTCCTATTTTTGGATCGCGGTGTGCGATCACCACAGGACGCGATGCCCCGAGCGGTTTATCCGGGCACCGAGAGGGTCTTACAGGCTTCGCAACGCAATTTACAGAATCGAAATCGGAGGTACAGGGTTCAAGATACGAGTACCTGAACGAAGCCCTTCGAAACTAGGGTTTTCCATGTCCGATACGCGTCCCGTGTCCTGGACGCTGTGTCAGTCGTGTCCACGCATCCAGCAGCGTGTCCGGCCTAGGGCTGAGGGCCGCCGAAGCTGCGGGCTTGGCCGACGGTCGGTGAGGCGTCGCCGGGGCTCGGGTGAGGGCGGTGCCGGCAGGGGGGTTCTGGGGAGTTGGTCGACGGCTGGAGGCGGGCGAATCTGGGAGGCGAGGCACGGCGGGTGGTCGGCTGAAGTCGGGGACGGCGAGCGGGGCTGCTCGCGGAGGGCGGCGGGTCTCGGGGTCGTCGGCGTAGGGTTTCGGCGGGGGGATTGAGGGAGATGGGGAGGCGGAAGAGGAGAACAGGAGAAATTTATAGGGGAGCGGGGCGAGGGAGAGGGGGCCGAGGGGCGGAGGTCGTGGGGTGACGTGGGCGGGGCTAGCGGAGGGGGAGGCGGTCGTGGCGGCCGGAATTCGCGGCGGGCGGCGGAGGGATCGGGGCGAGTGGGGGCTGGTCGTGGTGTGCGGGTGAGGAGCCGGGTCGGGTGCGCGGGTGCGGGTGTGGCCGACCCGCCCGACCCGCTAGGGTACTGGGCTGGGATGCTAGGCTCGGCCCACTGGGCCGGGTCGGGCCCAAAAAAAAAAAAAAAAACAATAATAATAAATAAAAACAATTAATTAATTAATTAGTTAATTACCTTAAATAGTTTTTAGGCATTTAAAAATAGGTCTGAGGCCCAATAAAATCTAGAAAAATTACCCTAAGTCCGGTTTTCTATTTTACACCATAAAATCATATTTTCATTACCTTTTAATATTAGTTATTAGTAATTAAAAATTATAAAATCACCACAGGACCTATGTAAATTCCTGAAAAATTACAGAAAATTCCCAAAAATTGATTTTAAAAAATCTGAAAATTTTTAGGGTGATTACAGAAAGGGGTAATGTTTGTGCAAAACGAAGTGTGTCAACGAGCATTCAACGACATCAAACAATACCTCACAAATCCTCTAGTTCTGGTGGCCCCAATTATGGAAAGACCTTTTTTGCTGTATGCTCGAGCAATGGATCACTCTTTAGGCGCCTTACTCTCATAGAATAGTGATGAAGGGCATGAATAGGAAATATACTATCTCAATCGTATGATGGTCGGTGCCAAACACAGTACAACCATGTAGAGAAAGAATATCTTGCCTTGGTATCCGCCATCCAAAAGATACGTCATTATGTGACAGGTCAAACCATCCATGTCATATCTAGAGTAAATCTCCTCCGGGTTCTGATGACTAAACCCAATACAGTCAACTATCGCCTGGCTATATAGGCAATGATGTTAACGCCTTACAATATGGTGTTTGTCTTACTAAAGGCAGTGAAAGGCCATGCCCTGGCCAATTTTTTAGCAGATCATCCGATGCTGGAGATCTCAAAGTTGTATGATGATATTCCAAATGAAGTATTGGAGTCTAACATGGCAATGAGAGACAACACATGGCAAATGTTCGCCGATGGTGCATCATGAATAGGGCCCAAAGGCAATATCGTCGCCGGCCGACATAGGGATAGTACTTGTCTCTACTAACGAACTATTGATACATCTTGTATATTCTCTCAGAGAACCTTGCTCCAACAATGTAGCATAATACAATGCTTTGCTCATTGGTCTCCAATTAGCTAAACAGTTGTATGTGGAGTATCTAGAGGCCTATGGCAACTCTAAACTGATAGTCAATCAGGTTAGAGGGGAGTATGAAGTCCGTCATGAAGACCTCATCCCCTACTATCACACTATGATCGAGCGAGCTTTTCTCGGGATCCTTTACCGAGCACGTGCCTCGATTGCAGAATATGAAAGCAGATGCTCTTGCCGGCTTGGCAGCTTCCTTGGCCATTCGACTTTGTAGAAGCATGAAAAATTTCTACCATGCGCCAACAATAATCAAGAGCCATGTGCCATAGTGATCAAGACCCATGCGCCAAAATAATCCAATGCCATGCGCCAAATGTTCCCATATGCCAACAGTGCTATGCGCTACTAAGTCTCTAGTGTTTCCAAGTGCCAGCAGTGCCATGTACCACTATATCTCTAGTTTTTCCATGTGCCAGCAGTGCCATGCGCCACTACATCTCTAATGTTCCCATGCACCAGCAGTGCCATGCGCCACTACTCCCTCAGTAATTTCTATGCGCCAGGTGGTAGTGTTCCCAAGGTGAAATCTCAGCCATCAAAATTAGGGCATGACACATGTCACGAGTAATATGGGCATCAGCATCCCAGATCTTAATTTGCCATGTTGCAGCCTTAACACAACATGCGCCAGTAGTACCTTGCGCCAACATGCAACCCGCGTATGTGCGCACACACAAAGCCTTCTCAAGGCTATAAATAGTGGGCATTTTTCACATACAAAAAATAATTATAAATAAAAGGAGAGAAGGAGAAGAAGACCGAAGTGCCGTTCGAAGCCTCGTCAACCTCCTTGGTCCCGGATTATCAACGGAGTAAAGGAGTTGTTGTAGTGCTCGATCTCTACCATCACACTTGTCCAGATCTTATTCTTTTTGGTACTTAGATCCTTTTCTATTAGGGATTCTTTTGTACCCTTTGTCAATTTCCAATAAATAAAAAAAGTTTGTTCGACTTAACAAATCGTTTATTTTTTGGCGATATCGACAAAAATGTCAACTCTGCTGGGGAAGAGCTTCTCCTCCAACGAGAAGCTGGTGATACAATCCGATGTGACCAAGAAGGGTTCAACTCAAAGGATATAGGTCATTCGCTTCGACCAACAAACATTCGAAGATATGCTGGACAAACTGAGCTCTTCAACGAGACTCATTGGACTCTGCATGACTCGTAAATTTTGGGACGCTAAGGCACCTACTCCTCCCCCGAAGTTGGTACCCGATGCATTGTCAACTCCGTTCGCAGATGCACACATGGTTGACCTATACTCAACCAACAAGTCGAGTTCTTCAACGAGGCCCGCACGACCTCACAAAGCAATTAGGATTTAGGTTGCTAAAGCCACCGCGCTATACCCAAAATCTGTTCCAGAAGCACCGCCAACCTTCGCCGCAGTTTAACAAGAGGATGATGCGCATCCTATCTCCATCTTCAAAGATGTTCTCAAGATAGGCTCTTAGGGACTCTTTAGTTGCTCTTCTGCCAGATGATATCTAGGGGACTCTTAGGGACTTGCATGCCCGCGTTAATGCTCGGGATAACCAAGACAGGCTTCAGAAGCTTAGGATCCAAAAATCCTATCATCCCGAGTGGGATAACGTGGTATACCCTCCCAAGTACAAGCCACCATCTCTGACTATATTTGACGGAAAGGTGTCAGCCCAACAATATATGAGATACTTTCAGTCCACGATAGGCTACCTACCTCGGGATGACGCCTTACTCACCAACCTGTTCGTCGGAGCACTATCCGACGTAGCGTTTGAATGGTTCTGTAGTCTCACATATAAATGTATCTCGTCCTTCGAGGACCTGAAGTCCATTTTCCTTGCCCGGTTCTATGAAGGAGGGATGGATATGACTATGTCCTCTCTCATGGACAACACCCAAGGGGACAGAGAACTTGTATGAAACTACATCAAATATTTTCGACAGGCGGTTCTGCAAGTGCCCCCTAGCATTCCCGAATCTTTACTGATCGACACATGTCAAAAGATTCTCCTACCACCAGTGAGACTCTGGACAACATTTGGCCCATTTAGTGATTGGACGATATTTATCATAAGTGTTGCTTCTGCAAAAAAGAGCGCAAAAGGCGCCTGATTATTGGGATTCCAAGCTCCCAACATTAGAGATAGTAGAAAGCATCCTCTCATCGCTAACAACAGTGGTGATAGTAAAGGAAAGTGAGTCCTGACGATAAACTTGTCCATAAGCCCGATATCACCCGTTGTCAAGCTAACGTAACCGCCAAGAGTACATAAGACTTATTCCTTTAATGACGGTCATGTCATGGACCTCTTTGAAGTATTGATGAAGGAAAACAAACTCAAGCTACCTGATATCAAATGCCCTGATGAAGCAGGCAAGGTTGCCAACCCTAAATATTGTCACTACCATCGATATGTCCATCACGCTATGCGATATTATTACATATTAAAAATGCAAATACAACGACTAATCGATTCTAAAGCTCTTACTTTGGACTATGAAGATAATACAATCACTGAAAACATGGAATCCCTCCAGTTTGACGCTTTCCCGAAACAGGCCCAGGATGGTGTCGTTTCCATACCTAGGATAACAATGGAGGTCCTCAACCTCCCCCCAGCCCAAGCAGACCGGTTGGTTTCCCTCACTACTTTAAGAGGCAAAGTCATGTGGGTTCACCCAGACCTTATCCCGGACATGACACGGCCATCAACACCTTCTGCTTCCAAGACCAAAGGAAAGAAGACCAAGTCCTGTCATACGGTCTCTCCATCAACAGATGAAGCTTTGGAGGGGGTAACCATGTCGGTCCTGGCCTACCAACGTGACTACAATGCTTTCGAAGACACTATACCTCCTGTAGCCTCACCCTCGACACCCGCTATGTCTGATCCATGTCTATCCCAGCCTCATGCATTAAACAAGCAAAAGCAGAAGGAAACGTGCTTTGACAAACTTCTGCGAAAAGATATAACTCAGGGGCTGGAGAAGCCTTACAACTTTAATATTTTGGCACAACTGGACAACACTCATGCAAAAAGTATCACTATTCGAGCTCCTTTGTCTCTCCAAGAAGACTCGAGATGCTCTAAATGAGGCATTACAAAATGTCAACTCTTATCTGGCCTAAGTCAAGCCACCAGCGGATAATCCCGCAGTGTGCCCTCACTTCAACAGTATGATGGAGGCGATCCCGAATATCATATTCTCTCAGTAGGACATGCTGCTAAAAAATAATAGGCACGATCGTCCCTTATATTACACATGGTACATCGAAGCCATATAGGTGGACTGAATGCATATTGATCCCGGATCATCTCTCAACATTATCCCACAAAGTCTGCTAAAGATTGTGGGGATTCTGATGCATCGGTTATCGGCCACCAACACCATAATCAGCGGCTTCAATGTTGTGAGAAGCTACCTGCTCGGCAAGATTCGTCTGAAGTGCCAGATCGGTGATCTCCGAACCGAGGTGACTTACAACGTCATCAATTTGGATGATTCCTATAATGTCCTTCTAGGGCGTCCGTGGATACATGAGTATATGATTGTCCCATCCACTTTTTACCAGTTCTTAAAGTTTGTCAGTGAAGACGACATTGTCAAGACTGAATTTGTCGACATAGATCCTTTCAAAGGGGTCAAAGCGTAATACTTTGACTCGATCTTGTACAAGAAAATTTACCAAGACGAAGGAGGCAACGATGCCGATGATGAAGCTGCTACTGTTACCGCTTCAGGCGATCCCTTAAGGGTCCGTCTCAAAGGACGCCTGCCCCAAACATCTACTCCCCTTGTGGTCAAGCTTCGAAGAAGGGCGCTTGAATCCTCGGTAGTCAAACTCCTGGGACAGATACATTTGCCAGGCAAAGATCCCCTCGCCACAAGAACCCCAGGTTAGCTGGTAGTCAAGCTCCGTTGAAAAACTCCAGTATCGTCAATATCACTGACATCCACTGAAGAAGATGAACAGGAAGAATGCGTCGTAGCATCTACCGACGTACCATCATATGATCATGTAATCACTTTAGAGAAGATACCATATTTTCTCAACAAAGGCCTCTCTTTGAATTACTCTGTGGTCGCGCTTTGGGGCGCCGCATATTCTCTGGAGTATGGTCTAGGTTACACCTACATACACAAGTGGTTACCGTTCACTTCGCAAATCGAATCCGCCTTAACCAAAACCCCTGGTTTGTCATTCCAGCAAGGAAGAAAATGGACAAACCTATCATTTTTGGGAAAGTTGAATGTCGTCAGGACTTCATCTCTGAAGAACCGGAACCAGAGAGCGGTAGAATACAGCTTCATCGGTACAACATACAAACTAAATGCATTCTCTAGAAAATATGATACCACCAGAAGAGCGACCAGGGCTTGAACTACGGCAAGGGACGATGCTTACTACTGCATCATTTTACCCCCAAGGGCAAACTTGAGAAGTATTACCAGCGGACTGATCATGGTTTGGGATATGTCACACCTCCTATAACTCTCGAAGACTCGAGAGAAGAGGACGAAACACAATCTCACTCTTCATAATTTTTCGTATGGGACTAACGTTAGCATCAGAGACATGCTTAAACAAGCGTTGTCCATTAACTTGGTATCAACAGATCCATAGAAGGACAACGAGTACCCTGTTGAACTCTTTGAAGTAGAACCATAGGGTCAAAAGCCAAAATCTCTGTAGGAATTACAGTTCGAGCAACGGGAACCTCCGACAGAAGACGAGGTTGTACAAGTTGATTTGGGCGATGACATTGCTCCTAAGCCCATCTTAATCAGCAAAAATCTCTCACCATAAGAATGTGAATCCCTTGTCCACTTGGTACATGAATACATTAACGTCTTCGCATGAAACTACGAGGATATGTCGGGTCTGGATCCACAGATCGCCATGCACAAGCTCAATATCTGGCCTGATGCCAAGTTAGTAAAATAATAACAACGATAATTTCGTCCAGACTTTATGCGTGCCATCAAAGCTGATTTAAATAAGTTGATAGAAAGTGGGTTTATTTGCTAAAAACAACATCCGGACTGGGTAGCTAATACCTTCCCATCTTTAAAAAGAATGATAAAATCTGAGTCCGAAATTCTGGCTCATGTGACAAGCCAAGGCCCCGAAAGAATCACTAAGGCATCGAATTTCATGATTTGAACACAGCTTGCCCGAAGGACAAATTCCCGCTCTTGACTACAAACGTAATGGTCGACAATACTTGTGGCTTCGAGCGTATGTCCTTCATGGACGAGTTCTCAGGCTATAACCAAATCGAGATATTTCCAGAAGACGAGAAACACACGTCATTCTGGACACCAATAGGGGTGTATTGTAACACCGTGATGCCTTTTGGCCTGAAAAATATAGGTACAACATACCAGAGAGCTATGAGCAAAATCTTCCGTGACCACCTGCGCAAGACAGTTGAATGTTATATTAATGACATCGCTGTCAAGAGCAGTTTTCAAGATGATCACCTCCAATATTTGAAGACTGTATTTGATCTAATGCGAACGCATCAGCTCAAGATGAACCCCACCAAGTCATTCATAGGGGTCTCTAGCGACAAATATTTTAGCTTTATCATAAACCCAAAGGGTATTCATATTAACCAAGAAAAGACTAAAGCCGTTTTAGATATGCATCCTCTAAAGAACCTGCGAGAGCTTCACGGTCTACAAGGAAGACTGGCATACATAAGGAGGTTCATAGCTAATCTCTCTGAACGATACCGATCCTTTACCCCGCTCATGAAGAAGAGAGTCTCTTTCGCCTGGATGTAGGAATTCCAGCAAGCATTCGACGACATTAAGAAGTATCTTACAAACCCCCCGGTGTTGGTGGCCCCAATTGTAAGAAAATCCTTATTACTTTATCTCCGTGCAATGGATCATTCCCTCGGTGCTTTTCTTGCTCAAAATAGCGATGAAGGTTATGAGCAAGCTATCTATTATCTCAGCAGAACGATGATCGGTGCCGAACATAGGTACAATTTGGTCAAGAAAGAATGTCTTGCTCTGGTGTTTGCCGTCCAAAAGACTCGTCATTACTTGTCAGGGCAAACCTATTCATGTAATCTCCCGAGTGAACCCCCTCAGAGTCCTTATGACCAAGCCCGGGGCACTTAATTCTCATCTAGCCATGTGGGCAATCCTATTGTCACCTTATAACTGGTATCCATCCCGTAAAAGGCTGTTAAGGGCCAAGCATTAGCCGACTTTCTGGCAGCCCATTTGTTATCAGAGACTTCTAAGCTCTACGATGAAATCCCCGATGAGGTATTGGATTCAACACCATTACGACAGGAAGCTCTGTTTGGCGAATGTTCTTTGATGGTGCTTCAAGAACATGCTCGAAGGCAACATCGTCGTCGAAGTTGGGATAGTGTTAATTTCTCCCTAAGACCTAGTCATACAACGCATACTAGCTCACGGAGTCGTGTTCCAATATTGAGGCAGAATATAATGCTCTTATCATTGGGCTCCAGCTAGCTAAACAACTGGAGGTCGATTACCTAAAAGCCTATGGTGATTCTAAATTAATAGCCAACCAAGTTTGCGATGAATACGAAGTCCATCATGAGGACCTGCTCCCCTACCATCAGGCGGACGTTGATATGATCCCCAATTTTACAGAGTTCTTCATAGAACATGTGCTGCAATTGCAAAATATTGAAGCTGATACACTCGTCGGCCTCGTCGCATCCCTGGCAGTCCTAATCAAGACTCATCTATTTGTCACAGTTGTCGGTTAAGAGCTGGTTTGCCCAAAAAATAACTTATACTTGAATATAAGACACTCCATAGGCATGGATAGCAATGTCAAAGAATGGTGGCTCCCATTCATAGACTATGTCGTCTACGAAATCCTTCCGTATGAACCAAAGGAGGCCACTTCCATCAGAAGGCGTTCCCTCCGGTTCTACTATGATACAACTACTAAGATGCTATATCGTCGTTCTTATGAAGGACTCCTGTTGCGATGCCTATCAGACGCAAAAGCAAGGCAAGATCTTCGGGAAGCTCAAGATGGTGTTTATGGTGCTCACCAGCCCGGACCTAAGCTTCAAGATTACCTCCGATGCATGGGCTATTATTAGCCAACAATGGTGGTAGATGTCATTAATTATTCGAAGAGGTGTATGGTAGGTCAAATCCATGCCGACTTCATCCACCAACCTTCAGATTTTCTGCACCCGACCGTTGCATCTTGGCCGTTTGAAGCCTGGGAAATGGACATCATAGGACCGATCAGTCCACCTTCGTCTAAGGGGCACCAGTTCATCCTAGCTATCACTGACTACTTCTCTAAAGTGGCGAAAGCTATTCCGTTCGCAGAGGTAAAAGCCTCCAATGTGATCAGTTTCCTGAAACATCACGTCGTCTACCATTTTGGCTTGCCCAGCCGGATCATTCATAACAACGGTCCACAATTTGTTAGCCACGCTTTCTTCCTGTTTTGCGATAAAAATCGAATTCAGAATGTAGCTTCAACCGCCTACAATCCAACAACAAATGGATTAGTCGTACTGGCAACACGTTTGAACTCCAAAACTAGCATTCAATATAACTATCATCAAGCTTCTCAAAAAGTTCATTTCTGCCAACAAACTTGACTGGAATGAGAAGCTGGGTGAGTGCCTATGGGCCTATCGCACAACGATTTAAACTCCTACTGGCAACACGTTGTTCTCTTTGGTCTACGGAAGCGAGGCTGTGCTTCCTCTATAGACCCAAATTCTTTCTCTTCGGTTAGCCCTCACCCACCGACTAACCGTTGAAGAAAACTATCATTGACATCTTCAAGTGTTGGAAGCACTTGATGAAAAGTGCCTCTTGGCTCAATAACGCATTGAGCTATATCAAAAACGACTCTTTGGGACCTTTAACAAAAATTTGTTGGAAACAATGTTCCAGGTTGGTGATCTCGTCATAACTGTGAGAAGACCAATGATCATGACCAACAAGAAGGCAGAAAAATTCTAACCCAAGTGGGAGGGCCCCTTTTATGAGACTTGTCTCACAGTATTCGTATTTTATGCGGGTACGTATTTTGGTGGTAGTTATTGCATTTTATTGAATCTCGAGGGAGCTCATAAATTCTCAAAATTGAAACTTTACTACTTGACCGGTATACCAATGGTATACTACAGTATACATACGGTGTACTGCCCGACAGATATTTGTTTCACATTCAAGATATTTTTGAGATATTTTCTCTATAAATAGTACTCGAGATATTTTATTTTCTTCTTTCTCTTTCTCTCTCCTCTCTTCTTCATTTTCTCTCGAGCTTGGAAGCGTGGTCTTGAGACCTGGAGTGTGGTTTCTGAACCCCTTCGTGGTGGTGGACTAGAAGATTTAGGCTGGAAGCTTGCAATAAAAAAGTATATCTTGCCGATTTCGTGAATTGCTTTTACTTTCAGTCATTTTACTTTCTTGGTGCTTGGTTATTGCATTTTAGCTTAGATTTGTTTTTCTATAGTTGTGTATATTGTGATTTCTAGCCTAGTGACCGTCTCGGTTTTGATTTCTGATAAAATCTCGTTTCGTCCCTTTTTGGTAACTCGGTAACGAAAACGGTACCGAAGTTCTGACCCTGAGATTTATTCCATATTCTGATATGAGACTTATCCTAGACTAGACTTCCTGTTAGACTTGGTTCTGGTAAATTTTGGGGTTTGATTTGGGTCCCAAAAATCAACCTTGATTTAACCTTGTTTATTCTTGAAAACTGGCATACCGATGGTATATCGATTTTGACCAACTTGATTTTAGATATTTTTATGAGAACCCTATCGACATACCGACGGTGTAATTTATTGTACTGACGGTATACCAATCTTGCCGACACTGTTAGATATTTTTCTTGGTCGGCATACCGACGGTGTACTGGGTTGTGCCGACGGTATACCGATTTGTGAAACTTTATTTTCTAGTAACTTTTTGCCTACTTGGAACGACATATCGACAGTATACTATAATATACTGACGGTATACCGATTTGTTGGAATCTAGAACTTGTTGTATTTTTCCTATTACTGGACCGGTGTACCGACGATATACTAGACTGTACCGATGATATACCAATCATGCACTTTCTTTAGAAATTCTTGGTTTTTTATGATTTCATGTTGAAACTTCTGGCTTTTGCTTGTACATGCGATGACTTGACCTGATTTGGACATAAACTTACAGGGCTTTAGATGACATAACTTGACTTGAGTTGGATTTACTCGATTTTACCCGGCTTTGCCTGGCTACACGTGATGACATGATTGACTGGACTTGACCTGGTATGCCCATACATGGCTTCATCGGACATAGCTTTACATGCTTGTACATGGTTTACCTGGTTTCACATGGCTTCACCTGGATTGACACTTGGCTTTACCCGACTTCACTTGGTTTCATATAGCTTGATTGTTGTCGTGGCATACATGAGTCCGATTGTGCAATGTATATTAAACTTTTTTATATTGCTATTAGAACTTGATTTGTCTGCATCATGTCTAGGATTGATTCTGCAGAATGTCACACCCGGATTCATAAAAGAAACTGCTAGGGGTTAACTAACTATATATTCACTAAGTACATGGCTAGGGATTTTTTTAGATTAAATGCAGTCCCGGCTATTCATACTGTTATCTTGAGGAGTCTCCAGTGGTTTATATTTTGGCGTATCTTGAGGAGTATCCAGTTGGTTGTGTGTATGGATATCTCAGACGGACTACAGGGACATGAGATGAGAATGAACTCTAGCATCATGTTGCATTATAAAGTTAGTAATTTAAGGATTGTGATAACCCTAGTTAGTTAAAGGTATCAAGCCATACTTATGTGATTTGACATGATTGATGGTTGATGGATACTCTAGGCTTCACATGATCACTTCTACTTTCAGTACTTTTTATTTTTTTATTGATTATCAGATTCGGATATGTCTTATTGCAGGTTTTACAGTATTTATTATCCTGAGATCTTTTATATTCAGTCTTTACTTTCCAGTATTTGTATTACTTTTGTTTTTGGTTTAAGTTCCTAGATTGGATTTCTTTATGGCACTTGCTATTTAGGGGTCTGACCCTACTGGTTTTGTATAGCCAGATCCAGTTGCAGCACCGGAGGATCTTTCGTACTTTTCTAAGGATGGTGGCCACCAGGAGCACCAACCCGCTTGAGTGGGTTTGCTTACTTCCCTTCTTAATGTATATTCTATTTTTAGGCGTTTAGATACCGAGAAGTGTTTAGATCATGTTTTGGTTTGATCAGTTAGCCTACGAGCATTAGTATGATTGACATATCCAAGGGTTGATCATATATGACTTAGATTCTGCCTAGTTTATTCATTTTGTATTCATTAGCTTCATGATCATCTGTATATTATAGTTTGGGACGCTTTACTATTATATTTTAGCTGATCTTATATCTTGTTATTATTCTTGTTATTCTTGTGATTGAGACATTAGGGTTTGTTGGACTTAGGCTTGATTGTTGGTTTGTAGTAGTGACCCCTTGTGTCTTACAGCTTCACATATATACGGAGTACCATAGTGCTCTAAGTATATGTAGCTAGCATTGTTTGTCCTGCTTTCCACTATTCTGGTTCTTGGATGTGACACAATTTTAGTGGTGGCCCATGCAGGTCTGTCTGAGCGAATTATGTCTCTTTGAGCAGATTTGATCTTGTTTTTACATATATGTGGGGGTTGTTGCTGTTACTAGATGTCTTAATCTTAAAATATTCCCCTTGATCCCTAGTTATTTTTTTCTCCATCCCTGATTCTTGATTTGATATCTGCTTATTCGTTGATCTATCCTGTTCTTTGATTGATTCTTGTGTCCTTCACTTACAGGGGTACTGTTCCTGTTACTATCGGCCAGATGGATCGAGACTTGATACATGCTAACCTATATTAGTACACTTAGATCCTCATATGTTAAATTAATTGTGTGTGTTGTTTTTTCTCCATCCCTGACACATTGCACATGCACACAACTCCTAACCTAACCTTTCCTTACTCTTACATCAACACGCACACACACACACTAACATTAGATTATGCACTTGATATGTACATATGAGTTACTCCATGATACTCACTCTACTAGAGTGCCAAACTCCGAATTCTCGACAATATATATATATATATATATATATATATATATATATATATAATACATCATAATATAACTAAAGTAGCTTGTTAAAATAAGAATCGAAGAGTAATTATACAAAACACCTAAAATAGAGCTCTGTGTCACACGATATCACACCGTATCGTGATACGGCCTACTCGTATCCAATTATGGATACATACCTAGTCCAATAATCCCGATCTAAGTCTAATTAGATCTAATTGGTCTCATGACACACAATTGTGTGTCAATCTCATATTTCTACCCAAATTAATATAAAAACCTATGTGGAGACCATAATACTCAACCAAATCAACTAGAATTTGTTCCTAATGGTAGCCTTATGCCATATGGTGGTTCCTAATTAATACAATCATCAAATAATTACTATAACACACTAATATTAATATATATTCCTAAAATTATTTATCCATGCCAAATTATCAAACTACCCCTAGTTGGAAAAGTGAGGGTGATAATCCTACCCACCTTAGAAAAATTTTGTCCTCAATATTTAAGGAAGAAACTAACTACCAATAGCAATCAATACAAGCAAGAAAGAATTATACCTCATGGCTCAAATAGATAAGGATATTGCTTGCGTATCACGGCTTCTCTTTCCCAGGTACTCTCTCCTGGCGGGTGATGCCTCCACGCGATGCGTACCAAAAGAATTGTCTAGTTCTGCAACACCTTCTCCCTAAGATCCAGAATTTCCATGGGCTACTCTGGGTAACTGAGAGTATGACCAACCTCGATCTTTGAGTGATCTAATACATGGCTAGGGTCTTCCACGTACCGTCTCAGCTATGACACATGGAACATCTTGTGCACTCCCTTTAATGCAGGCGACAAGTCTAGTCTGTAGGCCACTGCATAGACCCTCTCAAAATACTGAATGGTCTGATGTACCGTGGACTAAACTTCCCTCCTCCACCAAAGCAAATCTTGCCTAGTGTTGGAGAGATCCTCAAGAACACCAAATCGCCAACCTAGCACGAAACACAGCCTTAACACTCTTATAACAAGCAATCACAAGCAATACAAAATAAAATCTATACCTCAAACTCCAATGGTCTCTGGTGGCTATCGGCCCAATGCCATTGTCTGTCATGCGCCACTCGAAGTCTATCCCTGATAAGCTTTACCTTCTCAGCTTCATCCACGACCATCTCTGGTCCCAATAAGTCTCTCTTACTAACATCGTCCCATGATAATGGAGTGCGGCATCTCCGTCCATACAATGCCTCAAATGGTGACATCTTAATACTTGCCTGGTAGCTGTTGTTATAAGCAAACTCTACCAGGTGAAGATGATCCTCCTAAGAGCCTCCAAAATCTAAAACATAGGTGTGTACCATATCCTTGAGAGTCTGAGTAGTCCTTTTCGTTTGCCCGTCTGTCTGGGGGTGATATGCGGTACTAAACTTGAGTTAGATTTCCATGCTAGCCTACAAACTCCTCCAGAAGTGGGTTATGAAGCGATTATCCCGATCCGAGACTATGCTCACAGAAACTCTATGCAATCTGACTATCTGACGCACATATATCTCTGCGAGCTTCTCCATAGACGTACCCACTTTAAATGGCAAGAAGTGGGCTGATTTGGTCAACTTGTCTACGATGACCCAAATCGCGTCTTTCCCTCCTGAAGAACGCGAAAGCCCCAAAATAAAGTCCATCATCATATGCTCCCAATTCCACTCTGGAATGGGTAAAGGCTGAAGTAATCCACCTAGCCGTTGTCTCTCTGTCTTTACCAACTGGCATACCAAGCATCTGGATATGAAGCTCGCTACCTCCTACTTCATACCATACCACCAAACATGATCTCTCATGTCTTTATACATCTTGTTGGCACCTGGATGCATAGAGTACTAAGATCGATGCGCCTCCAAAAGAACCTCCTCGCGTAACGCTCCACTCGGCACACACAATCTGGTACCATACCGCAATGATCCATCCTCTACAATACTGAAGTCCTCTGCCAATCTCATCCGGACCTATGCTATAATGCTCCTCAGAGACTCATCCTCGAATTGTGTGTCTCTGATCTGGTCTATCAACTCTGACTAAACCTGAAGTCCCCACATCTGTAAAGCAACTGCAGGGACTAGCACTTCAATACCCAAGCTATCATGATCGGCTAATAAATATCTGTCTCTCGTCAAGTACATAGCCAGTGTATACCTGCTCAAGGCATCCGTGACTATGTTGGCCTTATCTGGATGGTACTACAAAGAAATATTGAAGTCCTTCATCAACTCCAACCACTGCTTATGCCTCGTGTTGAGCTCTTTTTGTGTAAATACATATTTCAAGCTCTTATGGTCTGTGAAAATGTCTACCCGCTCTCCATAAAAGTAGTGCTTCCACAGCTTAAGAGCAAAAATAACTGCTGCCAACTCGAAGTCATGGGTAGGATAAATCTTCTCATGCGGACACAATTGCCTGGAAGCATAGGCAATCACATTCATGTTCTGCTGCAACACACATCCCAAGCCCTTACACAAAGCATCACTATATATAGAAAATTCTCATATCCCCGATGGCAACGTCAATACTGGAGCTGTAGTCAACTACTTCTTCAGCTCCTCAAAAGCGTCCTGAGACTCTTCAGTCCATACGAACTCCACGTCCTTCTTGGTTAGCCTATTCATCGGTTCTACAATCTTGAAAAATTCCTGAATAAATTTTCGATAATAGCCTAACAATCCAAGAAAGCTCCTGATCTCTTCCACTGAACTCGGGGTAGACCAAGACTCAATTATTGATATCTTCTTCAGGTCTACTAAGATCCCGTCTCCTGTAATTACATGCTCGAGGAATTCAACCTTATCAAGGAAGAACTGATACTTCAAAAGCTTACCATACAGCTTCTTCTTTTTGAGGGTCTCCAAAACTATCCTCAGGTATTTCTCATGCTCCTCCGGGGTCTTCGAATATATCAATATATCATCAATGAAGACCACAAAAAACTATTCCAGATACTGATAAAATACCTTATTCATCAGATTCATGAATACCGCCGGGGTATTGGTTAACCCAAACTATATCAACAAGAACTCAAACTGCCCACACCTAGTCCTGAAAGCTATCTTCGGAATATCTTTCTTCTTCACTTTCATCTGGTGGTACCCCAACCTCAAGTCTATCTTCGAGAATACCTTCACTCCTCTCAATTGATCAAATAAATCGTCAATCCACGGTAATGTGTATTTGTTTTTGATAGTGAGGTTGTTGAGTGCCCTGTAGTCGATACACATACGTACATACCCATCCTTCTTCGGTATGAATAATACCAGAGCACCCCATAGTGATGAACTGGAGTGGATAAATACCTTGTCCTGTAACTCATCCACCCACTTTTTTAACTCTGCCAGTTTGCTGTTGTTCACCCTATAGTCGTGCTATTATATCTGCTCTGCGCCTGGAACTAAGTTTATAGAGAACTCCACATATCTGTCTAGTGGCAAGCCCTGCAACTCCTCCAGAAAGACGTCCATATACTCTACAATCAATGGATGTGGTGGCTTCTTCTCTTCCCCTATAGCTCAAAAGTCTTCCTAGCTCTGCTCTGTTGCTCCTCTGACGAACTCAAACTCTAGCTCTCTTGGCACCTGAAGGAAAACTCTGCCTCCATGACAATCGATACTAGTATGGTGCCTATTCAACCATTCTATCCCGAGTACTATGTCGCAGATTAGAAGTGGCATTATGAGTAGACATACGCTTAACTCTCGACCTCCAAAAGAAACTATCCTATCCTTGCAAACATGACTGACCGGGATAATGCTACCCCCGGTCGTGATCTTGCAAGTCCTAGACAACGGTTCAGTCATAAGACAATGCTTCAAAGCAAAAGATACAGATACCAAATTATGTGAAGCACCAAAATCAAATAAAATATGAGCTGAAAAAGAATTAAGGTAGACTGAACCTGAAATAACATCTCCAACTGGCTCCTCCTCCTCAAAGATCAAGGCAAAAGCTGGAGGTGCTGAGCGAAATACTGTTGTTACGGTGGTAGGGGTAGTCCTCTCTGTTGTCCCGCTGGTGGTCTCGCGGGTGCTTTCTGCACCTGGGCCCCCCTGAGCTGGACGAGTTGGAGCTCTAAGACAAGCCCTCAACTGGTGGTCTCCTGATACGTAAAATAAATACTCGCCCAATCATATTCTACACGCATCCCATCTATGTCCCGACTTTTTACAGAATAGGCAAGGAATAGCTGGCCTCTAGATCTGGTGTGCCTACTGCACTGGCACTCTAGTGGGTACAGGGTACTGCTGCCTCGGTAACTGGAAGTGTCTCTGATGCTGCTGCTGAAAGTAAGGCCGCTTCTTTGGGCCTGTGCTAGTACCGGATCCTCCTATATCTCTCGGCCTCTTAGAGCCAAGCTCTATATCATCCTCTGCCCACTGTGCCTGCCTTAGAATCTTCTCAAAAGTAGCGGTGGGGTCTCTATTAATATATGATTTGATGTCCTTGTTCGGGCCCTTCCTGAACTT
The DNA here is from genome assembly GCA_036927795.1 of Iris macrosiphon. NCBI lineage: Eukaryota > Viridiplantae > Streptophyta > Magnoliopsida > Asparagales > Iridaceae > Iris > Iris macrosiphon. The sequence goes on from JAYESA010000005.1 coordinate 86,039,042, forward strand.
CTTGGCCTTCCCTCTGGGGTTATGTCCCTTCATAAAGCGTCCTAATCTGCAATACTCTGTCGCATACTCATCCACCATCATACCTCCCTGAATGGGGTACTGAAACTGGCTCTCTAGAGATGTCAGAGCCACATCTGGAAAGAACTTTTCCTTGAAAAGATCCTTAAAAGCTTTCCAAGTAAGTCCCAATACTGAGATCCTGGGGTCTGTCATGAACCAAGTTAATGTGATGTCAAACATCATACTTCCTGCGGCCTCTACCTGCAACCTCTTAATGTCTTCTATCCAATCATCAACATAAATAATCCCCTCGGTGCCTTTAAAGTCCTTTGGCCCCATCCTGTTAAAATCTATGATAGTCCCCGGCTTCGGCTAGTGCGAGGTGAACTGAGGTGGTGCCATCTACGGCTGGACTAAGACGACTCTCGAGATTGCGATGAGCAAAATCTGGTAGGCATTCTCAATGCCCTATCTTATAACATCTGACTAGCGTTGTTGTGCCTCCATCATCTGCTAAAAGAGTACAAATATCCACGTCTGATCTATTGCGGGTGGTTGAGGTGGAAGATCCTCTAAGACTGTCGGCGCTGTCCTTCGTATCAGAGGTAGAGCACCCCTAAAAGCTGCTATAGAAATGCCCACCTGGATCGGTAAAGCGAACCTCTGTACTGAAGCTGCTGGAACGGTGCCTGCTGGTGCTGCCCTCAGAGGCAACGAAGTGACCGACCTCGCTGACACTGTGCCTGAGCATTGGGAACGCGTCTTCGGTAGCATCCTGAAGATAGATTGAACAAAAAAAATCAATATTAAGTCAGATACAATATCATCAAAAGAGGACATAATTATTCAAAGTATAACAAGCATTCAAATGGATAAGGATAGCAAAACAGATATTTGGAAATATTTTCTAGTTGTGATTGAGTATACTTTTATCGTATATCCTATATCCTAAATCAGGCTCATAGCAGTACTCTAGGTGAGCACTACTAAGATATCACTCTAATTGTGACTCCAGACCTGCATAGGCCAACACAAAAAATATGTCACAACCCGCACCCGGAATAATGGCACGAGGAGTGAGCTACGCCGAGCCTAAGCCGCAACATCGGCAGTAGAACGTTGTCTGGGTCAACCATACTATCTAAACATCTTCTTCAATATATATGATACCTGCCAATATCATCTCAACTCCCAACGGAGGAACAATATGGTATATGATAATGGTAAATAATACTCAATCACAAAATAAAACTAAAGGATGATGAAAGCACGATATAGAATAAAAGAGAAAAAAGAGTCACAATACATCCACAAGTCTGAAATAATATATATATATATATATATATATATATATATATATATATATATATATATATATATATATATATATATATATACCAAAAGCCTCAATAAAAGTCTAATACAAGTCTAAACAATAAGTCTAAGCCTCCTCCGCATCTGGTACTAGGTCCTCCTGCTCTAAAGGAGTATCCTCTAATGGTACGTCGTCCTGCGGCCCATAGTAGGTGGGACATTGGTCCACAAGGCAATCATCTGAAAAATATATCCAGTCAGGATTGGAGCAAAGTACATACATCTGAAAGTAGTTCCAAATACATAATTGAACATATATAACAAACAATAAGAAAGAATAAAGGATAACTAGCCATAAGAAATGGAATAAACTAGAGTGAACATGTAACATACTGGAATAAAGAATAGGCAATATAAATAACTGCAATTTAATGGAAATAGATAAAATTAACTAATGTGCCATATAGTACAAGTTTATTATGTGATTGGTGTGGGTTGAACACGAATACAATATGGTAACTCGATTACACGTGAGATATGTAATCGATATATATACAAAAACACTTGGGCTTGATCACATAACCAACTCCTACTCCCCCATCCCCAACTAATACTATTGGATCCAATCACGATACGTTATGAACACGAATATGAGCATACTGAATACGAGCATTGTGTGAACACGAAGTACATGATAATCAATACCTGATACACACGATGATATACATGTGAAGGAGTACCCGCTGAACACGGTAAGGGATAATATCTCCTGACAGGATCCATATAGTACCAGTCCGTGTAACCACTGTGTCTAAATCATGTATATAGTTCTAGAACATACGATATATACACTATCATTTAATAAAAACTAACAGAAAGATATACTCGTCTGTGGTCCTGAGTAAATGGCATAACTCGGTGTCCGAGCTGGTGTTACACAAATATATATATAAAATAGCATGTTATTTGAGTGTAAAGAAGTGATAATAAGCTTAAATGCACTAAAATATGATTTTTGAGGTCAAGGGTATGCTACACTAGCTAAACTAGGTCAAACAAGTCATCTCTAGATTGGTACCCTGATTCTAGGGTCATTCCTAGCTTCTAGGTTGTTTTCAAGGTTAAACTAGTTAGTACTAGGCTATGGTTATGTTTCTAAGTCAATACCTTGAAGGTATTAGTTATACTTCTAATATCACTAAGTGTCTTAACTTATACTAGTCATTACATACTAGTACAAAGCAATATTAGTCATATTATACGACACTAGGTAACTAAGATACAATATCCTATACAAATAGGCTCTATACTATTAATAACTAATATAACTTAGCTATACCCTATTACCTATTGGTATCACCAACCAATAGCCACTATTAACTAATAATACCTTATAATACCTTACATTTCACTAATCCTCACTATGAGCCTAATGTAACATGCCTATACTAAGTTACAAGATATCCCCAATACATATAAATACTCTTCTGATACATGCTAATCTATATTAGTACACTTAGATCCACATATGTCAAATGTCCAAGACTTGAACTTTAACACACTTCACTGATACTTGATAAGGCAACCTTCCCTCAATACAACATCAAACAAGGCACTCACAAAACATATTTGTTCATTCCATATTTCACACCACTGCTACTATCTGGTATCAATGCCCAACCCCACACTCAACTAGATCTCTGACATTCATATGTATGCCCTCCCTTACTGATCACACAGTGCACTCACACACACTTATACTACACAACACACATAAACAATTTGACAATAAGCATTGACACCAATACCACACTCCTTTCAACCAACACTCACCTCACTTACCCCAAGTACTAAGTATCAACATACATATATCTTCCAAACACTGATAGTCATAGGTACCTCATGTATCCATACTCACCCCCCCCACACACAAGTGTGTAACAGACACTCCAAATCTATGAACACACAAACCCTTATACTCCCTTTATGCCTTAAGTATCTAAGATACAACCCAAAAAAAATACTGCTGCTGTTGTGACATTTCTAACTTGTATGACAGTTCAGACTCTATTATATCTTGTAATGGACTGCACAACTTCAACTTCCTGACACTTCCATATGCCTGCAGCTAATAACCCAAGCCTCACACCTGAGCCCCTTAATTGCCTCTACTCCTTCCTACTACTGCTGTTTATCAAAACTGTCATACATACACAATATTACCTTTCATCACTAACACCCAATTGAGCACTAACACCATGTACACTACCAACTCTCAAACTTGATCTGATATTAAGGTGTATCAGACAACTTCACATACACCCACCTATATTCCTTTCAACCCCATGCACTTTGTTTACAACTATGTAGTGACTTCACATATGGGACTGATACTCACTCATAGGCACCCCCACTGTTTAAGCTTGCATACACTATCACCAACACCCCTTATGACTGAAATCGATACTCACCTCATTGTACCCTCAGTCATCACCAACACCAACAGTACAATTATCAATAGCTAATAAACACTAAAAAAAACAACTGACATAATGCACAAGCACATAGCTCCTAACCCGACCTCTCCTCACTCTTACATCAACACACACACACGCACACACACACACAATAGCATTAGATCATGCACTTGATATGCACATATGAGTTACTCCATGATACTCACTCCACTAGAGTGCCAAACTCCCAATTCTCTACATTATATATATATATATATATATATATTATATATAATACATCGTAATATAACTAAAGTAGCTTGTTAAAATGAGAATCATAGAGTAATTGTACAAAACACCCAAAATAGAGCTCCGTATCATACGATATCACACCGTATCGTGATACGGCCTACTCGTATCCAATTATGGACATGTACCTAGTCCCACAATCCCGATCTAAGTCTAATTAGATCTAATTGGTCTCATGACACAAAATTGATGTATCAATCTCGTATTTCTCTCAAAATTAATATAAAATCCTTTGTGGAGACCACAATACTCAACCAAATCAACTAGAATTTATTCCTAATGGTAGCCCTATGCCATGTGGTGGTTCCTAGAGGTCTCATGCAAGATTTAGAAGCTACAATAAAGAGAAATTCAGAAATTACCAATTGGGAGATGGTTTCTTAATAAATTATTCCTACGGACATGATCCGGATGCTCCTTGATTCTCCAAGCTCTAACTCCTTATGGAATGAGAATGAGAAGGAAAAATAAAGGTGAATTGAGTAAAATTCAATGGAGGGTGATGAGAAATTAGGGATCTAATTTCAAGATCTATAATTAATGCAAATAACGTATAGGGGGTATGTCTACCTTTTCCAAGTTGGGGATCACACAATACCTAAACTATTATGTACTTTCTGGTAATATGTTTCAGGTTTTTAGAGAAAAGTGACGTATAGGGGTACGTCTACCTTTTTCATACTTGATCCCTTTACCAAACTTTAAATTTTAGCCTATCTTCTGAAATATGATCCTGGCTAGTCGACTGTAGCGGTGAAGTTATATTTTCCCACTATCGTCATCCGAATCATCAGTATGTGTGATCCTCTTATTCTGTGGCTTTACAAAAGAGTATCTGACTTCCTTCGTCTTGTCTTGCTGGGACTACGAAACATGGGCCATCACATGAACTATATGAGGTACCTATCCGAAATGGTGGTGCCACTGATATGGATCGAGGTTTATAAGCATACATAACCTCTAAGAACTCCCTAGCAAAAGGGTCAACATTAGTGTAGTATGAAGGAATGTCATCTTTATTTATACAGTACAAGATTTCTTCCTCATCAACAAAGTCAGTAGAAGGTTCATCCTTAACATGAGGATTGGTGAGATTGATATTTAAAGGCTGACTTGTTGGTATCAGCTGCTTATTATGGCTAATAAGGTCGATAACAAGTGGTGGTATCTTCATCTTAGTGATATTTATCACGAACTGTTCTTTAGCTTTCTCCTCGCGTGTCGGGTTGCGGAGGTTAATAACAAGGGGCTCTGAAGGAGTTTGGCGAGCGATATGACCTTTGACTTAGATTCTAAGAGGTTCCTCCTGAAGCCTTTGGTGAGTGATAAGACCTTTAACTCAGATCATGAGGGGTTCCTCGTTTGGGATATTTTTAGCCTCACTATCCGCTTCATTGTACTCTTCATCCAGATACTCTAGCGTGTAAAGGACAGAGTCAGAGTAATAGGCTTTAACACCCTTGAACGGGTTAATGTCAGCAAACTCTGTCATAAAATCTCCCTGACTGTCTACGTATTTGAAATATTGGTTTAGGGTTGAAGGCACAATCTTGTTCTCATGTATCTATGGACGCTCAAGTGGGACATTATAGGGTACATCCGAGTCAATCATATAACATGTAACTTCAGTCTGAAGATTGCCTATCTTAATTTTTAGGCATATCTTCCCCAACAACAGATTCCTTCCAGCATTGAAGCCTAAGATGGTGGTGTTGGTGGTTGACAAGCTGTGTATCGGTATCTTCAGAGCTCGCAACAAACTCTTGGCGATAATACTAAGTAACAATCCTAGATATATATGAACCCAATTTATCTTGATGGAACCAATATACCTAATATAGTAAAATGGCCTATCAAGATGGTTGTCCTTCAACATCTTATCGTCTTATGTGAAGGTGATATTGTAAATCTTCTCCATCATACTGTGGCAATGGGGACATACTATTGGTTCTTAATCTGGAGACTTGAGTTGATCTAGATATGAATCTGAATCGATCATTGCTTCGCTGAAGGCCTCACGAGTCTCCTTTGATGAACAAAGTAACTCGAAGATGGAAAGTCAGGCTGGAGTATTAGCAAGTTGTGCAAATATATCAAAGTTGTATTGCTTGTCCATCCTCGGAGGTGGGTTCTTCCTTAGAGATTTGTCAAACTAAACTTCTTTCTGCTTCCTTTTCTCTACTACTGTGGGCTTCGACGGACTAGGTTTAACCTTTATTGGCACATTGGGAGTAGCAGGAGTCGGAGAGGCCGAAGGAGCATCCTCTGGAGTAGGTTCATAAGTCTTGAGATACTCCTTTCTAGACCTAGTACCGGTCATGGATTATTCTAGTACAGGAAAAAGAAGGACCATGAAACAACGACCTTGTCTTCTTTCTTGCATATCTCCTTTTAGCCTCACTGGGATGAATTTTTATGCTTCCATCTTCGTATCCCAATCCGCAGCAAGACTTTCTAGGACAATTTTGGGGTTGTAGAGGAATATGCCGTCCTTTGTCGAAGTTCAGACCTTCAGTCTTTTAAAATTCATAACCCATCTTTTGTATAAGACAGATTGATTATTGACTATAGTGCTAAAATTGAGGTTTCTCATTATCATTCCCACCGGGCGTTATTATTAGTTTTATTAAGGATGTAGGAGAGAACTGGTTCATAACAGATCCACCTTCTCGGTTGTGACTTGTGTGGAAGATGTGATGTATCCTTAATAAATGAATACTGCCCTGTCAACACTACTGTTGGTGAGTCATGCGAGGTTCATCCATAGTAGCTCCTGGAGATTGGTCCCAATTTTGTAGCTTGGTCTCAAGGAATATACCATCTTTGAGTAGGACTTGGTCCTCATCTGAATTTTGGTCCAGAGAAGCCATGTTGCATAATTTGTTCTTCCGACCTTTCCTCTTAGAACTGGAAGATGCTGCTTCTTGTCTTAAATCTGGTAACAGGTCAGGATGAATCCATATAATCTTGCCCCATTGAGTGGTGAGGAGCACTAGTCATTTATTTTGATCACGAGCTTGTGGAAGATTGACGATCTCTATTGTAGATTTAGGTATTGGTACGACGCCGTTTGGGACTTCTTGTGCTGGAAAGTTGCTGAATTGAAGAGACACCAAGTTGACAATGACTGCCTTTCTGTCATTATGAAGGGTGATTGCTTTATCATCTATCAACTGTTGTATCATATTTTTCAAGACATAACAATTCTTGGTAGGATGATGTACATATAGGTGGTACAAGCAGTACTTTGGGTCATCCGTCCTGTTTGCTTCATCGGGCCGTTTGATTTCAAGAAACTGTAGTTTGTTTCTCTTCATCAGACAATCAAAGATACTGATGATGTTATTTTCATCAAAAGAGTACTCCTCCTTGGGCTTTGATGATTCTGGAGGCTTCTATGTTGGCAGAGCGGTAGGCCTCTTGCACATATTGATGGCAAGAACTTTCTTTCCTTTGTTATTGCGAGTATTATTAATGTTATTAAATGGGCGCATGCATTTACCGTTTGAGCTTTTGAAACTCAGAAATTGAGGTTGACATCTTTTGCATTTTGTTTGGCAACTTTCGCATTCATAATGAAGGTTTTCCAATCCTCAAACTAGGTTATGCCAACATAGAATTTTAATCCTGGAAGGAAGTTATTTCTGTAGGTATCCATTAAATAGGTCTCAGGAATGTCCGGGGACATTTTCAGATTTGTCTGTCTGAAGTGCTCAATGAAGTCACGAGCAGACTCTTTCTCTTTCCTTGGTGTCGATGAGAGTCGACATTGTCATATCCATGCCTCCATCATAAAATCGGGAGAGGAAGAGACACTGCAAGTCTTTGAATTATGAGATACAATTATCAGAAAGACTGAAGAACCAGTCATAAGTTATCCCGGACAAGGTTCAAACAAACAGCTTAGTGAGCAGGGCGTCTACCTGTGGAAGATGGCTCATCATTATTTCAAAATAGTTGGCGAAGTGATGTCTTCCTATCAAATAGAGTTATAGATAGACTCTTGTACTTATACGGGTAGACGATAATACTCCTCTCGAAAGGAAAAGGCTTCCTGATCCCAAGTTTCTGGAGCATGTCCTGATTAGTTATAGAATTGAACTGGGCACATAGCTCCTTGATGGCCTGTTGTGTCTCATCAAGCTGATGTAGTACAGCTGACTGAAGAGATGTTGGTGGAACATGTACCACCACTGGTGGAGGACCACCCCCTGCATTAAGAGGGATGAGAGGCAGTGCTGCTGACTCATATTAGGGCTAACATTATTTTCAAGATGTGGTGTTACACCGAAGACAGTTGTACAGGAATAAATGTAGCAACCTGTACAGGTGATGCTGTAGTAGCATATTGAGCCATCATCATCTGATTCATGTTCTGCATCATAGTATGCATATCTTTGAAAGCAGCTTCCATTGAATTAAGGCGCTATTCCGTATTGCCATATGGGGAAGCATCTTGCTCGTCACCAATGATATATGCACTAACCTCTTTGTGGATTAAAAAAGGTCTAGTGGATTGCATTGTGTAGTAAGAATCTTCATTGTCTGTTTCAGACTCAGAGGGATTGCTACCTCTGGGAAGGTCAGCTTTAGATTCAGAAGAATGGCCATTCCTTGTGAGAGAGAGTTCCCGTCTTCGAGAATGGGAATTTTGGTATACCCATTCAAAGTATTCGACAAGCTGGTTAAACCTCCGATAATTGGGTGTTCTCGAATTACTTCGTCTTGAACGCCTTCCACCACGGGGAAACCATGAAGCCATATATGCCGGAGCCAAAAATAGTTCATCATCACTTCTTCGATTGCCAGTTTGCTTTCCATATTGCTGTCTAGTGGACAAATTGTAACTCAATCGATCAAACACAGAATGTTTAGTAGATGATTCAACTGCTATGGTACAACAACAATTGATTACAATTTTGTGGCAACTATAATGATGCTTATTTGGAAGCACCATTTTAGGCACATATGGTCCCCTCTCTTTTATGAGGGAAGAAAGTTGAAGAAGAAGGTAGATTAAATTTTACACATATTTAGTGTCCCGCGTATAAAGTGAGGTACTGGCTTAAATGGCACTTTTTAGGAGTACGCGCCTATTGCCTTTGTGCACATAACTTTGACGTAAGTTTGGTGCTCTACGCACGCAATCAGCGACTTCGGGATTGGAGGCGCATAATATTCCTTCTACCGTGTGCACAATTTTAAGATGCGGTAGGAAAGTCTTCTCTGCTGACTTCTTTTGTGCTCGGGGGAAGTCTTTTGTCCAGTGACGTAGTCGTTGAATAACTTCCTTGCATAAACTCCGGATGAGGCAACAAGTGCACTTGCACTCTTTTCTGCTTGCAGAGAATTTTGATTAGCAGAGCCTTTACTGGATTTTCTTTTGGTGTGGCGTCGTAGGCACCTAAAAGTAAAACCTTTACTCTTAAAATTATATGTAGTAGTGAAAGTAAGGATCGTTCCTACGGTAGTAATTAGTCTATTTTTATGCTATGTGAAAAAGGATTGGAGAGGGGAAAAGCTTTTCCTTAAATAAAATCAAATTAAGAAGAATAAGTAAAATATTAAGTGAAATTAAAATAACAAGAATTAGTCTAAGTCAATATTTACCATCAGAATATTTAAAACTGGTCATAGATGTAAACATATATTGATATGTATTCTGAATATTCATCGTTGAATTTTTTTTCTATATCCTTTAGCCATAATTAATTAAAAACAAGCGATCTAATTAACCTTAACTACTAAACAACCCAGATAAGAACTAAAGTTTTAATCTAGTAGCATATTAAACTCGATGAGATCGATGAAGCGAAATAATACAAGCACAAGCGGTTGTATTTAATTTTATTAAAAAAATTTCTCCTAAGATCTAATAAAATAAAGCAGTTTATTAAATCTTGGTTGCTTCACAAATTAGAGGGATAAAAAAATTACGGATTCAATATCTAATTTAGCATTAGATTATCAATAATAATAAAGCAGTATGCATCCTAGTCATTAAATAAGATAATCAAGAAAATATGCATAAGAAAATATTCGATACTCAAAGCACAAATCAAACATATAAACATAAATTAGATCTCACAAGTTTTTATTCATTCTGAGGCTTCCGTTTTCTTTGACCAACAAGAGTTTAGCCGTACATATTCATAAAAACTTCAATAAAAAGGTTGGAGAAGAAGAAGAAGAGTAGTGTGTCGTTCTCCCTTTTTCTCATGATTTCTACCCCTTTTATACACTCTAAATTAGTTGTTTGAAGCTCACAATATCTATCCACAAATCCTCTAAGAGTTACAACACCCAAAACAATAAAATCGTTTAACAAGTATAAAAATGGTTAATTTAGCTCTAATTTTTGTGCACAACATAGTTGACTCAACTTCAAGCCTGATTTGGTTTATGATGTCACTACCACATTTTCAGTTTAGGGCATTAGTGTAATTTCCCTTTAATTTAATTATGTATTTAGTTAATATGATGAGTTTATTAAATATTAAGGAGGTATTCTTGATGTTAGGTTTTAGTTTAAAACCCTAAAAAACTCATTAGGTCTAACCCTAATGAGTAAACCCTAATTTGAAATCCAGTTTCAAGTGAAACCCTAATTTACATTTTAGTTTTAGGATTTAAAACCCTAGAAATGGCAAACCCTAATTAATTAAAATTCTTCATGACTAAACATGGAGGATTAACAAATCCTTTGCATTTGAAACCCTAACCCTAGCCCTATTTAATGAAGGGAAGCCTCCCTCAACCCTTTCCTTCATGAAGGAAACCTAAACCTAGCCTCAATTTGAGAAAAACCATTTCCTCCCATAATTTCAGAATCAAACCCTAGGAATTCACTTTCCTCCTCCATTAAAGGGGAATCAGGGAGCTTGGACCAAGAAGACTTGGAGAAAGAGAACCTTCATTGGAAAACCATCTCCCAATAGGTAAGAATCTGATTTTTAACCCATTTAATTCTATTTTTCTGTTGTGTTTGGCCATTAGGAATCCACCGAATTGTATCAATTTTGATTTATAGGGTTCTACATGAAGACCTAGGAGAAATTAGGGCTTTGGTGTACATTCGGGTGCTTTCCCCCAAATTTTAGGAACCCTAATCCTAAGGATTTCGTGTAGGCATGATTACATCTCCTACCTTTAGTCTAGATCTTGATTTAGGGTTTTGATTTGGGGGATTTTACTGTGTAGTCGGGATTTGGGGAATTCCTGTGCACAGTCGGGGTCATTACTGTGCTGTGTGTTTTGGGTAATATGGGTTTTAGTGTCCCCGTATCTCGGTGTATCAGATACTGTGGGGAGTTTATGTGTGCACAGTCGGGTTTTGTGTGTGAGAGGCATGTGTATCAGTAACCTGTGTCTCAGTGTGTCTCAGTGTGTCTAGGTATTAGGAGTGTCTGTGTATACCCGTGTGTGAGTATCTGAGTGTCTACCAGTGTATGAGAACCTGTGAGTGTACCAGTGTCAGTATCTCAGTGAATACATATTGTATCAGTGTCTTTAACTGATACTGTGTATCAGTGAGTAAACTGAGTGAACTTATGTATCAGTGAGTTAATACCCATATACGTGTAACCAGCCTGTGTTAGTTCTAGAGTACTTGTGTATCACTGAGAATTGTGAGAAGTTCAGTTCAGTGTCTGTGTATGAACCTATGAGTGTGTGAACCTTTGTGTATGTGACTATCAGTGTGTATCAGTTATTCAAACTGTGTAACCTGTCTGTGACTGAGTGCTGTGTGTATGAGTGAACAGTAAGAATAATGTGTGTATGTTAGCTGTGTGAGTATAACAATGTGTGAGTATACCAGAACTCAGTATGTTAATACCTATGTGTGTTCCTGTATGAATATCAGTGTGTGTCTGTGTGTGTAGCTCTGTGTGTAGCAGTGTGTATCTATGTGTATAGCTTATGTGTATATCTGTGTGTGAGTACCCAGTGTTAGCTGTGTGTACATATGTGTGTGTGTCCCTGTGTTAAACATCTGTGTGTCAGCAGTCAATTTCAGTTCAGTATGTATAGGTATGTAGATGTGTAGGTCTGAGTGTTATGTATCAGTGTTAGAACAGTATGAAATTCTGTGTGTGTGTGCCTGTGTAGTTCAGTAGCTGTGAACAAGGGTGTGTGTCTCAGTATCTAGCTGTGTGTGTCAGTTAGACAGAAACTTGTGTGTTTGTGCAGTGAGTGAATACCTGTGTGTTTGAGCAGTGAGTGTAGCTATGTGTGTGTATCAGTCAGTTTTAGAGTTATGTCTCTCTGTGTAGAACTGAGTGTGTATATCTGTGTGTGTGAGTGACCTGTGTCTGTGTGTAGCTCTGTGTGTATAGCAGTGTGTGTCTGTGGGTGTACCAGTAATGCCTGTGTGTGAGTGTAGATCTGTGTGCAGTGTATATACCAGTATCAGTGTGTGACTGTGTGAGTTCCTGTGAGCTGTGTGTGTCTATGAGTGTGAGCTGTGTTTGTCTGTGAGTGTGAGCTGTGTGTGTGCCTGAGAGAGTGTAACAGAGTGTATGTGCCAGTAAATTCTTGTGTGTGAGTGAACCTGTGTATCTGTGTATAGGACTGTGTATCAGTGTCTGTGAGTAGGTGTATAGGTCTATGTCAGAGAGAACAGTGTCTGTGTGTATCAGAACTTATCAGTCAGTGTATATAGAAATTAGTATCAACTAGTGATTCTAGTATCAGTAGAATGGTTAATTGGTTAGTGTGTTATGTATATATTGATGTCAGTTAGTTTGTTAGCATGTCTCTATAGGTCAATTAGTAGTATATATAGTAAATTATGATAGTACAAGCTAAGTATTAATTAAAATAGTATAGATGTTAGTCAAGTGTACGATTATTAGTTTCAACCTAAGTTAGTAATTAAGTTATACTAGTTAGTGTAGGTGTTAGTGAAGTATTACCTAGAAACCTAGATAATAACCTAGTAGAGACTGAGCCAAGACCTAGAAATGACCCTGTACCTAGCATAGAACTAGGTATGCATGTAGCCTTTTCAAAACACTTTTTGATATGGATATTTGATATTTTTAGGTGACTGTAATTTCATCTTGGACATCGACCCTCACATTTTCCTCGGGACTACAGGCGAGTACATTCTCTGACAGTTTTTACTTTTGTTGATTACTACTATAATTCTAGTTGTATCATATACTTGACTCTGATACTGTGGATACACGGGTTTGCACCCTAAATACCCGTCATGAGGAGTCGTGATTGGAATCCATCGTGCTAGCTGGGGATGGAGAAATATTAGTAGATTATGTGATCATATCCAACTTTACATGCATCATAGCTCACCCCACATCTCACGTCAGGTGCGGCCTGACCATTACATGCTTCATAGCTGTTGTATATGATTAGCCTAACCATTACATGCATCATAGCTAACCAGATGGTTAGCCTGACCTACAAGAATCATAGCTATATATAACCAGCCTGATCTCATCCCAAGCCGATCACATAATAAACTGAGATTTTAAACACTTAGCCAGGTGTTTATTCTTTATTTCAGATTACTTGTTCTAGCATTCACATATTTATTTGCTGATTGCTAGATATTTCTTTGCTCAATTTATATTCTCCAGTACTCTACATTTCCAGTATTTATATCATCTTGTATTTCCTTACACTATTTTATAGTTTTTGTCAACATAAATGAAACTGTTGTTTAGTGTTTGTGCTTCGCTCCAATCCTGACTAGATAACATTTTCAGAGGACTTGGAGGATTTTTGCCCCACCCACTACGGTCCGGGACTAGAGGAAGATTTTATACCATAAATCTCAGAGGAGTTACCCATCCTAGAGGAGATCCTACCTGCCTGCACTTAGACTATTCTATTTCATGTATTATTGTATAGACTGAGATTGAGTTGTATTATTATTTGGGGCTTTTGAGGACATCTAGACTCAGGACCTATGATGTATTTATATTGTGTTGACGTATTATAGAACTCTTATTCCATATTTCGCATCGTGCCAATTACTTTTATATAGCTTATGATTGAGTATATTTATAAACTATGGATTCATATATTATTATTATCCTGCTTATGAAGTTGAGACTATTGACAGGATGAGTTATGCTTGAGACCTAGACAGCATTCTACCGCCGATGCTGCGGCGTAGGCTGGACGTACCCACGGCTCATGCCCAATTTCCGGGTGCGGGTCGTGACACATGATGCAACCAAAATCTTGGTACGGAGACCTCAGAGGTTGGTTCATCATCATGCCCAACATCTGGTTCCACTGTGCCAGCTTGCTCAACTACTGGTTTTATCCGGATCTAAGTCTGAGTAGGTGCTACTTCCCATTGTTGCCCAGGGAAACCCTGTCCTTCCATGCCTGCTGCTCCAGGAACTGAAGAAGCCCTAGAGAAAAGGATAAGAAACATCATGAACAGGACTGGAAGGATCAAGGAGGCAAGCATTTTTAACAGTTCAAGAATTGGTACCGAGGAAGATAAAACAAGATATCAAAGGGGACATATTTGATTGAGACTCCTATGACCATAACACCCCACAAGTCTGAGAATACATGCTTGCATAGGCCACCACTAAAATCTTGTCACGTCCCAGTACTGGACTCTAGAGACAGACACGGCCAGCTCCCCCGTACAAGGTATAGAACGTCGTACGACGGTTGCGGCTATAACAAGAAAAGGGGGTACAAACTATAAGCAAGTCACTTAGGGTAATACAACACATCTATAACTACTAAAATTTGTGGGATTAGCGACGTGATTAGCGGTATCAAATTAAATCATCGCTAATATTAAAGATATCAGCGACTCCAAAGAAAAATGTCGCTATAAGTCGCTGTTTGGCAACATATAGCAATGTTTAGCGACGATAATTCAGTTTTTAAAAAGAATAGTCGCTATAAGTTTATTTAAGGTCGCTAAAGGTCGCTGAGTTATATAGTTAGCAACGTTTAGCGACGTATTTAGCGACATTAATATATTAAATATTTAGCGACATATTTAGCGACGTCTATAACGTCAATAAATATTTATATTAGCGACGTTATTAGCTCGCGTCGCTAAATGTCGCTAATTTATTTCATTATTTAGGGTTGACGAATTCCTTTTCCCCCCATTTCTTCTGATCTCTCTCCCAAATTTTTAAACCCCACCTCCGTCGTGTCCGGCTCCCCTCCCCCTCCGGTGTCCCCTCCTAACTCCCGGCGCCCCACCTCGGCGACCCCCCTCCGGCCAACGTCCCCTCCTCCCTCCGGCGTCCCTTCCTTCCTCCAGCGTCCCCTCCTTCCTCCGGCTCCCCTCCTTCCTCCGGCGTGCTCCTCCCTCCAGTGGCTCCTCCTTCCTTCAGCGTTCTCCTCTCTCTAGCTCCCCTCCTCCTCACTCGGTGAGATCTCTCTGTCTCCTTTCTCTGTCTCTCTCTCTCTAATACAACACAATACGACACGACACGACACGACACAACATGTGTGTGGACACTTCAGCATGTCTGCACTATGTTACTATATAAAATACTAAGATGCACATATACACTCTAAAATAATTGTCTCCATGCCGCTTATCGTACAGTACACGGACACAACACAATATATGTGTGGATACTTCAAAATTTGTGCACTATGTTTGGTTTAGTGGGGAAAGATCCAGAGGAAACTACTATATCCTGAATTCATGGTTGACATATGATCGACAAGCATTTGTAAATGATAGGTCTATTCTTGTTTGGAGCTTCCTTGATTGTTGAGTCGTGCTCCATGGATGATCACATTATGTTGAACAAAGCTTGATGGTGATGGTTATGGTTCCAAATACATATATGATAATCTATTATTATGCTCTAGAGAACCAGTGTTGTAGATGTCGGCCAACATAGAATGACGTATATCGGACCAAATATCCTGTTGACTTAAGAATAGTCATATACACGGACACGGGAATGACTATTCAAAGCCGAGACACGATACATTATTGGCTTCTTCTAGAACTCATATCCAACTTGGGCTGATGCTTCTTGCTGCACGTGCTGTTGCATTGGCTACTGCAGACTGCTAAACCTGCTGTTAAAGTCTCTGCAGTGCACTAGCTCTGCTGCTACTTGCTGAGTTTACTTGCTATTGTGCATCCTTCCTGCTATGCATTGCACAGTATTGCTGCACAATGATTCCTCATTGTTGTACTGTGCAGTACAGCTAGCTGCTAGCAAAGAGCTGGCACACTGCTCTCCCTTTACTGCCAAATGATGTACACTGAAAACTATGAACTGCTCTCCCTAGTGACTCGAGCTCACTTAATCACTCAAACAACCATATGCACACACACACATACAAAGGGCATTGTGTATTAAGTAAGAGCAGTTCTTACCTTCCTCCAGAGAATCATACTGTATTTAACGATTTATAGGATACTTACTATTATTTTTGCAGAAGTATCTAGAAATGGATATGAATTACTATTTGCGTCATCGTTCGTGGATGTAACCGTCATCCTCATGACATGTGCGGTTTGCGAAATAAATTTATTCAGGGGGTACAGCAGTTCCTGCATTTCGCCAAGGCATTCCCTCAGTACATGGACGGTACCAAAATTAAGTATCCGTGTGTGAGATATCGCAACTTGAAATATCATCCAGAAGTGGAAGTCACATATCATTTGTACTCGAAGGGCTTCACGCCAAATTACTATCAGTGGACCGTGCACGGAGAACTTGTGTCTCTAGCATCAAAGCCAGAGCCTTATGTGGAGCCGTATATGGATGTCCACAACCATTCTGCTTATAACGACGGGTGGGTGAACAAGGTTTTTGATGCGGTGGGACCTAGTTTCAATCCGGACAATCATCATGCAGCTGAGGAGGCACCGAATACCGATGCTGTAAAGTTTTTGGAGTTGCTGGAGAATGCAAGGACTCCATTATATCCTGGTTGTGAGGATCATTCACCGTTGGAGGTGGTTACAAGATTGTTAAGCATCAAGTCCGATTTTAACATGTTGGAAGAATGCTATAATCGACTGATCGATTTGATTATAGAGATCTTGTCCGAGGGTACAAAGTTGCCTAAAGACTTCTACCGATCTAAGAGGATGGTGAGATCGCTCTGGATGGGATACGAAAAAATTGATGCATGTCACAACGGGTGTATGTTGTACTATAAAGATGACAAGGATGAAGATGCGTGCAGATTCTGTGGTGCTAATCGCTACAAGGCCACTGGTAGAGAAAAGTCTGTCGGTGCAAGGAAGCCAACCGATTTGATGCACTACTTGCCTTTGACGCCACAATTACAGAGGTTGTTTATGGTTAAGGAGACTGCAGAAAATATGAGTTGGCAGAAAACAGATCAAAGGAGTATTGGATCATCCATCCGATAGAGAAGCATGAAAGCACTTTGATTGAGGGTATCCAGATTTTGCTTCGGATCCGCATAATATCAGATTAGGGCTCTCCTCTGACGGTTTTACCCCATTCGAACTTTTGGTCTCCCAGTATTCATGTTGGCCTGTGATCGACACTCTGTACAATCTACCGCCTTGGATGTGCATGAAGACTCCGTATATGTTTCTAACAGTTATTATCCCGGGTCCGAACAATCCGAAGAGGAACATCGATGTGTATTTACAGCATTTGATAGATGAGTTGAATCAGCTGTGGAAAGTAGGTGCCAACACGTACGATGATTCTAGAAAGCATAATTTTTAGATGAGGGCAGCACTTATGTGGACCATCAACGACTTTCTGGCCTAAGGCTTTCCGTTTGAAACACGGAGGCAAACCGTGTTTCTTCGATTGTCATCGATAATTTCTGCCGAAGGATCATCCGTACCAGAGGAACATGAATGCTTTTCGTGCGGGCATTATGGAGAAGGCCAATCCACCGCCAAGGTGGCCCGGATACACGATATGGGAAGAGGTAAAATATTTACCAAGTACTATCGAAGAGCCTGCTAAGGGGTACAAGTGTGACGGATTTGGTCGCACCCATAACTAGACGAAGAGGAGTATATTCAGGGATCTTCCATATTGGAGCACCAATCTTATCAGACATAACCTTGATGTCATGCATATTGAGAAGAATATGTTTGATAACATAATTAATACTTTAATGGAGGTAAGGGGAAGACGAAAGACAATCTGAAGGCCAGGTTGGACTTAGAAGAAATATGTAGATGTCTTGCGTTGCATTTTATAGAGGAGGGGAATGGAAAGTTAAAGCAGCCTAAGTCAGTTTTCTCACTGGAGAAAGAGGATAAAGGGAGACTTTGTAGGTGGATTCAGGATCTAAAGTTTCCAGACGGGTATGTGTCGAACTTGAGAAGATGCATCGACCTCAAAGAGAACAAACTGGCGGGTATAAAGAGCCACGATTGTCACGTATTCATGGAGAGGTTAATTCTGATTGCATTTCGGGAATTCTTACTGTAGGTCGTTTGGGATCCATTGACAGAGCTCAGCATATTCTTCAAAGATCTTTGTTCTACTAAGTTGCTCGTCGATCGTCTAGAAAGTAAGAGAAGGACATTGCAGTAATACTATGTAAGCTCGAGAAGGTATTTTCTCCTGGATTCTTCGACTCTATGGAACATTTGCCAATTCATCTTTTCTATGAGGCACGTGTTGGTGGTCCACTCAGTTATCGGTGGATGTACCCCCTTCGAGCAGCATCTGAATCACCTAAAGAGAAAGGTGAAAAACAAGGCATGGGTTGAGGGCTCTATTTGTGAAGCTTATGTTCTCGAGGAGATTATAAACTTTTGCTCGACGTATTTCAAACCTCATGTTGCTACTAATAGAACGAGAGCTCCGAGAAACGACGATGGATATCAGGAATCTAATGATGCAATACTCAAAGTATTCAATCCGTCCGGAAAACCTTCGGGGAAAATGAAGAAGAGATATTTGAATGACGACGAGCTAAGGGCTGCTCAGTTGTATATATTACTCAATTGCGACGAGTATAAATTGGAGAAGCTAGAGGGGTAAGTAATTCATACGTCCACGTTTACATCATCTCAATGTAATAGTATAAGCTACTATTATGCTACTAATCAGTAGTTGCTTCATTATTTTTTAGCATATATAATAATGATTTGAGGTCGGTTAGACCCTACATAACAGACGAAGAAGTAGAACAAGAAATGAGATGCCATTTTCCTTCTTGGTTGAGCACATATGTAAGGAGCTTGGTAATTACTTTTTATTTCTGTACTTGCAAAATAAATAACTTACTATCGCTACTTTGGTGTGTAGGTCGATTGTCTAATAACACCCGAGACTGAATCTATTAGAACTTTAGCCAAGGGACCAATTACTGCCATTAAAATATAGGCAAATTTCTGTGTGAATGGGTTTAGGTTCAAGTGAACAAATGCTTCTATCAGAGACAGCTTTCTGGATCTTGATTCCACAAAAAATAGTTGTTTGTGTATCAAATCTTTGAATTACAAAGACGTCAATCCAGGAAATAATTTCTTTGGTATCTTACGAGAGATTGTGGAGTTAACATATAATTATGGCACAGAACCTGCTAATATCGTGCTATTCAAGTATGAATGGTTCGATTTGATTCAAGTTCAAGGTTGGAAAATTAACAAGCATGGCCTTGTGGATATAAACTACAAGCGTAGATATCAAGGCTACAAACCATTTGTCATATCAAGTCTGGTATAACTCGTGTACTTCACAACTTATCCTAGACGGGGGACAATAAAATCGGATTGGTGGGCAATATGCAAGACTAAAGCCAAAAATATCTTTGACATTGACGAAATAGCTTATCAGGAGGATGAGCTACCTCTTGTAACAAATATTATAGATGTGGACTCTACGAAACTTACTCATTACACGAGTAATAATATAGAAGATATAGAACTATCCGAAGAGGAAGATGAAGACAAAGACGAAGTAGATGAAAGTAATGACGAGGAGGAGGAAGAGGAAGAGGAGGACGAGAAAAGCGAACAAGATAAATTTTCTGAAGATGATTGAAAATAAAATATTTTGCCTGTAGAATGTACTATATTTTGACTATAGAATGTACTATTTTGACGAATATATGTATTATATTTTGACTGTAGAATATATTAAACATTTATACTTATGACACCAGTAGTTATTTACTGTACAATTCTATGAATGCTGTGAGATATGCATAACATTTTGACTGTAGAATGTACTATATATTTGTGTATTTATTCATTCATCGTATGTTGTTATCAGGTATGATAGGACGACGCAGAGGGTTCGTCAGGTCCCGAGGTAGACAGAGTGCTCCTCCGGTACTGTCTACTGTTGGTTTTGGATCCTCGTCGTCCAGTACTCCGGTATATCGATCAGTCACATCTCCGACTGCGACGATGTTACGTTGCATCATTCCTGGGACGAGTAGTTCCAGGCCTGATAGTACTCGCTCGTCCAGCGTTCCTCCTGTTGACGGAACCATGGAGACAGATGAGCATATGGAGGAGGTCATGTCGATGTTGTCCCAGCATCAGCTAGATCCTCCGGAGGAGACGAGAACAGAAATTTGGGCCGACGGTACAAAGTAAGTCAATTAGATGGTTTAGCATAATATATATCGTATATTTCTTTATTCATCATATATTGACTTTTTTGATCAAAATAATTATCTTTGTATAGATATCGTCCATCGTAGGTTCAGAGATGCCTGGGCCTCTTTCTGAGGAACAACTATGGTGGCCTTTGGATCAACTACTCCGAAGCTCCGGAGGAGAGGAAGGCGTTCTGGTTTGCGTACTTCAAGGTAAAAGTATATTATATAAATCCTCTAATTTATGCATATTATATAACTTATCCGTGATGCTCACTTACTAAATTATTTATTGTAGCAAACGTATTTCTTTCCTCCGCACTGGGCCGAGTTGATCGAGCGGATGTTTCCTACCATTGCTGCCAAGCTTATCCGTGATGCTCTGGATGACCAGAAGGCTCATGATCGCGTTAGAAAACCAATCCAAGGTTGGATCACACCTGAAAAGTGGACTGCGATGAGGGCTAGATTCGACAATTTGAGGTACAAGGAAAGGCCTGAGAAGGCCAAGGCGGCTAGGCAAAATGCTGCAAAGTGGTGTGGTGGCTCGATTTCGATGACGGAATATTTTCGTCGTTTGGTATATTTTTTATTTAAGATATATTATTTTAATGTATGTACGATAAAATGGTAGTAAAAAAATATTTAATTTTAGTACTAAATAATATATTTTTAATAGGTACAGAGGGGTGAGGATGCAAACATGGTGACTGTCTTCCTGGCCACCCATCGAAAGGACGGAAATCTCATTGATGAGAGGGCCTCGTAGACCTATGTAAGTATTACTTTATTTTGTGTTAATTTTAATATAACTTAGGAAATTGTCGAGTATCCAAACTTTTCTAGGCCGAGTATCTTAGGTTGCGTGAGCGGGCGACTACTAGTACACCTACAGCTGGAGAGGCTGGTACTTCCTTGCAGCATGCTCCAGCTCCATCGACGGACGAGATATGGGTGACCGCCGCTGGTGGTCTCCAGAGGGGTACGTACTACGATACAGAATCCTATGGTGCCCTGGTTGCGACGCAGTCATCTAAGGCCTCCCAGACAAGTGCACATTCCCTTCAGCCCTCACAGTCGTCGGCCCGAGTCCAGGAGGCCATTGACCGTCAGATTGTGTCTTTTCGTGATGAGTTGCTGAAAAGGATGGAGGAGCAGCACCGGTCCCAGCCGCAGGAGGATGATGCAACGCTCGTCATACGATTTGATATGCTCGAGCGTAGCATCATGGAGCTCCGGGATTTGATAGCTGATCTTAGAGCCTCGACAGAGCGCATCATGACGGAGCTGCAGGCATCACAGCTATCCATAGGCGAGAGGCTGACAATGATGCATGATTCAATGGTTCATAGTAGTACGAGGCTGTTATCTACCATGGATTTATACAACCAACGACTCGCAGAGTTAGAGTGGATACGTTCTCCTGGTGTGCCTACATCGACACAGACTCCACCGACGTCATTACCTTCTCCATCGATATCGGTGTCGATTTCACGGGAGCAGTATGATCTATTCTTATCCTTCATGCGCGCTGGTGGTCATTGTCCTGCAGATCCGCAATAGTCCTAGTTAGGACCATTTTATTATTGATTGTTTGTCTTTCAGACATTATTTTTTGTATTCTTTAGGATGAGGCTTTTAATTTGCTGTATATTTTGTATTCTTTATGACGAGACTCAGTTGTATGGATATTGGCTGTATTCTTTACGACGATATTTTCTCCTGATTCGATTTTTAATTTCAATATTTTGTTTTCTTGAAATTTAATTATATTATTTATATTAAATATATGTTAATTTACCGGCGTTAAATATTTAACCCAAGGGGGTCGGCGAACCCAGTAAATTCAACGGAGGGTTGCTCCAGGTCTATTTGTACAGAATGTGAATTAATAAACTGCAGAAAGAATAGTTTGGAAACAATTCAGTATTCAATTTTTTTATTTTTTCACTGTATCTTTAGCGACATTTTTAGCGATGTTAAGTCACGTCGCTAAATACGTCTCTAGAAACGTCGCTAAAAATATCACTAAATAAAGTCGCTGTCCGTCGCAACTTGCTGACATGGCAGTATTGCCAGGTCATAGTAACGTCGCTATAAACGTCACTATGTACGTCGCTAATTCACGACATAAAGCGACAAATATACACGTCACTAAACATCGCTAATCTAGCGACGTATTTACATCGTTAGAAAACGTCGGCACAGCGACGTTTGGCGACGTTTTTTCTGTCAGCAACAAGTTTAAAGGCGACTTCAGTAAAATGTCGCTAATTACGTCGCTAAAATTATTTAGCGATATTTTTTGATAATTTAGCGACGTTTATTTACATCGCTAATTTGACTTATTCTGGTAGTATATTGTCTCAATCTGTCAAGGATAGTAAACATAGAACACATATGACAAGAAGTAAGGCATCCCAACACCCTGCCAAAATATTCTGGAACCCAGCTGTATAAAATATGAAAGCTGGTAGAGTAGCAAAAGTACATGACCATTATCAGCTGTAGTCTTATTAATTACAATCATGTAAGAAAACTAATGTCCAGATTTATGGATACCAAGTGTCGATGGCTATACCCCCCAAAGAGTAAAATATGCGATAACGAGCAGGGAAGAAGAAGCCATATATATATATATATATATATATATATATATATATATAGTCCTGTCTCATAGTTTTGGTTCATGGCCTATCGTGATACAACAATCTAACCCTACAACCAAACAAGGACAAGGGTTAGACCATCGCACCATAATAGTCCATGTCCCTAAACTATTTAACAGAAGGTACAGTGCACAATCAAGTTCAGTTACATAATCGGCCAATCACTTGTACGACTTATTAGGTGGAGTCTGGTTTATTCCAGAAATATGTGTATAATAGGAATCCTCAGATCGAACCATGTTCTAACAGGGGATAACCGAGCCATGAATCGCCACATAGCACATAATAGTATGCATCGGTCCCTTGTAAGGCCACTGTGCTAAGATCGCATAGAACACATAGTATAATATAATAGTCGTATATTGCCATCCACTAATGGGGATTTAAACAATATCCATGGCAGCCATCCTTCACTCCCCATATAATGATTGAGGGTGGCTAGTTAAGTACGATCTCGGGATTCCGTCCCTCCCAATGCTCTACATGTTTTAGTTGCCTAGTTAACCCTACAGTTAGTTGAAATCATATGGTGTGGTCATATGTTACTCCCCTTATATGTCGTACCGTAGTATGGGCATGCTAGATACGAATCTGCTTTGTCACATTGCAGTTCAATTTGGATTCACCCCAGCATGATTCAACAATCAAACAAATCCTAGCCACGCTTGGTTATTGACCAACTATAATGTCCAAGCTGGAGAAATTGTATCATATCATATGTCGCTTAGCACGTAGGCACACCTCGGTATAAAATATGTAATATAATCAAGTAGAAGCATGTAGGAACACATAGCACGTAGTAAGTTTACAGCACAAATACCAATAATCGAGTCAAGTTATCAATCATTGGTAAATCAAATGGGTTCTAGTACATAGTCAGGTCTAACACATGCTCACTTAGCTAACATACATTAGCAATCATTAAAATAACACATAGAATCACAAAAATTCAATAAAGCATCCAAACCAAGTAAAACAGTAAAACACGTACATAAGCAACATGAGGATCAAGAATGCATAGATTTAGTACCGCATAAGACATGTGCCGAATAGGAAATCGGTCGCATATGGGTCGATGTCGGATGGAAAGTCGACCATATATTGGTTGGTGCCGCATGGGATTAGTGCCGCATAAGACAGGGCAAAGTCCACTACTTGGGACAAGTTTTGAGTGACGTGCATTTAATATGTGTTAGAGAAGTGATGGATGTGGCCAGCCATAAAGTGTGTCAGGACAAAAAGACAAACTCAAAAAATAATGTGCAAGAACGAAATAGGGTTATGCGTCCACTAGAGAAGAGGCATATAGTCGCTGCAACATGCTATGCTTGCCACATATATGTCTCTTGGACTTAGCAAATTTCTCATTCGTTTAGCGAGCAAAACACAAGGGGTTCTGTCACTTAGCTCCAGAACACTTTGTGTAATGGTCAGTCATGCTTCCAACAAAATGGACACATGCTGGTTGGCTATACGACAATGAATCCAACCACATAAGGATCATGCTACATGGATGTCTCGGCCGCATATTGTGCTGGCCATAGGAGAACTTTTTCTTCTCCAGACAGCAAGTTCAGCCATGGCAAAAAACTGCCAAAAAAAATCAAAAATTATTTTCTCCATAAAAACTTTATTTTAACTCCAAATCAACTGAACCAAAAGCCAAAACGTCTGAAATGGAATGCTCTATCAACTACAAAAACTGATTTTTTTATTATAAAATACCATGTTTTAGTAGATAAAAACCAAGAAAAACTTTTGGAACCCATAAAAATACTTAACAAAAATATAGATCTACACGAATCTATCCATTAAAATTGAAAACTCCAAGTACTAAAAGTGTTTAGAATCATAATTTACACATAATAGACTAATAAATTAAGTAAAGTGAAAGAACTAAAAATTAAAGAGTTTCCTAATGTCATGCAAGGTGTACTTGCCTAAACCATGAGTCTAATTTAAGTTAGCTTATATAACTAGGGTTTGAGGTTTAGACCATGAGTTCAATTCATGACCAAACAAACCCAATAATTAAACCATGAGTCTAATTTAACCAAAGAATGGGTCTAGTCCCTATGACATGTAACCTAATTAAAAAGAAATAAATAAATAACATAGGCAGAAAAAATACATTCCAAATACGTATATCGAAAACGGGGAGGGACATCTTTATCCAACTAAAAAAAATTTGTCCTCAGAATTCAAACCCAAGGCTAGCTATCAAAATCAGAACAAGAACTGCGCTAAATACAAGCTCATCTACACATGCAATCAAATTTGAGCATAAAATAAAGAAAAGAAATATCAAATAGCATGGGTAAACGAATCACGAGATTCGAGATACGAAGACATAAGAACAAATATACCTTCGGAGTCGAATAGATAAAGATACCACGAACGAATATCATCATCGCGCTCCCATATCAACTCTCCCAGAGGGTGATGACCCCAAGCAAACTGGACAAGATGAATAGTCTGATTCTTGAGTACCTTCTTCCTTCGGTCTAAAATGGATGCGGGTTATTCCTCGTAAGACAAGTCGGTACCAACGACTAGCTCAGAATGGTCGAGAATATGACTCAGATCTAGGACATACCTACGCAATTGAGACATATAAAATATATCGTGCACCTCACGTAGCGAAGGCGGAAGGACAAGACGATAAGCAACATTGCCCACCCGCTCGAGGATATTGAATGGACCGACATATTGCTGACTAAACTTTTTGTGAACCCCGAATCTAATAACTCCATGGGTCACAAAATTTGCAAGAACACGTGGTCCCCGACACAAAACTCTAAAGGCCTACGATGCTGATCTGTCCAATATCGATGCCTATCTTGCACAACCCGAAGACGCTCTCTGATCTGCTAGACAACTTTTACTGTCTACGTGATCATCTCTGGGCCTAACATCTTTCACTCACCTATATCATCCTATGCCAATGGTGACCTACACTTTCTTCCATATAACGCTTCAAAGGGTGCCATATGAATACTTGTTTGATAACTATTATTGTATGCGAACTCAATGCGATAATGGTAATCTTCCTAAGACCCTCCAAAATTTAAAGTATAAGCTCATAGCATATCTTCCAAGGTCTAGATGGTTCTCTCTGATTTCCCGTCCATTTGAGGATGATAGGCGATACTTAATCTTAACTTGGTGCCCAAACTCTGGTGCAAGCTCTTCCAAAAATTTAAAGTAAACCAAGTGTCCCGATCTAATACAATACTCACTGGGACATCGTGCTATCTTACTATTTGTCGTATGTACATCTCTGCTAACTACTCTGTGGATTGCCCTACTCGAAAAGGAAGAAAGTGAGCTACTTTTGTGAGACGATCTACTATTACCCAAACTGTATCACGACCAGTCGAAGATATAGGTAAACCTGTCACAAAGTATATCATAATATGTTCCTACTTCCACTCTGGAATTGAAAGCGGCTACAATAATCTTGATAGTCTCTGTTGGTAGATCTTTACTTGCTAACATACCAAATATCGAGAAATGAATTGTGCATCTCCTTCTTTATCCCGTTCAACCAGAAATATTGCTTGATGTCTTGATACATCTTGGTACCTCCTGGATGAATTGAATAATGGAAACTGTGTGCCTAGGTCATTACTTCTTGCTAGATATCTCCACTTGGTACGCAGAGACAATTTCCAAATCTAAGAGTTCCATCTTCATGAATCGTCAACTCTTTCCTAAGACCAGACTCACATTCTGCCCGAAGCTTCTGAACTTTTGGATCCTCTACCTGCGCTGCCTTAATTTTCTCAACCAAGGTAGACTAAATCTGTAAACTAGCCAATACTCCTACGTACTGCGAATATACAATCTTTGTACCCATCTCTCAAAGATCTTCTAAAATATGTCATTGCGATATCAACATAAATGTTCTACCTCTCCTGCTAAGGGCATCTGCTACTATATTTGCCTTGCCCGGATGGTATTGAAGTTCCACATCATAGTCCTTTATCAATTCTAGCTACCTCCTCTGCCTCATGTTCAATTCTTTCTAGGTGAATACATACTTTAAGCTCTTATGATCCATAAATATCTCTACCCGATCACCATACAAGTAGTGTCTCCACAGCTTAAGTGCAAATACTACCACCGCTAACTCCAAATTATGAGTCGAATAATTCTTCTCATGATCTCGAAGCTGCCGCAATGCATAAGCTATCACTCTTCCATGTTGCATCAATACACATCCAAGTCCTTTGCCTGATGCGTCGCAATACACTATAAGCCCTCGAGAACTATTATAAGTGTGAAAATCAAAGCTGAAATCAATCTCTTCTTCAATTCTTCAAATAATGTCTGGCACTCTACTGACCAATCAAACTTAGCTTCCTTGCACGTCAATCGAGTCAGCAGTACAAAAAATTCTTGCAAAGTCTGCCACGAACCTTCTGTAGTATTATACAAATCCTAGAAAATAATGTACTTCAGCTACTGTCTTAGGAACGTGCCAACCCTATATGGCTTTAACCTTTTTTGAATTTATTGCCACTCCTGCCCTCGAGATGATATGACCCAAGAATGATACGTGAACCAAAACTCATACTTGTTGAGCTTTGCGTACAACTGGTGTTCCTTTAAAATCTATAAGACCTTTCGAAGATGCTCTTCGTGCTCCTCTTCACTACTGGAATAAACAAGAATGGAGTCTATAAAAACTACCACAAACTGATCTAGATATGGCATGAAAACACGGTTCATCAAAACCATAAATATCGCTGGAGCATTAGTCAGTTCGAATGACATAACTAAGAATTCGTAATGCCCATATTGTGAGCTAAATATTGTCTTAGATATGTCTTTCTTTCGAACTCTTACTTGATGACAACCTGATTGAAGATCGATCTTGGAGAAAAGCCTGGCCTTGCTCAATTTATGAAATAAATTATCGATTCTTGGTAATGGGTACTTATTCTTCACTGTTACTGCATTCAATTATCTGTAATCGACACATAACCGTGATGACCAATCCTTCTTCTTCACTAGAACCACTGGCGCTCCCTATGGTGATCTACTGGTTTAGATAAACTTCTTGGCCTTCAGCTCTTCTACTTGTTGGTACAGCTTGTCTAATTTTGTTGGTGCTATTTGGTGAACTTTGTAGGATATTGGCCCTACTTTAGGGATCAACTCTATGCAAAACTCTATGTCCCTTACTTGTGGTAACCCTAGAAGTTCTTGTGGGATGACATCTAAGAACTCCTTGACTATCTTGGAAATTTGTTCTTCTTCTATCAGTGTCACTGCGTTCCTCTATTCATGCTGGTATCCTACAGATAGGTCAAAGAAAAAACCTTCCATGCCCAGGATATTAAATAATACCCTACCCTTATGGCAATCTATCGTATCATGTCTGTCTCTCAGCCAGTCCATACCTAAGATAACGTTAAAGTTACCTATAGGGAACTCAATCAATCGTGCTGGTAGTGAATGCCCTCATACTACGACCGGACACACTATACATATTCTACTAACTCCTATGAGCCAATTAATTGTGAGTATATTCAACCTCTCTGGCAAAGCCTCAAACTCCAATCCAATGTGTGTTGCGAATTATGCAGATACAAATGAATAAGATGCACCTAAATCAAATAATGATACTGTAGGATAGGATGAGACAGAGATGTTACCTGCCACCACGTCGCCAGATGACAAAGCCTCCTCCAGATATAAAGTGAAAGCTTGCCCTTGGCCCTGCTGGGCTCCTCGATGTTGCCTACCTTGGATACGCTGTTGTGGCCTCTGCTGGCCCTGCTGCTGATTCTGCTACTATTGGTACATCTGAGCTTTCCTCGGTAGCAGACGCTAAGCTAATGGCCTCACTGCTATTGCTGGTCCTCTCTGCTGGACTGGCCCTAGTGCTAGAAGCACTGGAAACTATTGGATTGGACCTCCTGGCCTCTACATTATCGAACAATTGGCAATCCGGTGATCTGGACTGCCTCAACTCATACAAAATACATTGGCTTCCCTACACACATCACTAGTGTGGCCTCCCTTGCCACAGTAAGTGCAACCCAGCGGTGCTCCCTGGCACTGTTGCTGTCTCGACAGCTGCCGAGCTGGTACTATCACTATCCAAATTATCACCCTCCTCGGTGCTGAATCATAGATGAGAACGCCAGGTGATGGTGCTGACATCCGAGGTACTCCTTTACCTTCTCGTCCACTCTGAGCATGAGACCTCTTCTGGCCTCCTGTCCTTCCCGATAATCTTTGCATGGTAAGCTCGTGCCTCCGAGCTGCAGTCACGACCCACACCCGATGTAGGTGTACGAGAACGTGGGTACATCCAGCCTACGCCACAACCTCGATGGTAGAACGCTGTTTGGGTAAACTATACTATCTAGCAATAATGATCATCAAGATATATAGCTGCACCAATGAAATATTAATACTCAATCACAGAACTATAAGATAGAACAATGCATGAATATGATATAAAGAACTAAAGTGTCATTATACAACTCATAAGACAGAAGATAATATCCAATGAGTCTCAAATATAAAAAAGTACTAACTGCCAAAGCTGGAGACAAATCCAGTACAACATAAACCTATCTACTAATCTACAGGTAAAGTATCGTCTGTCTTAACCGGGATGAGTCTCTCCTAAGCCATAATCTCTATCTCTAATCCAACTACGTCCTGAGGCACGTAGTGAGTGGGATACCACTCCTCAGTGTCATCTGAAAAAATATATCCAATCAGGATTGGAGCAAAGTATACCTCTCACAATAGTTCCAATAAATGATAAAAACTATGTAACAGTAAAGAAAGAGCATATACAAGATGAATAGGGCATGGTAGAAATATACAAAAATAAGGAAATACGGGAAATACATACAAAAGATCTGAATATCATATATAGAATCAAGAAATACATCGAAGTGAGTGAGTACTAGTGACAATATGTGATCGGCTTAGGAACTTGCTTGAGAATTATGGCCTGGTTAATCATACATGTGGTGTATGATTAATACTATATAAAAAATAAAAACTGGGGGTTATGATCACATATCTACACTAAATACACTCTGCCCCGACTGGTATAGTGGATCCAACCATGACATGCTATAACACAGGATTCCATGAGAATGGAATGGAGCTAATCGTCTTAAGAATCAGTGTCCATACATGTACAAGAACAATGGGACTCGCACAAAAAAATATGCCAGGAACTACCAGGAATAACATCTCATGACGGGATCCAGGAATACCAATCCGTGAAACCAAGTGTCAGAAAATTAAGGATATCTACACTAACTACAAGAAACATAGATGATATCATAAATAGAAAACTGTCAGAGAATGTACTCGCCTGAAATTCGGTAAATAGTATCAATGATATCCAAAACTGTGCCTCAGATACCAACATATGGAATATTACATCAATACAAAGTTTTTGAATGAATAGAAGTTAAACTAGTCCCAATCTAGGTTATTAGGCCAAGTCTAAGTCAAAATAGTCAAACTAGGTCAAATCTAGGTCAAACCAGTCAAACTTGGTCAAACTAACTATTTCTAGGTTGTATGAGTCAATATCTAGGTCATTGGGTCCATATGCTACTTATACTAGCTATATTAGGATACTAGAGTATCAACATTATTCCGTATCATAAGTTACATAAAATAGTATATAAAAAAATACCATATAATATACAAATATAATATATATGGTATCTTCTAGCTAAACTAACACTAAATGGATATATCGGCTTTGATCCAAGATGGTATCACAATAGCTACACCCTCTCTTGATACCAAATACCCAATACCTTATCATTACCTTGCGTATCACAAGGTAATACTAGAACCAAAATTAACTAAAACTAATACTTATGCTAACTAGTATATATATATACTAACTCATAACTAACTAACATGCTAACATATATATATATATATATATATATATATATATATATATATATATATATATATATATATATATATATATATATAACTACTAACTCAAACTAACAGTTAACTAATATTTAACTAGCAACTAACAAGTACATCTAATATAACATAACTTATTTCTACCACTTCACCTATCCACAAGAATCAACTGATACTCAAGTTGCTACTATCATATATAACTTAACAATTTCAAGGCATCCTTCCAACTGAACTCAAGATATAATAAATTATCCTACCTCAATACAAACTGATATTTATATACACTAACTTACCTTCACAGCTGCTGTTGCTATGCAACTCTGTTGTAGTATGCAAACTATTGTATACAACTCAACATAAACTAACTTGGATTGTACTGCTCCCCCTGTAGCAGTTAATGTTGCTGCTAACTATACTCATACCTCACTGTGAACATAGGTATTAACTGATACTTATGGTATCAGCTTACATACTCCTACCCGACTGCAGGGATGGCCTCGCAGCTGCCCAAGCACACTGATCAGTCCACCTACTGCATAACAGTGTGCAACCTCATATGTGTACTGCACAGCAGGGAGATACCCCTTCCTTCATCAACAACCACATCATCAATACAGCTTCTAATGTTGTTGTATGTTCAAGCCTGACTACTTAAACCCTCCTCTCTTCCTAATTATCTATGGCACAACACGTATGCATCCTCAAGATAAACTAATGTATGATAATGATAGAACTACTAAGACATTAGACACAACACATGCATACATAAAAATCTGTCACTTGTGCCCACCCCTTCCTTCGTAACACAGACACTATGATGTATACCTATAACACACTCTAAAGACAAAAGCAAAACATACACTTATATATATATATATATATATATATATATATATATATATATATATATATATATAACATGGTTAATGTATATGTATCAAGCTATAATTATAACACTATAATATATATCGATCAATATAACAATTTAGGATTAAAATAAGATACATTCACACACCAATGCATTATAATAAACACTAGTGGTGCCTCACTCTAGTCTCACATTTGTTCTATGATACTCTTATGATACACTCAAGATATTCTTACCAATCTTCACCAAACTCTACCCAAAGGCTATAAACAAGTCAAATATCATAATTAAAAGAAAATCAAAGTGCTAGCTACTCATCCAAGTGTTCATGGTAAAATATGACATGTTTAGACCCTCGTGTCGAAGAGAAAACTCCTAAATCAATCCGTATCACTAAATTGTCATGATACAGCCTACTCGTATCTAATTGTGGACACGACACTAGTCTTAAACAACCAAACACATGTTAATTTGGTCCACTAGATCCATGGACAAACACATGGTGCACCAATCTCGGATTTTATCCAAATTGGGCACAAAATACACAATAACATTCATAATAAGGGTCCCTATGAGTCAATTCTTCTTCCTGTAGGTAGCCCTAACACATAAAAGGGTTTCTAATGATTAAACTACATATTTAGAGTCTAAATATAAGGAAAATTCTGAATTGTACCTATTGAAAGATGGATTCCCAATGCACATCTCCAAATGGACACGAAGAGGGCTCAACTTATGCAATCTTCTCCTCCTTGGTGCTCTTTGCCTCCTCCTTGGTTCTAGATCTACTAATAGTAAAGAATGAGAGTAATTGGAAGTGATTTGGTAGGAATTTGGTGGAGAGATGGGTTGAATTGGGGAAGAACACCAAAATAGAATAAAATAAAATGAAATGAGGATAGAGAATTTTCTCCCCTCTTCAATAGGCCGGCCACTTGCCCCCTCTCTAGGTAAGGGTACAAAGACCCAAATAACCCTATTGGGTTTTCATAAAGAAAAGGGTTAAGGAAGGAAGTTTCTATTCCTAATAGATTTACTAATTAAATCACTAACTTAAAGAATTGGACTAATTATTAGGCTCAAGTCTAACTAAAATAAATGTTGGCCCATGAGTCAAGTCTTGTCTAGTTAGGTCCACTAACACAAGTCAAAAATACAATTCAACTGCAAACAATAAATAAATAATACTATAAATAAATATATAACAAGAAAAATAATTATGAAATGACCAAAATATCTTTTCCTAGAAAATATGGTAGTAACAGTTGCTATTAGTACTTCTTCATAAGTCTGGTAGTCGTGCCTCTCTACCAGTTGTAGAATCTCCAGATGAAGTCCTTACTGGAACCTCGTTACTCTATCCGACTCCGTTGCCACAATAGTCGGAGCTAATCTACTCAGCCTACAAAACTCGGTCGCATATCCATCCACAGTCCTACCGGCCTGCTTGAGACCGATAAATCTATGTTGGAGCTCATACTGCGCTATACTCCAAAATATTTATCCCAGAATCGAGTCCTGAAACTGTCCAAAGAGATAGGACGCCTCAAGGCAACCTTTTCTGACGCCCACCAGTCACGAGCAAGGTGTTGAAGCTGAAATTGAATTTGACCAACTTGTTCATCCGTCGGAACCCTTGTTGCTGCCAAAATAACTTCAATATCAAGCAGCCAGGCATCTACTATGATGGCATCCTTTTTTCCATTGAAGTACCTTGGGTTATGTCACAATATCTAATTGATGCCCCCCAAATCAGTCATCCCGTCTCTTTCCAGAGCCGGCTGTAAACCTCGACTCAACAAAACATTCTGCTCTTGTTGTTGAAACTATTAATGCTGTTGTAATGCTATTTAGTGTTGCTACATAGCCATTATTTCTCGAAGGATTTTGAACAATGTCGGGGTGTCAAGTAGCATTAGTACTACTGGTACTACTAGGGGTACAGTGACTTTTAGGTTGGTTCATCAACATGCGCAACTTCTAGTTCAACTGTGCTAGCTTGATCAACTACTAGGTCTATCCGAATTTGACTCTGAGAGGGTGCTACTTCCCATTATTGCCAAGGGGAACCCTATCCTGCCATGCCTGTTGCTACAACAACTGAAGAAGCCCTAGAGAAAAGGACAAGAAATATGAAGAATAGGACGGGAAGGATCAAGGAGGTAAGCAGTTTTAACAGTTCAAGCATTGGTAACGAGGAAGATAAAATAAGATATCAAAGGGGACATATTTGGTTGAGACTCCTATGACCGTAACATCCCACAAGTCTGAAAAAACAAACTTGCATGTGCAACCACTAAAATCTTGTCACGTCCAGTACCGAAATACGGAGAGGACAAGGCCAACTCCCCCGTACAAGGTATAGAACGTCGTATGACGGTCACGGTTGTAACTAAAAAAGGGGGTACAAACTACAAGCAAGTCATTTAGGGTGATACAACACATATATTATCTTAATCAATCAAGTAAGAATAGTAAACATAGAACATATATGACAAGGAAGTAAGGCATTGCAACACCCTGCCAAAATATTCTGGAACCTAGCTGTAAAAAATAAGAAAACTGGTAGAGTAGCAAAAGTACATGATCATGATCAGCTGCAGTCTGATTAATTACAATCATATAAGAAAACTAAATATCCAGATTTAAGGCTAACAAGTGCCGATGGCTAAACGCCCAAAAGAGTAAAATATGCAATAATGAGCAAGGAAGAAGAAATCCACTCATTTCCCTCAGCGGACATCCATCTGGTGCGTGCCATTATTTAGGAGAAAGTATGCTTGATCCTCAGATGATGGCTCTAAACCTGGCCATCAAAAACCAATGGGGTTAGACCCCAAATAGCAAGAACCATAAAGGAAGAACGAATGAAGAAACAAAACCAAAAAGAACAAATAAATAAATAAATAAATAAATAAATATATATATATATATATATATATTTAGTCCTGTCTCGTAGTTTCGGTTCATGGTCTATCGTGATACAACATTCTAACCCTACAACCAAACAAGGACAAGGGTTAGACCATTGCACCATAATAGTCGATGTCCCTAAACTATTTAACCGAAGGTACAATGCACAATCAATTGCAGTTACATAATCGGCCGGCCAATCACTTTATGACTTACTAGGTGGAGTCTGGGTTATCCCAGAAATATGCATATACTAGGAATCCTCAGATCGAACCATATTCTAGCAGGGGCTAGCCGAGCCAGGAATCGTCGCATAGTACATAGTAGTAAGCACCGGTCCCTCGTAAGGCCATCGTGCTAAGATCTCATAGAACACATAGTATAGTATAATAGTCGGATATTGCCATCCACTAATGAAGATTTAAACAATATCCATGGGCGCCAGCCTTCACTACCCATATAATGATTGAGGGTGGCTAGTTAAGCACGATCTCGGGATTTTGTCTCTCCCAATGCTCTACATATTTTAGTTGCCTAGTTAACCCTACAGTTAGCTGGAATCACATGGCGTGGTCACATGTTACTCCCCTTATATGTCATACCGTAGTACGAGCATACTAGATACGAATCCGCTTTGTCACTTTGCAGTTTAATTTGGATTTACACTAGCGTGATGCAACAGTCAAACAAATCATAGCCACTCTTGGTTATTGACCAACTATCATGTCCATGCTAAAGGAATTGTATCATATCATATGTCACTTAACATGTAGGCATACCTCGGTGTGAAATATGTAACATAATCATATAGAAGCACTTAGCACATAGTAACACATAGCACGTAGTAAGTGTATCAACACGGATACCAATAGTCGAGTCAAGTTAATAATCATTGGTAAATCAAATGGGTTCTAGTACATAGTCAAGTCTAACACATGGCTACTTAGCTAACATACATTAGTAATCATTAAAATCACACATGGAATCACAAAAATTCAATATAGCAACCAAACCAAGCAAAACAGTAAAATGTGCATATAGGCCGCATGAGGATCAGGGACACATAGAGTTAGGGACGCATAAGACAAGTGACACATAGGAAATCGGCCGCATATGGGTCGGTACCAAATGGAAAGTCGGTCGTATATGGGTCGGTGCTTATGTGATCAGTGCCATATAAGACAGGGCAAAGTCCACTCCTTGGGACAAGTATTGAGTGACGTACATTTAATATGTGTTAGATAAGTGACTGAAGTGATGGATGTGACCAGCCATAAAGTATGTCAGGAAGAAAAGACAAACTCAAAGAAAAAAATATTCAAGAGCGAAACAGGGTTGTGCGTCCACAAGAGAAGAGGCACATACTCATTGCCGCATGCTATGCTTGCCACATAGATGTCTCTTGGACTTAGCGAATTTCTTATTCGTTCAGTGAGCAAAACACAAAGAGTTCTGTCACTTGGCTCTAGAATACTTTGTGTAATGGTCAGTCATGCTTCCAATAAAATAGACGCATGATAGTCAGCTATGCGGCTGTAAACCCCCTGATTTTTTTCAAGATTTTTAAAAAATAAATTTTCACAATTTTTCTGGAAATTTTCGGTGATTTTTCACTAATTAAAATCTAGGTATTTTAGAATTAAATGAAATTAAATAATTTTAAACAATATTAAAATATTATGAAAATAATATTTTGGGTGCAAAATAAAATATTGGACATAGGATAATTTTCTTGGAATTTATTGGACCCCAGAACAATTTTTAAAAACCTAAAAAAACCCATTTTATTAAAAACCAAAACAAACTGGGTTGAACCGGGCTCAAACCGGGTTGAAGCGGGTTGAACCCGGTCCACCCGAACTGGACCGCCCCTAGACCCTAACGGGTCGGGTCCTACCCAACCCGACCCGACCCGACCCGGCCCAACCAGCTCACCCGCATGCCCCGCGACCCGCGTTTTCCGGGCGCCCGCGCTGCGAGGCCACGTCTCCCCTCCTCCCGCCTCTTTCGGCCACGACTGCTCCGCCTCGCCCGCGCCCAACCGCCCGCTCCGCCTCTTCCGGACAAGACACCGAGCCCCGAATCCTCTCCCCCGTCCTATTTAAACCCCCTTACGACCCCCAAGCTCCGCCACCAGAGCCCCAGCACTGCCTAGCTCCGCCACCTGAACCCTAACCCCCAACCACCGATGTCTCCGCCTCACCGCATCCGCCCAGAGCCCTGCTATCGACGACCCGCAGAACCCGCCAGAGGTCAGCCGTCTCCTCCGCCATCACCCTCAGCCCCGTCCCCGCTGCTCCTCCTCCTCCAGATCTGCCGCCTCGACGACGAGCCGACGAGCCGTCGACGACCCGCCAGAGCCCCGCTCCGCCTCCGCCATTACGCCGCCACTCCTCCAGCGAAGTCCCGGTGCCCCAGCCGCCGCTGCAATCGAAACCCTAACCCTAACACTATGGTGTATCGTGTCGCGTCGCCTCGCGGACATGAGAAATCCCAGTTCTGTGTAGCCCTGTTCAGGTACCCTTTTATCTCTCCTCGCACCCCCGTTTCTCGTTCCGTCTATTGTGATGAGAACCCTACGTGACCCTCTCGATCCCCATGCAACCCGCTCGGTGTGTCGCGTCCTGTGGTGATCGCGAACTGTGATCCAAAATCAGGAAATAAATACCCTGTTTTCCCCCGAAATTGAGTGCGCCCTGCCAAACGGGATGACTTGGTCGCGTACGGTCTTCACCGAAAGGTGCACACAGTTAATACGGACGTGTGGAATTTCACAGAAGTTGATTTGGATGTGCGTGCACACCGAAATCAACGCGTATCCGTCAACAACGCCCCATATCGGCCCCGTTCTGGAACTCGTTGTAACTTCGTATACACACGTCGGATCGAAAAGAAACTTGCGCCATCGGACTCGTAGCAATAAGCTGGTCCTGTGACCCAACTTTGGTTCGATGCTGAGAACGTTGA
Source organism: Iris macrosiphon (assembly GCA_036927795.1). NCBI lineage: Eukaryota > Viridiplantae > Streptophyta > Magnoliopsida > Asparagales > Iridaceae > Iris > Iris macrosiphon. The sequence continues at coordinate 86,077,009 of JAYESA010000005.1, forward strand.
CAAAATCGCGTATCGTAGGCCCCACGGCTCCACTAGACGGGCGATTTTGTGATCGGCTCATCGGAATCCAATTCTGGACGTTCTGTTGGGTTCGTATCATTGTTCTGGAATTGTTGACACTAAGTTTGACAGATTTGGAGACCGTTATTTTTGACACATTTTTCGGAGCGAAGCGGGCCACATGTGGACCCTGCTTTGACCTGAAATTGTCACTTTTGCCCCTGTGTCCAAATTGGACTCAAGGACAGGCGATTCTAGATATTTGATATCTTTTGAGCATGATGGTAATGTTTGTTTCAGCATCCGAAGACGTTCCTGGAGATTTTACCGGTACCAAAACAGCAGTTGGAAATCAAACACCAAGCAAGTGTACCTTGCCAACCTTGCAGTCCTTGTTACATATTATTTTCTTAATTTATTTATATGTTGTATCTATTCAACCTAGGACCGTATAACATTACTTAGCGTTCGAATAATATTCGGGTGCCAATACTGTACGCAGAGTTATGTAATGTCACCTAGACATGGATATCGAGACCCTCTACATTCTCGTGCTTGCATTATCAAGTACGTCATAACCCAGAACACCTGATACTATTCATGAGACAGAATCTTCTGAGCTATTCATGGTGATTCTGTATAGGCTATAGGACTTGAGACATAGATATTACATATGCTTAGCTATCATTATGACTTGTTGCATCAGTTAGAGGTCAAGATCTTGCGTGTCATGGACATGAGACGTGTGATTACATTGGGTGGGGAGAGACACACCATATTACAGGCTGATTATTGATATATATACAATAATACTTGCTTTGGCATCTATACGGGACTCGTGATACTGCTTGCTTTGGCATATATACGGGAGTCGTGATACTAAATGTTGCTATGGGTTTCCCCGACACAGAGCCTATAGTAGTTTCAGCCTAAGTATGATTAATGCTCTCACTTGCATATCACTCAGCTGGTTACATAGTTTACCATATTATTTCATTTATTATTGGACTGCATTTATTTTGGCTTGAGTTATTCTTGTACCTTGCTATGTCCCCTGAGGACTTGGATCCGGATTGTGTCCCCGGGTATAGCCGAATAGATCTATCCCGAGGTATACGGGACAGGAGCATACATTGGAGGAGTACCAGAACCCGAGGTCGAGATCATGACAGAGGACTTCTCCTGAGTATTGGCTTTATATACTCAGTTATTTTTGTTTCTAGTTAGTTTATTTCCTGCTTATTGCATTGATGTATCAGACTTATTCTCGGGTTGTTCCCCGGGACACTTTTATTGAGACATGTTAGATTATATTTATTTTGATTTATTCTGGCATTTGATCTGTGATTATATTCTGTAGATAAGATTAGAATAGACTGTGACTTGTATTGTAGACCTATTTATTGTTTTTACAACTTAAGTACACCCTAATGGGTCCATTAAATTGGGTTTGCCCATTGGGTGTGCTGCTGGCCATTGCCACGTGTCCAGTCCCTCGGTATTTCGGGACTGGGGTGTGACATGGTTTTTGTGGTGGCCCATACAGGTCAACGACTAAATTGTTCGGTTCCAACTTAGGGACCGAGCAAGCCTGCAATAAGAATATGATAAGTTTTTAGGATCTCATCCACTTGTTTGAATCGTTCTTGATATATATTCGAATTAATTAATTGACTTGCATCCTGCCTTGATTCCAATACACCTCTTATTGTTTATTTCGGATGCAGAGAAATAGATCCACAAGCCAGCTACGAGACTCATGCAGGAACACCACAAGGTGTTGTGGTTACCCACGAAGATGAAGTGACACCAGTTGGTGAAGGTCAATCATCACAACCATGCAGTCAAGCAAGTCAGCATGCCTCGAGAATCCAGCAAGCTGACATTCCACCATCGACGCAGTTTACTCCACCGATGCCTACCTTTCTACTAGGACATCTTATGGACGAGTAATAAATGTTTTAAATATTCTACGCGATGATGCAAGCCTATCAAAAAGTTTGTGAAGAAGCCCAACCAAGCCAAATGGAGGAGATTATTTACAGATTTAATTCTGAGCTACGGAAGTTAATCAGCTCTGTTGTAATGGACGTTCTTGCTGCAGCACGACCCGTGGAGTGCACCACAAGGATAGAGTCCAGCCAAAAGTGGCTGTATGTATTAGCACTAGACCAAGCACAACAGGAAGGAGCTGCAAAGTGCCTACAGATGAATCCACCAAAGAGAGCATGTACACCACTAGCACTAGTCCTTCCTACTTATCACTACTGTGGCAAGGTAGGCCATCTCGCTAAAGAATGCTGACTCAGATTGGGACTATGTTTATCTTGCGGATCCAAAAAGCATTCGGTAGAGAAAGCATTGATGATTCATCAACCAACCACATCAGCACCAGCCAGAACACTACAGGAAGAAGTTGCAAAAAGACCTCACATGCACCAGCCACCCAGAGCATCTCCGCAGATACTGCCTATCTGTCAATATTATCGTAAGCGAGGCCACATTGAGAACGAATGTAGACATAAATTCGGATTATGCTTGATTTGCGTGTCCAACCAATATTTAGCCAAAGATTGTCCTGAGCATCGAGATGGAGCACTAATGGTAAATTGACAAGCCTTACCAGTACCGAGGCCACCCTTGGCACCTCAAGCAACACTCTTCCAGCAGGCCCAACAACAGTAGAGGAATCGACTGCAAGCACGCGAACAAACTCTGGCGATGACCTTGGAGAACGCACAGACTCATGGAGTAGATAATGCGCGTAAGTTTTTCGTAGTTATTCTAGTCTTGCTTTAGCATGTGCCTGTTAGTTCGTGACCATAGCCCTAAACCTAGTAATTTGGAACTTGTTAATAATAACCTAGTTTTTCTAAAAAGCTGTAGTTTTCTTGCTTTAACTAGAGTTTCTTCACTCTTGAATTTACATAACTTTCATTCTTAGGGAAATGATGTTTTCCCTAGGTGTCTTTCCTAAACCCTCATTCCTTTATTCTCTTTGATCATGATTCTTTGATGGTGTCATACTTTGAACCTATTTTGTAAACCGTGTCATCTCCGCTGACCGGTTATTTCTTTGATTGCGAGGACGCAATCCTCTTAAGGGGGGTAGATTATAAACCCCTTAATTTTTTTAGGATTTTTTTAAAATAAATTTTTATAATTTTTCTGGAAATTTTCTGTGATTTTTCACTAATTAAAATCTAGGTATTTTGGAATTAAATAAAAATAAATGATTTTAAACAATATTAAAATATTATGAAAATAATATTTTGCGTGCAAAATAAAATATTGGACATAGGGTAATTTTTTTGGAATTTATTGGACCATGGAACAATTTTTAAAGACCTAAAAAAAAAGCCCATTTTATTAAAAACCAAAACAAACCGGGTTGAACCGGGCTCAAACCGGGTTGAATCGGGCTGAACCCAGTCCAACCGAACTGGACTGCCCCTAGACCCTAACGGGTCGGGTCCCACCCAACCCGACCCGACCCGACCCAGCCCAACCCCCACACCCTCACGCCCCGCGCCCCGCGTTTTTCGGCCGCCCGTACTGCCAGGCCACGTCTCCCCTCCGCCCGCCTCTTCCGGCCACGACTGCTCCGCCTCGCCCGCGCCGAACCTCCCACTCCGTCTCTTCCTGCCACGACCCCGAGCCCCATCTCCTCTCCTCCGTCCTATTTAAACCCCCTCACGACCCCTAAGCACGGCCACTAGAGCCCCAACACTGCCTAGCTCCGCCGCCTGAACCCTAACCCCCAACCACCAACATCTTCGCCTCGCCGCATCTGCCCAGCACCCTACCGCCGACAACCCGCAGAACCCGCCAGACGTCAGCCGTCTCCTCTGCCATCACCCTCAGCCCCGTCCCCGCTGCTCCTCATCCAGATCCGCCGCCTCGACGACGAGCCGACGACGACCCGCCAAAGCCCCGCTCCGCCTTCGCCAGTACGCGGCCCCTCCTCCGACGAAGTCCCGGAGCCCCAGCCGCCGCAGTAATCGAAACCCTAACCCTAACACTGTGCTGTGTCGTGTCGCGTCGCCTCGCGGACACACAAAATCCTAGTTCTGTGTAGCCCAGTTCAGGTACCCTTTTCTCTTTCCTCGTTGCCCCGTTTCTCGTTCCGTCTATTATGACGCGAACCCTGCGTGACCCTCTCGATGCCCGTGCAAACCGCTAGGTGTGTCGCGTCCTATGGTGATCGCGAACTGTGATCCAAAATTAGGAAAATAAATACACCATTTTTCTCCGGAACTGAGTGTACCCTGCCAAACGGGACGACTTGGTCGCGTACGGTCTTTACTGAAAGGTGTGTGCCGTTAATACAGACATGTGGGATTTTACGGAAGTTGATTTGGATGTGCGTGCACGCCGGAATCAACATGTATCCGTCGACAACGCCTCGTATCGGCCCCATTCTGGAACTCATTGTAACTTCGTGTACACACGTCAGATCGAAACAAAACTTCCACCATCGGACTCGTAGCAATACGCTGGTCCTGTGACCCAAGTTTGGTCCGATTCTGAGAACGTTGACAAAATCGTGTATCGTGGGCCCCACGGCTCCACTTGACGGACGATTTTGTGATCGGCTCATCGGAATGCAGTTCTGGACGTTTCGTTGGGTTCGTATCATCGTTCTAGAATTGTTAATACTAAGTTTGGCGGATTTGGATACCGTTGTTTCTGACACATTTTTTGGTGTGAAGCGGGCTACATGTGGACCCCGCTTTGACCTAAAATTGTCACTTTTGCGCCTGTGTCCAAATTGGACTCAAGGACAGGCGATTCTAGCTATTTGATATCATCTGAGCATGATGGTAATGTTTGTTTCAACATCCAAAGACGTTCTTGGAGATTTCACAGGTACCAAAATAGCAGTTGGAAATCAAACACCAGGCAAGTGTACCTTGCTAACCTTGCAGTCCTTGTTACATATTATTTCCTTGATTTATTTATATGTTGTATCTGTTCAACCTAGGACCGTATGACATTACTTAGTGTCCGAATAATATTCGGATGCCAATACTGTACGCAGAGTTGTGTAGTGTCACCTAGACATGGATATCGAGACCCTCTACATTCTCATGCTTGCATTATAAAGTACGTCATAACCCAGGACACCTGATACTATTCATGAGACAGAATCTTCTGAGCTATTCATGGTGATTCTGTATAGGCTATAGGACTTGAGACATAGATATTACATATGCTTAGCTATCATTATGACTTGTTGCATCAGTTAGAGGTCAAGATCTTGCGTGTCATGAACATGAGACGTGTGATTACATTGGGTGGGAAGAGACACACCATACTACAGGCTGATTATTGAAATATATATAATACTTCTTGCTTTGGCATCTATACGGGAGTCGTGATACTGCTTGCTTTGGCATATATACGGGAGTCGTGATACTAAATGCTGCTATGGGTTTCCCCGACACAGAGCCTATAGTATTTTCAGCCTAAGTATGATTAATGCTCTCACTTGCATATCACTCAGCTGGTTACATAGTTTACCATATTGTTTCATTTATTATTGCACTGCATTTATTTTGGCTTGAGTTAATCTTGTACCTTGCTATGTCCCCTGAGGACCTGGATCCGGATTGTCTCCCCGGGTATAGCCGAAGAGATCTATCTCGAGGTATACGGGACAAGAGCATACATTGGAGAAGTACCAAAATCCAAGGTCGAGATCGTGACAGAGGACTTCTCCTGAGTATTGGCTTTATATATTCAGTTATTTTTGTTTTTAGTTTCTTTATTTCCTACCTATTGCATTGATGTATCAGACTTATTCTCGGGTTGTTCCCCGAGACACTTTTATTGAGACATGTTAGATTATATTTATTTTGATTTATTCTGGCATTTGATCTGTGATTATATTCTGTGGATGAGATTAGAATAGACTGTGACTTGTATCATAGACCTATTTATTATTGTTACAGCTTAAGTATACCCTAATAGGTCCATTAAATTGGGTTTGCCCATTGGGGTGTGCTGCTGGCCATTGCCACGTGTCCAGTCCCTCGGTATTTCGGGACTGGGGCGTGACAGCGACAAAGGGTCCAGCCGTATAAGGATCATGCCGCATGGAACTCTCGGCCGCATGAGAACTTCATCTTCTCTAGATAGCAAGTTCGGTCATGGAAAAAAACTCCAAAAAAAAACTAAAAATTATTTTTTCCGTTAAAACTTTATTTTAACTCCAAATCAACTGAACCAAAAGCCAAAACGCCTGAAATGGAATGCTCTATCAACCATAAGAAAATACCATATTTAGTATATCAAAATCAAGAAAAACTTTTGGAACACATGAAAACCCTTAACAAAAATATAGATCTACACGAATCTATCCCATCAAAACCGAAAACGTCAAGTACTGAAAGTGTTTAGAATCATAATGTACTCATAATAGACTAATAAAATTCATGTAAAGAGAAAGAACTAAAAATTAAAGAGTTTCTCCATGTCATGCAAGGTGTACTTGTCTAGAAATAAAAGAAGGAAGAAAATAATAGAAATAAGGGAAGAGAGAAATAAGTTAGCTTATATGGCTAGGGTTTGAGGTCTAGACTATGGGTTCAACTCATGACCAAACCAAAAATTAAACCAAGGGTCTAATTGAACCAAAGAATGAGTCTAGTCTCCATGACATGCAACATAATTAACATGAAAGAAAGAAATAACATATTTAGGAAAAAATACGTTCCAAATACGTATATCGGGAATATGGAGTGACAAATTACTTAGTAAGTATTTAACTTGAAGATGGAGTAAACTAAATAGTTAGACCCTCACGAGAATAAACACTCAACTCTCATGTGTTTGAAGGTATATATTTCATTCAAATTTATCCCAAAATAAATGATCTACCATAAGCTTGCATATTTTCTCATTCTCCACCAATGGGATCACATGTATAACATAAATCATAAGGACTTTTCATGGATTGTAACGTGTCTTAGGATTAAGGTTGGATATATTTGGGAGTGCAGCTCAAAAGCCGTAAAAATTAGAGGAGTAAAAATGAATCAACTCAAGCTCAATACATAAAACATGTAAACTCAATTACTTCATTCAACATCTTCTTCTTTTGTATATATCATGTATAAGTATACCCTTTTATTGGGATGTTAGGACGAATTATGAACATAGATAGTGTAATATCAAAGCACTTTCCTCACTCACTTTCTTTCTTCATTATTACTTCTTCTTCTTTTTTTTTTCTTTTCTTTCTTTTTTTTTTTTTGAACAATAATGGAACTCAAGAAATTGAGAATGAAAATATGTTCCACTTTGATAGTCATAGCCATACCACAAATTTAGATACCTCTACACTTATTTCTTGCACGCCCATACATATCATCAATGATAAACAATGCTCCACTAGCTTAGCGGCTAGGGTAAAGGTATAAATATTATAGGTTAAAAGCTTGTAATGTGGGTATACAAAGAAAAAGACAATAAAGCTCAAAGGGGTTCAACAAAAAGAAAATCAATTATAAGGTAGGCTATTTGGCTTGTATAACGCATAACAAGATGGCCTTAATCATGTTCATGCATGCATGTGTCAATGTGATCTCGAAGAGAATTAAAGCAAGTTCTAGAGAAACAAATCCATGTAAGAATATCTCTCATGAAAAAATAATAAGACTGATTTGTCAATCTAAAGGCTCAAAACCTCATCGACTTTTTTCTACCCAATTTAGTCACTACCATCCTCAAGAAAAATAACTAGAGCAATTAATTCTAAGTTAAAAAGAGTACGTATTCGATCATGTTATGAATTTTCACTACCATCCTTAGTCCATTTGAATACTACTCCCTTTTGGATGAGGCGAGTAAAAGGTGATGCCAATTTTGAGAAATCCTTTACGAATCTTTGATAGTAACCTGCCAAGCCAAGGAAACTACGAATCTCGTTAGCTGATGTGGGTTGTTTCTAATCCACAACGACTTCAATTTTCTTCGATCCATGGTAGCACCTTTCAATGAGATAACATGTCCAAGAAATTACATACTATTCATCTAAAACTCGTATTTTCTTAACTTAGCATAAAGTTGATTTTTTTTGAAGAGTTTGCAGCACAATTCACAAGTGTTAGATCAAAATATCGGCGATGAACATGACCATAAACTTGTTTATGAATTAGTTGAGAACTTTGTTCATCATATCCATAAAAGTTGTTGGGCAATTTGTCAAACCAAATGGCATGACAATGAACTCTTAGTATCTATATCTTATATGAAATATCAACTTTGACACATCTTCCATCTTAATCTTTAATTATTGATAGGTTGAACGAAGAACTTTTTTTGAAAACATAGTTTTATCTTACATTTGATCAACGAGTTCATCTATTCTTGGCAATTCGATTTTATTTCAAATCGTCACTTTATTTAGCTTTGGGTAGTCGATGCACAATCGCATCAATCTATCTTTCTTCTTTACAAACAATATCGTAGCCCCTATGAAGAAATACTGGAGCAAATATATCATCGGTCTAATAACTCTTGTAACTGTATATTGAGTTCCTTTAGTTCTGTTGGTGTTATTTTGTACGGGACCTTAGAAACTATATATGTATCTGGAATTGTATCAATAGTGAACTTTATTTCTCAGTCTGGTGGCTTTCTGGGTATCTCATCTATAAATACGTCAAAAAACTCTGCCACAAATTTAATTTGAAATTCATTTGCACATTCCTTCCTAATATCTCGAATAGAAGATAAGTACCCTTTACAGTCAGAATGTAACATCCATAGAGCCGTCATTCTTGATATCACCATTATTGTCTTTGATGCCGATCCACACGAGTAGGAGAATTCTGTTTCTTCATGTAGGCGAAACACAACTCTCTTCTCCGTAAAATAGATCATCACGAAGCATCCATCTTGCCAATCCTTTTCAAGTATGATATTACACTCCTTGATATCAAGGACTATCACATCTAGCGACAAATTTCTACCTCCAATATAAATGTAGCCATCCTTAAAAATTAAGTTAGTAGGAATCTCCACTACTTATGGAGTGCAGGACTAAGATTTAAATCTAACAATGATATTTTTAATCTATGCTTTTTGGCAAAATGTGTTGATATAAAGCTAAGGGTTTCACTAGAATAAAATAATACACTCGCATGAAGGCCATTACTAATAGTATACTTGTCACAACTGTATATGAGATGAAAGCCTCTTCTTGAGTTAAAGCAAAGACACAGACCTGTGCACCGGGTCATTAATTCTGAGCGTTCATCAGTGCCTCTTAAAGTGCCCGTAGTGCATGCCCACGGTTTCTTTGATGCAACTGTCATAGAGAATTCTAATTTATTCATTTACTTTAATAATCACATACTATGTGGCCTAGACGACCATACTTGAAGCATCCACCATCTAGGAAATGATATCTATTAGCTACATATTCTCTGTTATTGAATCTGACATAATTTGATCCATAGTTGCATTATGATAGTCACCACTGATTGGGCACTTTTGAATATTGTACTATCTTCCACTATTGGATTATTAATTATGAGATTTTGAGCCATTCCTGGAGTAGTTGAAGGATCGTGCTGCTCTAACTCAATCGCATAGTCGTAAGATTACTTAAATGTTTTGTACTTTTAGACCACATTCTATGATTGCAAAGCAAGCCTAATACCCTCCTCTAATCGGTAATCCTTAGTTAGTTCACTACTATTTTTGAGCTCAGATATTGTGCTAACCTTGAGAAGTCTTCCTTATATTCTTTAACTGTCATATTCCCTTGTTCCAAGTAGGCAAATTCTTTTTCTTTCTTGCATTGCTCACCTGGTGGAAAATATTATGCAGAAAAGATTTCCTGAACATATCCCAAGTGATTTTGATGTTATCATCTCCAATAAGAATTATCTTCTGCCCCTACTACTAGTAGTGTGCATTCGTATGCAATACTAGTTGTGCATATGCCACCCTCTTTGTCCCTTGAATGCCCAAAAGTTCAAAATTGTTATCCACTTATACCATCCAATCCATAGACAAAGTGGATTCTTCTATCCCTTTTTATGGTTTGTTACAAATTTTATTAAATTTTATGGTATCAAATGCCATGCCCTAATCCCGCAAGACTAATAAGTCACTAGTGGACGTAATATCATACAAGCCTAAGTTTTCCTTGTAAAAGGCACTATCTTGTACAATAACAATAGACTAAATTCAGAGTGAAGTACCAGAAATTTAATACAAAAAACCAAATAACAATGGTAAGACATAAACATGATCTCTTTTAGAACATGCCAATCTTGGCTTACAAAGTTTGAAACTGAAAAAAATTATAATGACTTTGTTCTATATAATACATCCTTTTCTAAATTTAACACATGCAACATATTTCTTAAACCATATTTATTTCTTAGGGACTTGGTAGCAGAAATTTATTGATTATAATTCTTCTTATTAACATGAAAGTAGTAGTTCACTTGTACAATTCTTTCTTATTAGCAATTCATAAGAGATATATATGAAATTAAAAATATCACTTATACAATGATTCTTACCCACGTTTGACTATCCATCCCATCAACAAAAAAAGATTATAATAGTTTTTAAATATAAAATTTTATATTCGTCTCTGTATCAAACTGTTAGGCTTACAATAATATTATCCCTAACATGTGACCTATCTACATGATGGTCCATGGGTGACTCCTCATAATTAGAAGTTGGAACGTACAAGCACATATCTCTAATGGAAATGATACCCCCTTGATCGCAAGGACATACAAACCTCAGGGTGCCCCAATCCCTCCTAGGTCGAAACGATCATGATGCCACGACAATCGATCGAGATACTATACCTTGTGTATAAGTTGTCCAAGACCAATACATGAATACAACTTCTATCAGATAAAAATACTTTGATAGAACTAACTCACAACCAAACTTATCACGACCCACACCAGGATGATCGGGACACGAGTACGTAGCACGTCCAACCTATGCCGCAATATCGGTGGTAGAACACTGTCTTTGTCAATAATAACTAACTATCAATCTCACGCAATAATATAATATCAACCAGTCAATAATATCTCAACTCCATAAGAAGGACAAGATGATAATATATAATAATAATACTCAAGCAAAAAATCTATAAGGAAGATAAATGGCACGATATGAAAATAAGGAAAGAGATCCAATCATAAGTCTAGAAAAGTCTAATCAACACAACATCAAGTCTAGTATCAAATAACAACATTCCCATGTCTAAGTAAATGCCGGAGACAGATCCAGTACCAAAATACTAAATAGAAATAGCTAAGATAACTGGTGACACCGGCAGACCTTTCGGCAATCACTCCTAAACTACGGGGTCCAAGGCTGCAACTACTTCCCCCTGTGGTCCGTAATAAGTCGGACATTAATCCTCCAAATCAAGTGAAAAATGTTATCTAGTCATGATGGTATGAGTAAAACACTAACAACAGTTCCAATTAAGTGACAAAACTATAAAACAATAATAGTAATGTAATACATGATGAGAATAAAGAACTAAAATGTAATAGACAGTAGCAATAAAGAAATAAGTAAATATAACTATATCGCATAACAGGTAAAGAGCAGTATTAGAAATAGGAATACAAAACTATATAGCAGAGAAGGTAATAAGAATAAAGTAGACAGAGCAATAGAGAGTAACTCAATGAATATGAAATAGACAGGAAATAACTGTACTAACTATGTATTTTGAAGTATTAGTGTTGATATATGATCGGCTTAGAAACTTGCACAATATATGATAGGGCCGGGTTAATCATATTTGAGATGTATGATTAACACTCACAGTACTTTCTCTTGCACAGTAAGGGTATGATCACACATCTAGCTAGTACTTCTCCACCACGACTATTATAAGGATCCAAAATCAGGATATGTCACGCACAAATTATAATACAATCTATGATCACAAAATGGTAGCAATGTACAATATGAAGGTAACATCTCTTGACTGAGGATATAATCTATACCAATCTGTGTACCATTATGTCAGGAATCAAGTAGAACATCACTAAGTACATGAATCATAGTAAATATCAAATAATGGAAACTATCAAAGAATGTACTCGCCTAAGGTCTAGAGCAAAAAATACCAAATTGTGACTAAACTTGAGCCCAAGTGACCTATATATGAATTATCCATGTCAATTTGTGTTTTGGAATGATAAACAATGTCACGCCCCAGTCCTAAAATACGTAGGACTAGGACACGTAAGCATGCCAGCCGTATGAATATGGCACTCCAATATATGGAAACCATAACACACGTATGCTGTAATATGAACAAAAATTCACAAGTGGTAAACATATATGTCACAGGGCATAGCTAAATCTCATCCACAGAAATCATATACAAATGAATAACCAATATCTATAACTAAATCTCAATGTAAAGAATCTAATGAGGGTAGTCGGATGGAAACAAATCCACTACCGAACTAGAAGAAAGAATAAGAAAGATAAATACAATATAAGTACAATAACTACTAACTACTGTGACTCGAAGATAAGACCTCCTCAGAATATAAGTAACCAGTCCGGATCAGCGCTCCTGCGAATACTCACAAAAATCTATACCTGGAAAGGGACCAGGTCCTCAAAGGGACATAACAAGATACATAAATGCATGTCATAAAGTAAAGACTGTAAAAACTCCAGGGTGACCTAACCATCTAAGTAAAATGCAACTTGAGGACAACTTGAGTGTATGGAAATGTGTAGGCTAGACATATGCTGACGTAATTCACTAATCGTGACAACCGGCTAGTATATGCCATGCATGCCCCCTATAACACGGGCGCAGGAATATAATAACGTCCAACGTTCTCTAGAGTGTGGTATCTACAACGTCCATCATTCGAAAGAATGAGGTATCTGTAAAATCACCAAGTAACGTCTAATACTCTAGGGAACGTGGTATCTATATAAATAATAATGTTCGTATCACTCCGTCGAGTGTGATATATGTATAAAGGAGGTGGGTGTCCCATACGCCTACTAGTTATCCTTCTCGCCAATAATCTATGCATGTTGTATCCACAACACGGTTCAGCTACTACGCCAGGGCATCGTAACTCTGGCTCATACTCTATCGCTAGAACAATAGCCCAACCTTACAACCAAACAAGGACAATGATCGGGCCACCGTATCACGACAGTCTATGCTTCGCCTACCAATAACTGCCAAGTCTTCTAACATGCATCACTATTAGCAGTTATACCCTATCCGTTGCACGACCTACACGTACAGGTGGCCAACCATATACGCAAGTCCGTGCCCTACATGAGACTCACAACACGTGTAAGAAATGTGTCAAGGCCTGGGGAGTTATACCGATAACTCCACAACTTTATGTGGGTCTACTAGACACTAGGTCAGACATAAATTCAAACGTCAACGCATCCGCTGACTGCATCCGAGTCTCTCTCGGTCGCACTCAGTTATGTAATATAAACATGCAAATAATAATACATAATTTAAACAGTACAACAAGACAAGGTATACTTGCTTGGCAAGAAGGCTGCGTAGTGCCAATAGCCTGCTCCGGAAGTCGCACAGATAATCCAACAGTCCTATACACATATAATATAATATAGTACACATTAGTCATTACACATACACAACTAAAATATACTGGACTCAGGGTACGCTAGGGGTAACACTGGTCAACTAACACGATCAATTGTGCGACTACTAACGCGGGTGTCCTATATTAAATATTGTATCACAGTCAGTCAGTCAAAATAATATGTGTCTAGGCCAGTACGTAAATATACACAAGGCAGTCATCTAGCATGTTCTTAGGGTCAACATGGTCAAGGTAACCATGGGATAATCCATAGTATCCTCGGGTCATACAATATAAATACACATATAGTCATAAGCATATAATTACTTATATAATACATTCATCTATATATATATATATATATATATATATATATATATATATATATATATATATATGTATCACTTAATTTCTAATATGCGTATGTGTACGCGTACAAGTCATTGGGTTTACCGACTCAGGGTTTGCAGTCAGCTAACAGTCATAGAGCAATACTAAATATCCTACTGACATATACACACGCACATACATAACAATATGAAAGGTGGGGAACAAGTTCGTACCTCGAGGTACGTGCACGGAGGCGACGGTGAGGTTGACGACGATGATGACGATGGTAACGACTATAACGACGATTATGGTGATGACGACAATGACGAGGATGATGATGACTACATGGATGGGGATGATAGGGATGATGATAATGTTGATGATCATGATGATGGGGATGATGACGATGTCGGCGACGATGGCGATGGTGATAACGGGGAGGATAATGCGGATGACTATGGAGGTGATGATGACAGCGATGACGATGACGTAGACAATAGTGATGACAAGGACGATGATGATGATGACTAGGATGATGATGATGAGGATGATGAGGGTGATGGTGATGATGAGATGATGGGGGGTTGATGTTGATAATGATAATAGGTTGAAGAAGATGGTGGGCTGCCGGAGTTTGCTGTTCCCACCATGCTCAAGCGACCGAGGGGGATCAGGGAGGAAGAAGGACAGGGGGAGGAGACGCTCAGGCGAGGGGCTAGCTGTGACAAGGACGGGGGCGTCGGGGGAGGCTGTGGTCGGGTCAGGTATGACGGCAGTTGGTGGTGGTGTTATTCAGGGAGGATGAAGGAGAGGACAGCGATCGAGGGGGTTCGGCGGGTCGGCTTACGGTGGCTGGGAGCAGTGGCCAAAGTAGGGGTTGAGGGAAGAAGGTCTGGTCGGAGTAGGGGTCGAGGGGGAGAAGAACGGTGGGGTGTGGCTGCTGCGGGCTGCACTGGTTGATGGAGAGGAGGGGAGGTCGGGAAATGGTGGTGGTGTTGCTGTAGGGTGGCCTGGTTGCTGTTTCGGTCGTCGAGGAGCAGTGTAGAGGCGGGGGAGAAAGGAGGTCAGGGTGGAGAGGAGGTCGAGTTCATCGTGGGTGGTAGAGTGGTGATGGTGGGCCGTGGCGGAGGCTGACCTGAGGTGGAGGTTGACTCAGGGAGGATGGAGATGGCAATGGTGGTATGGTGTGCTCCGACGAGGTTGGCGAGTGGCAGAGGAAGAGGAGGAGAGGAAGAAGAGAGGGAGGAGGTCTGGTGCTGGGTGGCCGGTGGCTTCGTTCTCCGACGAGGGGAGAGGCGGTTCTGGCAGAGTAGGACAGCTCGGGATGGAGGAAGGAGACGATGAACAGTAATAGTAAAGGGGGGGTCGGCTGGAATTAAATCTAGGGTTTGGGGTTTTGATGTAAAATAGAAAAGGAATAATGTTGCATATTTATACATATGAGCTAGGGTTTTGTTGACCTAGGAGTGGGCTTGGTCAACACCTTTTGCGTTGGGCCTTGGGCTCACATGGGGTTGTTGGGAGGGCTAGAAATCACATTAATTAAATACAAGGCTAGAATTTAAATGGGGGACGATGTGCGCATTGTACAATCCAAAAATTATGGGAAAATATTTTATGAAGGGGAAAGTTGGGTTTCTTCATGTATTGTCCAATGGTGGGGACACCTAAATGAGTTTTTCATAAAAGCCCCAAACAATTGGAAAAATTGCACAAGGACAAAAATTGGATTTAATTAATTAAATTGAATACGCACGATATTATGGAATTAATTAGAAGTATATGGGATTTAAATTAGGTGGGAACAAATATCTAGGACGTAGAGGATACAGTGTAAAATATTAACAAAATTCGGGTTGCACAAAACGGTCAAGATTGTGCCTCCAATTTCGATTGAAGCGCACAAGGATACAAGGTCGTATTTTATTTACAATTAAAACAAATACATCCATGATGATTGTTGTGCGACTAAAATATAGCACAAGAGAGAGTGGTCATGAGTTATACAAGGGTCAGAATAGTAGGCGGGTATGTCTAGGACGAGGTTGTAAAATTTGTAGAAAGGCAATGGCCAATGTAGTGCTCCAATTATTGAAGCAATGGTAAGGTGTACTATGTGTCATAAACAATACGAAATTTTATAAATACCGTGTTCTATTTCTATTTGGATTCAAATTAGCCCTAGTTTCTCTATCTATGCCAAGTAGACCTAATTTTGGGTGAGGGGGTTTACAATCTACCCAACTTAAAAATAATTTCGTCCTCAAAATTAAATTAAGACATAATTGGTTTAAATCCTTTACTTGCGTACGTAAGGCAAGTTAAATCGCAATCTCTTCCAAAATTTGACCAATTTAAATCCATCGCAATCCCTTTCAAGTTTAACCACTGTTTAAATCGAATGTCAACATCTCGCGCTGTCTTCTCGATTCTTAGTTTAAATAATTTATATCCAATCTAATTCAAATTTATATGACATCCCAATTCAAAATTTATCTCGCAATCTCCAACTATCATAATCTCCTCTAGAAAGCAATTAAAATCAAATATTATTTTCAATTTCAACTTATGAATTCTATACTCTTCCGGTTTTCTTTAAATTTACATCCTCAATCTTTCCAATAGGTGATCCAACACTCAAAATTTTTAATTCTTAATTCAAATCATCGAATTTGGAATTCAATTCGACCATGTTCATATTTAGAGTTCTATTTTATTTTCCTCCAGATTTAAATCGATGATTCGACCTCCAATACTTTAAATATAAATCATGTGCTCAAAATATAAATATTTGGTTCGCCATAGCAAGGTTTTTAAAATTCATCAAATCATCATCATCTTAATCCTTCTTTTAAAATTTCTCAACATTGAAATAGTTTGAATCTCCCAATCTAACTTTACCTTATCACAATCTAAAATATTTTATCGCAAGTTAATAATGTAATTTCTATCCAACTTAGATTTTACCCATCTATCATATAAGGCTATACACTTAAGAAAAATATTCCTTAATTTATTTACTCATGTTACTCAATCCTCAAAACCAATTATATCATATATGATAGGCCCTTAATCAATTATAAAAGATAGTCGCCAAATAATACGATTGGCCTATGGGTACACCTAGTGCTATCTGTATATCAAACTTATACCAAGCATGAGGTTTCGTCTTTCCAAAATAAGGGAAGACGGAGATCAATAATAAAGAGTCCAAGAGAGAGGTAATAGAATAGAAGTATGGGGATCAAGGCGTTTAAAGAATTCAATTGGAATTGTCAAGGCAGTTATGGATTGAAATCCTATTTGATGATTTCTTATTCACATGCTCGTAACAGTACAGTTATGTAACTGATACGATATGCTCAGGCATGTCTAGAGGGCAAGTACATTCGTCTAATAGACACTATATATCTTAATCCACATAAAGTAGTCATATGAAGAGCAAACCAAGCGCACTAAGGTTAGCTAGACCTTAATACATTGATTCTAAAATGTATTAGTGTGGAGCCCCAATAATACATATGTCATGAGCAAGCTCGATAAAGAATAAGCTTGCAAAACTAGGCTATATTAGCAGCATAAGTCAAAGTAGTACAACAAATGTAAGTACGCTAGATTATGATGAGAGAAAAAAAATTATGAAATAATTCATATTCACCGAACAAAACAAAAACAAGACTCTATAGTCTCTACAGTTATCGTACTAACACATTGTCTAGGTTGCTAGTCGACAAAATAGGGGTATGGCCTCCAAGTTCTACAATCTTAATAAACACTATCGTCTTATGTTAGTATACAGTTAATGTCATTCAGTTATACTACAATAATATGTCAAGAGGACTATGTGTCACTAAGTTGTGAGGCATACTACCCAGCTTAAAATAATTATCTAATACTGTGATAGTCTTAAGGGGGTTCTACAAAATAATATTATCCTCGCAAATAAAGCATAACTCTTATTGCGGTTTACGAGAATATCAGTCTATTGCATTATATCGGTAATGGTCACCTTAAGTTTTAATCATAGTGCTCATAGAACAAGTGTCAATAGTAAGAATGGGAGAGCTACTGGTTCTTAAGTAAAAAGGGAATATACCTATTTTAGGTTATGGATACGAATTACGCGATTTAAAACTAAGGGTAATCCTCAAGTTACAATCTATAAGAACAACTCAAAACTATCAAATTCTAACTATCAAGCACAACTTTTCAAAGTTTAACATTGACAACTATAATCCTAGCAAACTACATATCCTTAACATGAGAGAATTCACCTGGCCTACAATCGAAAGTGTCAGGTGGCACTAGTTGAAAGGTGAAGTAAAGAAAACATAATTAGTTGTCGCAAAAATGGCGAGCGCTAAGTTTTCAGAAGAACAATATATGAACTTAAAATGGAGGGACTCTAGATGATGTTATGGTTTCTTAAGGGAAGGTAATATGTTAATCTCTGTGTTCAAGGTACGATCGAGGAAATACTATGTTCATTCCTCTAGGTTTTCTTAGGTGCTGTCTGCTAATATCCAGACTAGAATCTAAGGGTATAGTTCTATAATACTATCTCACTATAAAAGTTAGGGTTGGTCCTAACATTCCACCTTGGATTTCTATTGGTTCCTCAATGCTAGGGTAAACAGTATGGTCAACTTTCTAACTAATCCTAGTAGTGTCCATACTACTATCAATAATTATATCAAGGGATAATGGTAAACCAGTCTATAGATAAGGGGATGCTAGGGTTTACTAAATATTCTAAACTTAGTGATGTGTCAGTATCCTAGTTGTACTCTTAATAGGAGGGTTACCCTACTTATTATCTAACAATAGGGACTTCTATATTCTAGAAGGAGGCTATACTCAAGGAGCTACTAGGGAAGCACATGAATCAAGCAGGATGCAGCTACCAAATAGAATAGATTGGAAGAAAGGTGAGTCATAGTCACTTGTGGATGAGATCCTATACTCTAATCCTATTTGCAGGCTTGCTCGGTACAGTAACGTAATCGAGACAATATGCTCTTGACCTGCATGGGACACCACAAAAATATGTCACGCCCCAGTCCCAAAATACGTAGAACTAGGACACGTAAGCATGCCAGCCGTATGAATATGGCACTCCAATATATGGAAATCATAACACACATACGCTGTAATATGAATAACAATTCACAAGTGGTAAACATATATGTCACAGGGCATAGCTAAATCTCATCCACAGAAATTATATACAAATGAATAACCAATATTTATAACTATATCTTAATGTAAAGCATCTAATGAGGGTAGTCGGATGGAAACAAATCCACTGTCGAACTAGAAGAAAGAATAAGCAAGATAAATACAATATAAGTACAACAACTATCAACAACTCTGACTCGAAGAGAAGACCTCCTCGGAATATAAGTAACCAGTCCGGATCAGCGCTCCTACGAATACTCACGAACATCTATACCTGGAAAGGGACCAGGTCCTTAGAGGGACATAACAAGATACATAAAAGCATGCCGTAAAGTAAATACTATAAAAACTCCAGGGTGACCTAACCATCTAAGTGAAATGCAACTTGAGGACAACTTGAGTGTATAGAAATGTGTAGGCTAGACATATGCTGACGTAATTCACCAATCGTGACAACTGGCTAGTATATGCCACATATGCCCCCTATAACACCGGCGCAAAAATATAATAACGTCCAACGTTTTTTAGAGTATGGTATCTGCAACGTCCATCATTCCGAAGAATGAGGTATCTGTAAAATCTCCAAGTAACATCCAACACTCTAGGAAATATGGTATCTGTATAAATAATAACGTCCGTATCACTCCGTCGAGTGCGGTATCTGTATAAAGGAGGTGGGTGTCCCATACGCCTACTAGTCGTCCTCCCCGCCTAATGATCTATGCATGTTGTATCCACAATACGCTTCAGCTACTATGCCGGGGCATCGTAACTCTAGCGAATACTCTATCGCTAGAACAATAGCCCAACCTTACAACCAAACAACGACAATGATCGGGCCATCGTAACACGACAGTCTATGCTCCGCCTACTAATAACTGCTAAGTCTTCTAACATGCATCACTATTAGCAGTTATACCCTATCCGTTGCATGACCTACACGTACAGGTGGCCAACCATATACGCAAGTCCGTGCCCTATATGAGACTCACAACACGTGTAAGAAATATGTCAAGGCCTGGGGAGTTATACCGATAACTCCACAACTTTAGGTGGGTCTACTAGACACTAGGTCAAACATAAATCCTAACGTCAATGCATCCGTTGACTGCACCAGAGTCTCTCTCGGACGTGCATAGTTATATAATATAAACATATAAATAATAATACAGAATTTAAACAGTACAACAAGACAAGGTATACTTGCCTGGCAAGAAGGCTGCGTAGTGCCAATAGACTGCTCCGGAAGTCGTGCAGATAATCCAACAGTACTATACACATATAATATAATACAGTACACATTAGTCATTACACATACACAACTAAAATATACTGGACTCGGGGTACGCTAGAGGTAACACTGGTCAACTAACACGATCAATTGCGCGACTACTTACGTGTGTGTCCTATATTAAATATTGTATCACAGTCAGTCAGTCAAAATAACACATATCTAGTCCAGTACATAAATGTACACAAGGCAGTCATCTAGTATATTCTTAGGGTCAACATGGTCAAGGTAACCATGGTATAATCCATAGTGTCCTAGGGTCGTACAATATAAATACATATATAGTCATAAACATATAATTACTTATATAATACAGTCATCTATATATGTATATATATATCACTTAATTTCTAATATGCGTATGTGTACGCGTACAAGTCATTGGGTTTACCGACTCAGGGTTTGCAGTCAGCTAACAGTCATAGAGCAATACTAAATATCCTACTAACATATACACACGCACATACATAACAATATGAAAGGTGGGGAACAAGTTCGTACCTCGGGGTACGTGCACGGAGGCGACGATGAGGTTGACGACGATGGTGACGACTATAACGACGATGATGGTGATGACAATAATGACGAGGTTGATGATGACTACATAGATGAGGATGATAGGGATGATAATAATATTGATAATCATGATGATTGGGATGATGACGATGTCGGCGACGATGGCGATGGTGATAATGGGGACGATAATGCAGATGACTATGGAGGTGATGATGACAATGATGACGATGACATGGAAAATAGTGATGACAAGGACGATGATGATGATGACTAGGATAATGATGACAAGGACGACGAGGGTGATTATGATGATGAGATGATGGGGGTTTGATGATGATAATGATAATAATTTGAACAAGATGGTGGGCTGTCGGAGGTTCGCTGTGATGAGGACGGGGGCGTCGGGGGAGGCTGTTGTCGGGTCAGGGATGAGGGTAGTTGGTGGTGGTGTTATTCAGGCAGGATAAAGGAGAGAAAAACGATCGAGGGGGTCAGGCGGGTTGGCTCACGGTGGCTGGGAGCAGTGGCCGAAGTAGGGGTTGAAGGAAAGAGGTCTGGTCGGTGTAGGGGTCGAGGAGGGGAAGAACGGTAGGGTATGGCTGCTGTGGGCTGCACTGGTCGATGGAGAGGAGGGGAGGTCGAGAAATGGTGGTGGTGTTGCTGTAGGGTGGCCTGGTTGTTGTTTCGGTCGTCGAGGAGCGGTGTAGAGGCGGGGGAGAAAGGAGGGCAGGGTAGAGAGGAGGTCGAGTCCGTCGTGGGCGATGGAGTGGTGATGGTGGGCCGTGGCGGAGGCTGACCTGAGGTAGAGGTCGACTCAGGGAGGATGGAGATGGCAATGGTGGTATGGTGTGCTCCGGCGAGGTTGGCGAGTAGTAGAGGAAGAGGAGGAGAGGAAGAAGAGAGGGAGGAGGTCTGGTGCTGGGTGGCCGGTGGCTTCGTTCTCCGACGATGTCACGACCCTCACCCTGGGTAAGGGTACTAGTCGGAAACAACGCCCAGCCTACGCCGCAGAACCGGCGGTAGAACGCTGTCTAGAAAGTCTATCTAATATAATGAACCACCAAAAGATAGTGTACTCAATCACAGAACTAAGATAGAATGAACACGGATCTGATAAGAATAGAATAGTCATCAACTCATGAGTTTAAAATAATACATCAATGAGTCTGAAGAGTAACAAAAATAAGCTGGAGACAAATCCAGTACAAAAGAATACTATCATACTACAAGCTACACTCCAGGGTCAACTGTCTCAGTTGGGATAAGTCCCTCTTGAGCCAGGGTCTCCGAATCTAAACCCACAACATCCTGGGGTCCATAATAGGTAGGGTACTCCTCAGTGTCATCTGGAAAAATATATCCAGTCAGGAAAGGAGCAGAGTACATCTCTAACAGCAGTTCTAATCCATGATAAAAACTATGTAACAGTAAATAGCTGTGGATAAACAAGATGCACAAAATAGATACAAGAGATATATAGACAATAAGGAAATACTGGAAAGAAATACAATAATGAACAATATGCCAATGAAACAATAATACTAATGACTAAGTGTGTCAGTACTAGCTTAACATGTGATCGGCTTGGGCAAGATACAATGCGGCCTGGCTAATCATACGTGCGGTGCATGATCAACACTATTCGCTTACCAATACTTTATTCAATAGGGATTTGATCACATATCTATACTAATACTCCCCACCCCCAACTGGTATAATAGATCCAACCACGGTATGCTATGGCACTAGATTCCCCAAGAAGATAGCTAGTCTCCCCGAGAATCGGTGTCTGTACATGTACAAGATAACCAATGAAACAATACTTGCACCATATACACCATATACCAAGGAATAACATCTCATGACGAGATCCGGATATACCAATCCGTGTAACCATAGTGTCGAGAGAAACATATAAATCTACACTAGATATAACGAACATAGAGGATATCATAAATAAGAAACTATCAGAGAATGTACTCGCCTGAAGTCCAATGAACAGTCTCACAAATGTCTGACTCGGTACCTCGAAGACCTAGATATGGAATACCACATTAATACAAGGTCCCAGAAAGAGAACAAGTCAAACTAGTCAACTCCTAGGTCAATAAATAAATTCTAAGTCAAAAGTCAACTATGGTCAACTCTAAAGTCAACTAAAGTCAAACATGGTCAAACCAAGGTCAACATCACAAGAAATCTATATAAATAATATAGAAATAAAATACAACAATTTAGGAATAAAAATTAGATCCCAAATCATACTCACACAAAGTATACTACTAATACAAATAATATATACCCTAAAATAATATATATACAAACCAATATGTATACAAATAACATAATATATTATTACAAATATTATACCTCACAAAATACATATATATACACATATATATATATATAATAATAATATATAAAATATAATTTAAAACTGCCAAAGCGTCACTGAAAACAGGGAGTTAAAAATACAATTTAATTAAAATAGCTTATAGTAACAGTCTCAACTGTCACAGAAAACGTCACAAAAGTCACTGTGTAATAAAATCCACTGCTGCTGCATTGGTGACAGTTAATCAACTGTCACCGAAAACTGTCGCCACTGTTGCTAAGATCCCGCCCGCAACATTAATGACAGAACTGTCATTAATGCACAGTGGGCTACAGCGGCTGCTGTTGACCCGCCTATTTAGCGACAGTTTCACTGTCACAAACCTACTGTCACTAAAACACAGAAATATATATATATATAAATATATATATGCAAGAATAATCACAATACATATATATAAATAAATAATTATATACTTATATATATATGCACATATAAACTTATAATTAAATACCAATAGTTACAACACATGCACATATTAATGTTCATATTTTACATGGCTAGAAGCACACCTAAAATATATACATTAATATACAAATAATTACATAATAATTATAAATAATATAATTACACAATTAAACACATAAATATATTTTATAAAACATTTATGTATAATTTATACTATTAACATAAGTACATATATAATTACATGCAAGAAAGCTACATATTATATTTGTACATCATATTAGCACACACAAAAATATATAGATCTATGCTACAATAATTACTATAATAAATACACAAAATAAATATATAATATCTATATATATTTACTAATTATAATTAAAGAATTTAAACCATACATAATTAGATCTATTCAAAAATCCACACAATTGGAGAGTATCATACCGTATCCCACTAGATCTAGGATACGCATGTGACACGAGTCCAACACACAACCAATTGTACCCCGAAGGATACAAACAAATCACAAATAATATTTATGAATAAATTAAAGTGTCAAAAGTAGATCTATGTGTCCGTGTCAAAATACGACATGTTCAAAGCCCCGTGTCGGAGGGAAAACCCCCAAAATGACACGTATCACCAAATAGTTGGGATACGAACCACATGTACCAAATTATGGACACGACACTAGCCCCAAACACATAAGCTCATATCCAATTGATCTATAGGATCAATTGATACACACAACAAAATGTAAATTCGGAATTCCAACAAAATTAACACAAAAAGCACCATAACTTTCTCCATGGGTCTCCTATGAACACAAAACAAAGTCCTATGGGTAGTACATACATATAGGTTGATTTTACATGATTAAATCTCAGATTTAGAATCTATTTAAATGGGAAAATCTGAATTATACCTATTGGGAGATGGATTCCCAATGAAACCTCCAATTGAGAAGAACTTGCTTCCAAATTGTAGATCATTGCTCCTCTTTGTAGATCCTTGCTTTCTTCTTCTAGATCCTTGCTTCCTCCTTCTCTAATGGTGAATTGGAAAGAATTTGGAATAAATTTGGTAGGGAATTGGAATGGGAATGGAGGGAATTTGGGAGTGGAAAATTCTAGATCTAGATTTGGAATGAGAATGAGAGGAGAGAGAAATTTCCCTCCTCTTTTAATAGGCCGGCCTTGCCCCTCTCCCAAGCAATTGTAAAATATCCAATGTACCCCTTGGGGCCTCTCATGAAGAAATAATTAAGGAAGGAAGCTTCTAGTCTAATCACTTAATTAATTTAATCCATCTCCTTAACTATGGGCTTTCTAAATGGGCCAAATCTAATTATTTAATTCATGTTGGTCCATAGGTCCAAACTACACTAGTTGGGTCCACTAAAATAAGTCCAAAATAATTAAATAATATCCAACAACAATTAAATAATACAACAAAAATTATTTACCATGTACAATATTTATTTAAATAGAAAATTACTAAAATACCCTTTTTCCTAAAATGTGGTAGTGACAAGTCTACCCTCCTTAAAATAATTTCGTCCTCGAAATTCAAAGACGAAAACTACCCCCAGAAAAACACAGAACAGAACTAAAGAATCACAACTAACTAATGAACAGAACATAACAATGAACAGAACATAACTAGAAATAACATACCTCAAGGTACAAACAAATATGGATAACGCTCTCGCATGTCATCCTCTCTCTCCTAGGTAGACTCCTCCGGAGAGTGATGCCTCCATGCGACGCGCACCAAAGGAATAGTCTGGTTCCTCAGCACCTTCTCTCTCCGATCCAGAATCTCAACTGGCTGCTCTGGATAGCTAAGAGTAGGGCCCACCTCTATCTCCGAGTGATCCAATACATGACTAGGATCTGCCACGTATCGTCTCAACTGCGACACATGAAACACGTTGTGCACTCCCTCCAATGCAGGTGGCAAGTCTAGTCTATAAGCAACTGTACCGACCCTCTCTAGAATAGTGAAAGGTCCGATGAATCGCGGACTAAGCTTTCCGCCTCCACCGAAGTGAATCGTGCCTTGTGTCGAAGAAATCCTCAGAAATACCAAACCACCCACCTAGAACAAAACACCATCTTAAGAACTTAATCTATAACAAACAAGAACAAGCACAAACAAAATCTAAACTATACCTCAAACTCCAAAGGTCTCCGATGGCTATCGGCCCAATGCCGCTGTCTGTCCTGCGCCACTCGAAGTCTGTCTCTGATCAAATGAACCTTCTCCGCTGCATCCACAACCATCTCTGGCCCAAGCAAAACTCTTTCTCCAACATCGTCCCAAGACAAAGGAGTACGACACCTCCGACCATATAGAGCTTCGAAAGGTGACATCTCTTTACTGGCCTGGTAACTGTTGTTGTAAGCAAATTCTACCAAATGGAGATGGTCCTTCCAAGAACCCCCGAAATCTAGTACACAAGTGCACAACATATCCTCGAGAGTCTGGATAGTCCTCTCTGACTGCCTATCTGTCTGGGATGATATGCAGTACTGAACTTGAGCTGAGTACCCAAACTCTCCTGCAAACTCCTCCAGAAATGAGAAGTGAAACGACTATCTCGATCTGAGACTATGCTGACGGAAACTCCATGTATCCTAACGATCTGCCTCACATACATCTCTGCCAGCTTCTCTGTAGATAAACCCACTTTGAAAGGCAAAAAGTGGGCCGACTTGGTCAATCTATCAACAATGACCCAAATCGCGTCTTTCCCTCCTGGAGATCGTGGAAGTCCGGACACAAAATCCATAGTAATGTGTTCCCACTTCCACTCTGGAATGGGTAATGACTGAAGTAAACCTCCTGGCCTCTGCCTTTCGGCTTTCACCTACTGGCACACTAAGCATCTGGATACAAACTGTGCCACTTCCCTCTTCATGCCATACCACCACACACTCTCTCGCATATCCCGATACATCTTGTTAGCACCTGGATGTATGGAATATTGAGAGCGATGCGCTTCCTGCAATACCTCCTCGCGCAACTCCCCACTAGGCACACACAATCTTACTCCATGCCTCAAGGATCCATCCTCTGCAATAGTGAAATCATCCTCCAATCCTGCTCTCACTTGAGCTCTGATACTCCTCAAGGATACATCATCATACTGTGCCGCCTTGATCCTGTCCATCAAATCTGAGTGTATCTGTAATCCCCACATCTGTATAGCACACCAAGGAACAATCACCTCAATGCCCAAGCTCTCCAAGTCCTCTAACAGATATCGATCCTGCGTCAAGAACATAGCTACCGGATACCTGCTCAAAGCATCGGCAACTACATTGGCTTTCCCAGGATGATATTGCAAAGAGATATCAAAATCCTTCATCAATTCCAACCACCGACGCTGCCTCATGTTCAACTCCTTCTGCGTGAAAACGTACTTCAAGCTTTTGTGGTCTGTGAAGATCTCCACACGCTCTCCGTACAAATAATGTTTCCACAACTTCAGGGCGAATATGACAGCTGCCAACTCCAAATCATGGGTAGGATAGTTCTTTTCATAAGGACGCAATTGCCTGGATGCATAGGCAATTACTTTCCCATGCTGTTGAAGAACACAACCTAAACCCTTCCACGATGCATCACTATAAATAGTGAAACCTCCGGACCCTGATGGCAACGTCAAAATAGGAGCAGACGTCAACCTCTTCTTCAACTCCTCAAAAGTAACCTGACAATCCTCCGTCCAAACAAACTCCACATCCTTCCTTGTGAGTCTGGTCATCGGCTCGGCAATCCTCGAAAAATCTTGCACAAACTTCCTGTAATAGCCTGCCAATCCCAAGAAACTCCTGATCTCTGCTACTGAACTCGGAGTCTTCCAAGATTCCACTGCTAAAATCTTCTTCGGATCCACTGAAATACCATCACCAGTCACAACATGCCCCAAGAATTCTACCTTGTCCAAGAAAAACTCACATTTGGACAACTTCCCATATAGCTTCTCCTTTCTCAGCACATCCAACACAATCCTCAAATACTCCTCATGCTCCTCCGGTGTCCTCGAGTATATGAGTATGTCATCGATGAACACCACCACGAACTTGTCAAGGTACTGGTGGAACACCTTGTTCATCAAGTTCATAAATACTATCGGTGCATTAGTCAAACCAAATAGCATCACCATAAACTCGAACTGACCATACCGAGTTCTAAAAGCAGTCTTCGGTATGTCCTCCGGCTTCACCTTCACCTGATGGTAGCCTGATCTTAAATCTATCTTAGAAAATACTTTCGCACCACTCAACTGATCAAACAGATCATCAATCCGTGGCAAAGAATACTTATTCTTGATAGTGAGATTATTCAAAGCTCTGTAATCAATGCACATGCGCACCGATCCATCCTTCTTCGGTACAAACAATACCGGAGCTCCGCATGGTGAAGAACTCGATCTGATAAACCCCTTATCCTGCAATTCGTCCACCTGCTTCTTCAACTCGACCAGCTCGCTGTTGTTTACTCTATAGACATATTACGAAATTGGTTCTGCACCTGGCAACAAGTCTATAGAAAATTCAACATCTCGATCTGGTGGCAATCCTGGCAATTCCTCAGGAAATACATCC
Source organism: Iris macrosiphon (assembly GCA_036927795.1). Taxonomy (NCBI): domain Eukaryota; kingdom Viridiplantae; phylum Streptophyta; class Magnoliopsida; order Asparagales; family Iridaceae; genus Iris; species Iris macrosiphon. Next base: position 86,105,353 of record JAYESA010000005.1, read on the forward strand.
AAGAATTCTGCTATCAACGGATGTGGCAACTCCTTGTCTTCTACCATAGCTCCACAAATAATGCCTTCCCCCTGCTCTGCAGCTCCTCTAGTAAACTCGAACTCTGGCTCTCCTGGCGGACCAAACAAAACTCTACCTCCTCTACAGTCTATGCTAGCATGGTGCCTACTCAACCAATCCATCCCAAGTACAATGTCATAGCTTGGAAGTGGCATTACAAGTAGACACGCACTCAACTCCCGGCCTCCGAGAGTAACTCTCCGATCCTTGCAAATATCATTAACCAGGATAATGCCTCCCCCGGTCATGATCTTGCAAGTCCTAAGCAAAGACTCAGCTACCAAACCATGCTTCAGAGCAAAAGAAACAGATACAAAACAATGGGAAGCACCACTATCAAACAAAGCTAAAGCTGGAATGGAATCAAGAAGAATAGAACCTGCGATGACATCTCCTGTGGGTTCCTCCTCTTCGACGGTCATAGCAAATGCTCGTCCCTGCCGAGCACTTCCCTGCTGTTGATGCTGGACAAAATGCTGCTGCTGTGTCGGAAGCGGTCTCCTCGGCTGTGCTGCAGGTGGTCTCGTCTGTGTCCTCGGAGCTGGAGCTGCTCCTTGAACTGCACGACGAGGATACTCCCTCGATTGATGCCCTTCAGTACCACAATACAAAAAAACTCCTAGCCTCCTCCTGCAAACTTCCCAGATGTGGCCGGGCTTCTTGCAGAAGTTGCATGGGGCCTGCTGTAACTGCCTCTGCTGCTGAGGTGCCTGGTGAAAAGGCGCTCTAGCTGGAGTCTGGTTCTGCTGTGGCTGCTGGAAAGGTCTGGACTGGAAATGAGGACGTTTGGCAGATACTACACTGCCGTTGGCCCCCAGAAAAGAATCACGGTCTCTCTTGGTCTTCAAACCCAGATCCCGCTCAACCTTGCGTGCCTCCGCAAGTATCTCCGAGTATGTCTCATAAAAAGACGGAATGAGAATCTTCACCTCCCAGTTTAGACCCTCACGGAAACGAATAGCTCGAACCTCCGGTTCCCTCACCAAGTACTCTTCAAATCGGATCAACCTACCGAACTCCGCAGCGTATTCCTCCACAGACATGCTCCCCTGAATGAGACTCTCAAATTGTCTCCCCAATTCAAGCCTGTCTATCCGAGCGAAAAACTTCTTCTTGAAACGGTCCTTGAATACCTCCCAAGATTGTCCTGCGTCAACTAGAACCGGCTCATTCCTGAACCAAGTGCGAGCAATATCGAACAGTTGAAGTCCTACCACCTCAACCTTCAGATCTTCAGAAAGACGGGACACCCTCATAAGATGCTCAATGTCCTCGAGCCAATCATCAGCATAGACGATGCCCTCCGTCCCTTTGAAAACCCTAGGCTCCAGTTTTTTGAAGTCCTGAATGTTGCCTGGCCGAAGCTGAACAACTTGAGGAACAACCTGATGCTGGATCGGAACTCCTCTCTCAACTATAGCACGAGCAAGCTGATGAGCACTCTCGATGCCCTGCCGTAGAACGTCGGTCTGCCTCTGATGTGCCTCTGACTGAGCCCTCTGTGCCTCGAGCATCTCACAAAACAGTGTAAACATCTGTGACGCCTCTGCTGGCACAGGAGGTGGAGGTGGAATCCCCTCAGATACAGTTGGCACAGTCCTCTGAGTAGGTGGTGGACCTCCGAAAGCAGCTGATACTCCAATCACCGGAGAAGTGACTGGTGCAGGCCGTCGGGATGTCGCAGACCTCTCAGAAGCTGCTCTCCCCTGCTGTGATCTAGTCTTAGGCGGCATCCTGAGACAAAGCGAAAGAAAGAATCAATATGGCACAAGATGTAAGACATCAAGGAAAGGACAGTTTAAGAGATCAAGTATCAATATCAAAGGAGAATAGTTGAATCAAAAGAATTTTCCTAGATGTGATTGAGTATCTCAGCCTATATCCTATATTCTATCGCAGGCCCGCAGTAGTACAACTAAATTGTCGCACTACCACGATATCACATACTTGTGAAGCTAGACCTGCATGGGCTACCACCAAAAACGTGTCACGATCCGCACCCGGGGTAAGGGTACTAGTCGGAAACAACGCCCAGCCTACGCCGCAGAATCGGCAGTAGAACACTGTCTATAAAGTCTATCTAATATAATGAACCACCAAAAGATAGTGTACTCAATCACAGAACTAAGATAGAATGAATACGGATCAGATAAGAATAGAATAGTCATCAACTCATAAGTTTAAAATAATACATCAATGAGTCTGAAGAGTAACAAAAATAAGCTGGAGACAAATCCAGTACAAAAGAATACTATTATACTACAAGCTACACTCCAGGGTCAACTGTCTCAGTTGGGATAAGTCCCTCTTGAGCCAGGGTCTCCGAATCTAAACCCACAACATCCTGGGGTCCATAATAGGTATGGTACTCCTCAGTGTCATCTGGAAAAATATATCCAGTCAGGAAAGGAGCAGAGTACATCTCTAACAGCAGTTCTAATCCATGATAAAAATTATGTAACAGTAAATAGCTGTGGATAAACAAGATGCACAAAATAGATACAAGAGATATATAGACAATAAGGAAATACTGGAAAGAAATTCAATAATGAATAATATGCCAATGAAACAATAATACTAATGACTAAGTGTGTGAGTACTAGCTTAACATGTGATCGGCTTGGGCAAGATACAATACGGCCTAGCTAATCATACGTGCGGTGCATGATCAACACTATTCGCTTACCAATACTTTATTCAATAGGGATTTGATCACATATCTATACTAATACTCCCCACCCCCAACTGGTATAATAGATCCAACCACGGTATGCTATGGCACTAGATTCCCCAAGAAGATAGCTAGTCTCCCCGAGAATCGGTGTCTGTACATGTACAAGATAACCAATGAAACAATACTAGCACCATATACACCATATACCAAGGAATAACATCTCATGACGAGATCCGGATATACCAATCCGTGTAACCATAGTGTCGAGAGAAACATGTAAATCTACACTAGATACAACGAACATAGAGGATATCATAATTGAGAAACTATCAGAGAATGTACTCGCCTGAAGTCCAATGAACAGTCTCACAGATGTCTGACTCGGTACCTCGAAGACCTAGATATGGAATACCACATTAATACAAGGTCCCGGAAAAAGAACAAGTCAAACTAGTCAACTCCTAGGTCAATAAATAAATTCTAAGTCAAAAGTTAACTATGGTCAACTCTAAAGTCAACTAAAGTCAAACATGGTCAAACCAAGGTCAACCTCACAAGAAATCTATATAAATAATATAGAAATAAAATACAACAATTTAGAAATAAAAATTAGATCCCAAATCATACTCACACAAAGTATACTACTAATACAAATAATATATACCCTAAAATAATATATATACAAACCAATATGTATACAAATAACATAATATATTATTACAAATATTATACCTCACAAAACACATATATATACACATATATATATATATATACAATAATAATATATAAAATATAATTTAAACCTGCCAAAGCGTCACTGAAAATAGGGAGTTAAAAATACAATTTAATTAAAACAGCTTATAGTGACAGTCTCAACTGTCACAGAAAATGTCACAAAAGCCACTGTGTAATAAAACCCACTGCTGCTGCATTGGTGACAATTAATCAACTGTCACCGAAAACTGTCGCCACTGCTGCTAAGATCCCGCCCGCAACATTAATGACAGAACTGTCATTAATGCACAGTGGGCTACAGCGGCTACTACTGACCCACCTATTTAGCGACAGTTTTACTGTCACAAACCCACTGTCACTAAAACACAGAAATATATATATATATAAATATATATATGCAATAATAATCATAATATATATATATAAATAAATAATTATATACTTATATATATATGCACATATAAACTTATAATTAAATACCAATAGTTACAACACATGCACATATTAATGTTCATATTTTACATGGCTAGAAGCACACCTAAAATATATACATTAATATACAAATAATTACATAATAATTATAAATAATATAATTACACAATTAAATACATAAATATATTTTATAAAACATTTATGTATAATTTATACTATTAACATAAATACATATATAATTACATGCAAGAAAGCTACATATTATATTTGTACATCATATTAGCACACACAAAAATATATAGATCTATGCTACAATAATTACTATAATAAATACAAAAAATAAATATATAATATCTATATATATTTACTAATTATAATTGAAGAATTTAAACCATACATAATTAGATCTATTCAAAAATCCACACAATTGGAGAGTATCACACCGTATCCCACTAGATCTAGGATACGCATGTGACACGAGTCCAACACACAACCAATTACACCCCGAAGGATACAAACAAATCACAAATAATATTTATGAATAAATCAAAGTATCAAAAGTAGATCTATGTGTCCGTGTCAAAATACGACATGTTCAAAGCCCCGTGTCGGAGGGAAAACCCCCAAAATGACACGTATCACCAAATAGTTAGGATACGAACCACATGTACCAAATTATGGATACGACACTAGCCCCAAACACATAAGCTCATGTCCAATTGATCTATAGGATCAATTGATACACACAACAAAATGTAAATTCGGAATTCCAACAAAATTAACACAAAAAGTACCATAACTTTCTCCATGGGTCTCCTATGAACACAAAACAAAGTCCTATGGGTAGTACATACATATAGGTTGATTTTACATGATTAAATCTCAGATTTAGAAGCTATTTAAATGGGAAAATCTGAATTATACCTATTGGGAGATGGATTCCCAATGAAACCTCCAATTGAGAAGAACTTGCTTCCAAATTGTAGATCCTTGCTCCTCTTTGTAGATCCTTACTTCCTTCTTCTAGATCCTTGCTTCCTCCTTCTCTAATGGTGAATTGAGAAAAATTTGGAATGAATTTGGTAGGGAATTAGAATGGGAATGGAGGAAATTTGGGAGTAGAAAATTCTAGATCTAGATTTGGAATGAGAATGAGAGGAGAGAGAAATTTCTCCCCTCTTTTAATAGGCCGGCCTTGCCCCTCTCCCAAGCAATTGTAAAATGTCCAATGTACCCCTTGGGGCCTCTCATGAAGAAATAATTAAGGAAGGAAGCTTCTAGTCTAATCACTTAATTAATTTAATCCATCTCCTTAACTATGGGCTTTCTAAATGGGCCAAATCTAACTATTTAATTCATGTTGGTCCATGGGTCCAAACTACACTAGTTGGGTCCACTAAATAAGTCCAAAATAATTAAATAATATCCAACAACAATTAAATAATACAACAAAAATTATTTACCATGCACAATATTTATTTAAATAGGAAATTACTAAAATACCCTTTTTCCTAAAATGTGGTAGTGACAGACGAGGGGAGAGGCGGCTCTGGCGGAGTAGGACAGCTCGGGATGGAGGAAGGAGACGATGAACAGTTATGGTAAAGGGGGGTCGGCTGGAATTAAATCTAGGGTTTGGGGTTTTGATGTAAAATAGAAAAGGAATAATGTTGCATATTTATACATATGAGCTAGGGTTTTATTGACCTAGGAGTGGGCTTGGTCAACACCTCTTGGGTTGGGCCTTGGGCTCACATGGGGATGTTGGGAGGGCTAGAAATCACATTAATTAAATACAAGGCTAGAATTTAAATGGGGGACGATATACGCGTTGCACAATTCAAAAATTATGAGAAAAATTCCTATGAAGGGGAAAGTTAGGTTTTTTCATGTATTGTCCAATAGTGGGGACACCTAAATTCAATATTATATAAAAGCCCCCAACAATTGGAAAAATTATACAAGGACGAAAATTGGATTTAATTGATTAAATTGAATGTGCATGATGTTCTGGAATTAATTAGAAGTATATGGGATTAAAATTAGGTGGGCACAAGTGTTTGGGACGTAGATGATACAATATATAATATTAACAAAATTTGGGTTGCATAAAACGGTCAAGATTGTGCTCCAATTTCGATTAGAGCGCACAAAGATACAAGGTCGTATTTTATTTAGAATTAAAATAAATACATCTGTGACGATTGTTGTGCGACTAAAATGTAGCACAAGAGAGAGTGGTCATGAGTTATACAAGGGTCAGAATAGTAGACAAGTATGTCTAGGACGAGGTTGTAAAATTTATAGGAAGGCTATGGCTAGTGTAGTGCTCCAATTATTGAAGCAATGATAAGGTGTACTATGTGTCATAAACAATACGAAATTTAATAAATACCGTGTTCTATTTATATTTGGATTTAAATTAGCCCTAGTTTCTCTATCTATGCCATGTAGACCTAATTTTGGGTGAGGGGGTTTACAAACATGTATAATTTAACTCTAGTTTAGGTTTCTAGGTCAATAGGTCAGTTGGGGCAACTAGGTCAATACCTAAATTAAATGTTCGTAAACACTTATAAAGTTGGTTTATGTAGTCATACTAACCATTGGTAGGTGTTTCTAGGTTATCTCTAGGTTTTAGGTAATTCCGGTAGGATACTAGCTTATTACACTATAATATACAATAATATTTATAATATCTTCCAATACCTTGGCCTATATGCAAATACCTCACCTATTGTCAATACTTTGGTTATATGGTCACTACCTTGCTTTGAGCTACAACCTTATCCCGTATCCCAATACCTTTGCCCGTATCATGATATCATACCCTGTATCATGATACCTACTCATAAATCAAGTATAAACACAAATACCTTAACCCCAAGCCTTAACATGGACTTGATACCTCAACCAATGACTCAATACCATGATTATATATATATATATATATATATACCCTATTTATATAAGTATATACTCACTCATATATATCTAGGCCTATATATATTTATACTTACAGACTCAAATACTCACCTACTAGCTCACATCACCACAACACTCACACTAACTCACCTAGGCACCAACACCTCATTAATAACCGCTAACATACTTCCTCACCTACACATTACACCTCACCCTTCCTTCACTGAAACACTCAATATAACCTGATATTAACTCTCTACTAACATCTCAACCTGCATACTGGCACACTGCCTTGGATACTCGGTAATACAGTTTAGTTAGAACTGAACTAGAACCCTCTCCTCACTTACTGAAAATCCTCCAACTGTTGCTACTACCCTGCCTGGCATTGCCCGACTTATTCCTTGTTGTTAGGCCTAACCGAGCCTCAACTCTACACTGCAATTGAATGCAGTTCTGCAGTAGAAATAGCTACTGAAATCACCTTCAGTTGCAACTGAGCATCAAAACCCGACACCACACCTTATAGTTCTTACTGATGAACTGCAAGGTACAGTCTACCCCTCACTTCTTCCTGCAACCCGACCACAACACCACATAAATATCTCTTACATAAACCTTTCTACTGCCGATAAATGGCCAGCAAGACCCCACTACTCAATCCCTTCCTCACTCAGGTATACACTGCAACATATGCTGACCCCAAGTCTGGATATACAGACCTATTGCATCAACAACACCTATATGTTGCAATCCCTTACATAATCATACACCATCAACCAACCCTCAAGCCAATACAACACTCCCTTGTGTGCACACACAAGCACACACTCCATAAATCATAACTCCCCACACAAACTGTCACGCCCAAGATCCAAAATTCTTAAGAGCAGGGGCAGACAATGGCCAGCTACGTATACGTAGGACACACCAGTACCCCGAATATACGGTGAAGTTGTAAGACAAAGGGGTTAACACCATAATCCATCGGTCAATACTAGGTCAAGCGGTCTAGGTGTCTCAATCAAAAGTGAACAACAATAAACAAGGAATACGATCATCAGAAGCAAATAGTAAAGTGTCCCAAACCAAATATACATAGATGATCATGATGTAAATACCCAATTTTTTCAGAAATTAAAATATGAATTTATGGAATTTTTCTGTGATTTTTAACTAATTAAAATTAATATTTTTTAGAAATAAATAAATTTTGTGATTTTATTAAATATTAAAATATTATATAAATAATATTTTTGAGTGTAAAATAAAGAATTAGATATAGTATAATTTTTCTGGAATTTATTGGACACAAAAACTATTTTTAAAGACCAATAAAATATTGTTTTTAAATAAACCGGATTAAACCATCATGAACCGAACCAAACCAACCTAAATAAACCAAACCGACCCAACCCAATTCGTAGTGGGTCAGATTTTAACCCGACCCGCCTACCCAAAACCTGACCCGACCAGAATCTTAACCGCTACAGTAACTGAGAATCCCTCGATCCCCAACCACCTCCCTGTCGTTTCCCCTCCGGCCGTTCACCCGCCGACTCACCGCCTTCCGTAACCGCCCATCTCGTCGATTCCCCTCCTCGCCAGCCGACAGTTCTCCTCCCCGCAATGGCAGACGCCACCCCTATAAAACCCCCTAGCTCGAACCACCTCCCCACCATCACCAACCACCAGCACCTTCACTGCCATCCGCCGTGACCTCGACCCAGCCGACGACGCATCCGCCGCCTCTCCGCCCTGAGCTTCCTGCAGCAGCCACCGAGCTTCCCAGGCGACTCTCCGACGACCACGAGCAGCCGTACAGCACCGCCGCCGCCGGCCGAGCACCGCAGCGCCACCTCGCGTACGCTTAAATACGGTCGATTCAGACATCCTGTTCAGGTGAGCATTTCTCTCTCCTCGTCGCATCATTTTTCGAACCGTCTGCTGTGACACGTTCCCTACGTGACCCTCTCGAACCCCGTGTAATAAGTTCAGGATATCGCATCCTGTGTCGGTCGTAAATCGTGACGCAAAAATAGAAAAATATTACCCAATTTTTATGAATCAGAATCTGTCCCGAACTCACAAGTTTACTACTGTTTTGCGTGCAACCTGCTAAATAATTCTAAAATTTACCTGAACAGTTATTTAGACAATATAACCGAGTTTTAAACCCTGTATTTAGTTTAATTTATTTTGCTGTAGTTTGTAATTTATTCTTGGGTAAAATTGACCAAAAAACTTGGTCTTTAAAACCCAAATTTTCACGTAACTGGGTACGCCCCGCTAAAGGAGGCAACTTGGTCTTGTTCGAATTTTACCGAAAGGTGAGCACCGTCAATACGGACGTGTAAAATTTTATGGAAGTTGATTTTGATGTACGTGCACACCGGAATCAACGAGTATACGTCAAAATTATCCCGTATCGGCCCTGTTATGAAACTCATTGTAACTTTATGTGTGCTCGTCGTTTCGAAACAAAACTTGTTCCATCGGACTCGTAGCAATACGCTGGTCCGGTGACACAAGTTTGGTTCGATTCTGAGAACGTTGACAAAACCCCGTATCGTGGGCCCCACGGCTCCACTTGACAAACGATTTTGTGATCGGCTCATCGGAATCCAGTTCTGGACATTCCTTTGTCTCTGGCACATTTTTTTGATTGATATCGCGATCCTATATATTTTCGTGCTTGCATTATCAAGTACGTCATACCATAGGACACTTGATACTATTCATGAGACAGAATCTTTTTGAGTTATTCATGGTGATTCTGTATAGGTTACAGGATTCCTGACATAGATTACATTTGCTTAGCTATCATTACGACTCGCTGCATCAGTTAGAGGTTATGATCTTGCATGTTATGGACATGAGACATCGTAGACATTAGACGTGTGATTACATTGGGTGGGGGAGAGACACACAGGCCACAGGCTGATTTTATATATATATTTATTACGGTACCGTAGCCACTATAGTGCTATGCCCACTATATAGAATAACTACATAGTATAACTACATAATTTAACTACATAGTATAACTATATAGTAGAACTGCTACTGGCTCCCCGACACAGAGCTTGTAGTAATCTCAGCCTGAGTTCTAGTGATGCTCTCATTTTGTATATCACTTAGCTGGTTACATAGTTTGCCCTATTGATACATTTTTATATAGTGTATTTATTTGGCTTGAGTTATTCTTGTACCTTTCTATGTCCCCTGAGGACCTGGAATCCGGATTATGTCCCCAGGTTTAGCAGAGAAGATCTACCCCGAGGTGTACGGGACAGGAGCAGACATTGGAGCAGTACCAGTACCAGAGGAGGAGGTGATGGCCGAGGATTTCTTCTGAGTATCTACTTATTCTATACTCAATCATTTCTGTTGTTAGACTATTTTTCCTGTTTTTTAGAACTGCTATATCAAACTCTTTATCGGGTTGTTCTCCGATATATTTTATTGAGACTTGTTGATTTATGTTGCATCTTGATTATTTTGATATTGATTGAATTTATCTACTGTGAATGAGATTAGATTTATTCTGTGACATATATCGTAGACCACTGTATTGTTGTTTTATAGCTTAAGTACATCCTAATGGGTCCATTAAATTGGGTTTGTCCATTGGCGTGTGCTGCTGGCCATTGTCACGTGTCTAGTCCCTCGGTATTTTGGGACTGGGACATGACATAGTTTTTTTGGTGGCCCATGCAGGTCAACGACTAAATTGTTCGATTTCAACTAAGGAATCGAGCAAGCCTGCGATAGGGATAGGATAAGTTATAGGATCTCATCCACTTGATTGAATCATTCTTGATCTCTATATTGGATTCAAATTTTTTGACTTGCATCCTGTCTTGATTCCTCTGTGCATCTTTTATAATTTATTTTGGAGGTAGAGTAACGGATTCAAAAGCAAGCAACGAGACTCCCGCAGGAACACCACAAGTTGCAGTTGTCACCTACGACGATGAAGTAACACCAGTTGGTGGAGGACAATTATCTCAACAATGCAATCAAGCAGATCAGCACTCTTCCAGCAGGCCCAGCAACAGCAGAGGACACCACCACAAGGACGCGAACAAGCTTTTGCAATGACAATGGAGGACGTGCAGACTCATGAATTAGCGAATACGTGTAAGATTTAAGTTATTCATAGCTATCTATTCCTAGTAATGCTTTAGCACGTGCCTGTTTATTCTATTCCCTAGCCTAAGCCTAGTATTTTGAACTTGTTAGTAATTGATACCCAAGTGTTTCTAAGCTATAGTTTTCCTTGCTCTAACCAGATTTCTTTACTCTTAAATTACTCATTACCTAGGAAAATATTTTTATTCCTTCCTTACGTATTCTGCATAACCCTCACACTTTCTTTCGATTTCTCCTTGATCATGATTCTTATTCCCATGTGTCATGTTACAAACATGTTTTGCAATCGCGTCATCTCTTCTGATAGGTTATGTTTCATTTTCTTAATTGTGAGGACGTAATTCTTTTAAGGAGGGTAGTTTGTAAACACCCAAATTTTTCAGAAATTAAAATATGAATTTATAGAATTTTTCTGTGATTTTTAACTAATTAAATCAGTATTTTCTGGAATTAAATAAAATTTGTGATTTTATTAAATATTAAAATATTATAAAAATAATTTTTTGAGTGTAAAATAAAGAATTAGACATAGTATAATTTTTCTGGAATTTATTGGACCAAAAACTATTTTTAAAGACCAAAAAACATTGTTTTTAAATAAACTGGATTAAACCATCATGAACCGAACCAAACCAACCTAAATAAACCAAACCGACCCAACCCAAATCATTACGGGTCGGATTCTAACCCGAACCGCCTACCCAAAACTCGACCCGACCCGACCCGACCCGAATCTTAACCGCTACAGTAACTGAGCATCCCTCGATCCCCAACCGACTCACCGTCGTCCGTAATCGCCCGCCTCGTCGATTCCTCTCCCCGCCGACCGAAGGTTCCCCTCCCCGCAATGGCCACCGCCACCCCAATAAAACCCCCGAGCTCGAACCCCGTCTCCGCCATCACCAACCACCAGCACTCTCTCTGCCATCCGCCATGACCTCGACCCAGCCGATGACACCTTCGTGCCTCTCCGCCCTGAGCTCCCCGCAGCGGCCACCGAACTTCCCAGGCGACTCTCCGACGACTACGAGCAGCCGTACAGCGCCGCTGCCACCGACCGAGCACCGTAGCGCCACCTCGCGTACGCGTAAATACGGTCGTTTTCGACGTCCTGTTCCGGTGAGCATTTCCCTCTCCTCGTCGCGTCATTTTCTGAACCGTCTATGGTGACATATTCCCTACGTGACCCTCTCGAACCCCATGCAATCAGTTCGACGTATCGTATCCTATGTCGGTCGCAAATTGCGATGAAAAAATAGGAAAATATTATCCATTTTTTGTAAATCAGAATCTGTCCCGAACTCACAAGTTCACGACTGTTTTGCGTGCAACCTACTAAATAATTCTAAAATTTACAAGAACAGTTATTTCGACCATACAATCGAGTTTTAAACCCTATATTTAGTTTAATTTATTTTGCTATAGTTTTTAATTTATTCTCAGGTAAAATTGACCAAAAATACTTGGTCTTTAAAACCAAAATTTTCTCGAAACTAGGTGCGCCCCGCTAAACGAGGCGACTTGGTCGTGTGCAAATTTTACCGAAAGGTGTGCACAGTCAATACCGACGTGTAAGATTTTGCGAAAGTTGATTTGGATGTACGTGCACACCGGAATCAACAAGTATCCGTCAAAATCCCCCCGTATCGGCCCTATTCTGAAACTCGTTGTAACTTTGTGTGTGCTCGTCGTTTCGAAAAGAAACTTATGCCATCGAACTCGTAGAAATACGCTGGTCCTGTGACCCAAGTTTGACTTGATTCTGAGAAAGTTGACAAAATCCTGTATCGTGGGCCCCACGGCTCCACTTGACGGACGATTTTGTGATCGGCTCATCGGAATCCAGTTTTGGAAATTCTGTTGGGTTCGTATCATCGTTCTGGACTTTTAGAAAACTTTGTCTCTGGCATATTTTTTGGTGCAAAGTGGGCCACTTGTGGACCCCTCATTGACCAGAAACTGTCAAGTTTGCCCCTATGTCCAAATTGGACTTATGGATAGGCAATCCTAGTTATTTCATATCTTCTGAATATTATGGTAATGTCTATTTCAGCATCCGGAGGAGTACCTGAAGATCCTACTATTACTGGAGCAATTTGAGGAATTTAAACCCCAGGCAAGTGTACCTTGCCAATTTTGCAGTACTTGTTTTATATTATTCCCTTGATTTATTTATATAATGTATCTATTCAACCTAGAACCGTGTGACATTACTTAACGTTCGAATAAGATTCGGGTGTCGATGTCGTACGCGAAATCGTATAACATTACCTAGAGATTGATATCACGATCCTATATATTTTTGTGCTTGCATTATCAAGTACGTCATACCATAGGACACTTGTCACTGTTCATGAGACAGAATCTTCCTGAGTTATTCATGGTGATTCTGTATAGGTTACATGATTCATGACATAGATATTATATATGCTTAGCTATTATTATGACTCGCTGCATCAATTAGAGGTCATGATCTTGCGTGTTATGGACATGAGACATCGTGGACATGAGACGTGTGATTACATTGGGTGGGGAAGAGACACACAGGCTACAGGCTGATTTTATATATATATTTATTATAGTGCCATAGTCACTACAGTATTATGCCCACTACATAGTATAACTACATAGTATAACTGCTACCGGCTCTCCGACACAGAGCTTGTAGTAGTCTCAACCTGAGTTCTAGTGATACTCTCATTTTGCATATCACTTAGCTAGTTACATAGTTTGCCCTATTGATACAATTTTATATACTGTATTTATTTGGCTTGAGTTATTCTTATACCTTGCTATGTCCCCTGAGGACCTGGAATCCGGATTATGTCTCCAGGTTTAGCATATGAGATCTACCCCAAGGTGTAAGGGACAGGAGCATACATTAGAGCAGTACCAGTACCAGAGAAGGAGGTGATGGCCGAGGATTTCTTCTGAGTATCAACTTATTCTATTCTCAGTCGTTTCTATTGTTAGACTCTTATTCCTATTTTTTTGAACTGCTGTATCAAACTCTTTATCGGGTTGTTCCCCGAGATATTTTATTGAGACTTGTTGATTTATGTTGCACCTTGATTATTTTGATATTGATTGAATTTATCTGCTGTGGATGAGATTATATTTATTCGTGTGACATATATCGTAGACCACTGTATTGTTGTTTTATAGCTTAAGTACATCCTAATGGGTCCATTAAATTGGATTTGCCCATTAGAGTGTGCTGCTGGCCATTGCTATGTGTCTAGTCCCTCGGTATTTTGGGACTGGGGCATGACACATGAAGCTAGTAAAACAAAATAAAGAACAAGCAGAGTATAAGTAATACATGATCAACTCATAGTCTAGTATAAGCTAACCATGTCATTGCCCGTAGGCTAGAAGTCAAGTCCAAAACATGAGCTAAACATATGCTCGGTGGCTAACCGCCTCAAAAGAAATATATAACACGGGATCTAGTGGGGATAAAAGAAAACCTACATGGGTCGTCTGGTGCTCCGGGTAGTCACCATCCGTAGAAAGGAACGTAAGATCCTCGGGCTCTACTACAGGATCTGGCCAAGCAAAACCAGTGGGGTTAGATCCCTAAATAGCAAGTACCACAAAGGAAGGCCAAAAGGTATGAACTAAAACCAGCATCTAAAACAGTTCTACAATACTGAGTAACATAAATAAATAAATATGGATCGAGACTCGTGTGTAGCACCCACTTCCCGAATATACTAAGAATAATATGTTAAATAATAATATATAAACCTTTAGGATTTATATGCCAATAAGGGAACATTAGATCCTTAGTACTCATTGAAGCTTATTCTAGGGTTTGGAACCATGGTTAGGTCATCAGAAATTTTCTCAAAATTTTCTGTAATTATTAATACATAAAATCTAACTCTCTAGGACTTCTAAGAATTTCTGTGCAAAACCTAGAGGCCAAATTTGACCCCAAATATTTTTTAGAGTTTCATATTCATATATATATTTTCTAGAAATTTTTTATAATTTTTTGACTATTTTTAATATTTATTATAAGTTAATTAAATTAAACCTGATTTTAAAACTATTTTCTAAAAAAGAAAACCTTATTAAAAATAACTATAACCAGTCAGCAGCCAACCAGGCCCACCAGTCAGCCACCGCAGGGGCGCGGGTGCGAGTGGACTGGGTGCCTCAGCCGACACTGGAGCTGAGTCGAGCCGAGTCCGAATTTTACTCGGACTCAACCGGGCCAAGCCGTGCGCACTCTCATCCGTCCGACGCTTGGCGGTGGCACACGAGATGCGTGACAGGTGTCCCCCTTTAGCCGCGGCTGTTGCCGTTCCCTATATATATATATATATATATATATATATATATATATATATATATATATGAGTTATAGGGTTATTTATATTCAGCCAATTTTTAGGGAGATTGCTTTATAGGGTTCGTTCAACTTTGCGAGACCATTACTCCTAGCTCTGGACTCCAAATGCATCCTCGTTTCATGTGTTGAAACCGTCTTATGGTTAGTTTCTAAAATATGTAAAAAATTTCATAAATTCAGAACCTATTTTTCTAGAAAATTCGTAGAGTGCTAGTTGTCCAAAATCTGACACGTTATGGTATTTCTGAGATTCCAGGAGAACCCTAACTCAGAATCTTGAAAAGTTTAAAGTTTCAGAAGTATGACACAATAAAAAACAAAATATATTTTTATCATAATTAAATATGCAATTTTTCAATTCTATAAAATTCGTGCAACCTAGATGTAGTCAGGGAACCGACGAAACTGTCATATGAGCGCCATATTGGTCATAACCTTTTACCAACTTGTGAGTTTATGAAACCGTTGATTCTAACGTTCAATTAGAACTAAAATCTACAGGAATCTACGCAAAAATATATATTTTATGTTGGTTGACTTTTTAGGTCAACAAGATATCTCGATTTGCGTGCCATGAGTCTCAAGTTGGCAAATTCGGTCCTTTGGATAAAAATAGGGATTTAATCTAAAATTCAGAATAATAGAATTAAGATAAAATATTAGACTAATTAATTCAGAATTAAATAAATTATCTTTTGACGTGGTAATTCGTACTACATAGGCGATTTGGACTCTGATTTGGGACCTGATTCGTACCGCAGCTAACGACCATAGGCGAGTACATTTCAGTGATTACTTTTAGTACTTGATATTCTCTATAATGCATGGTTAGTATTGTTATTTGATCCTTGACACTCGTTACACGAATTAGTAAAGAGTGGATTCTTGTACGAGATATGTGACTTTCTTGACTATTGTTATTTTTTTTGTGTTTGGTTCAGAATTCATGTTTTACTAGTCGGGAGGGGAAATACTTAGTGGATGTGTGAACTGCCCTTTCTATCCTATGGTCTTACTGAAATAATATCATCCATGCATGACACCTGTGGTTTCTCAGATTTTACCCTTAGCCGTTCACATGTCGACAAGGTATTTTAAATCACGTAGATTAGTTTATTCCTATTTGTTTCTCCCATACCTACAGTTATTTTCTATTATCGCTTGTGATTATTGTACCTTATTGCCATGACAGGACTTCAGTAGTTAGTTATTTCAGTTGTCTTATTGTTATTTCAGTTTTATTACCTTCATATATTTTTTACTATTTATTGCCTCATAATTCCTACCATGTGTTGGAATTATTTTTACTGTGATGTACTCGTTCCAATCTTGAATGGATAATAATATTTTAGGTAATTACGATGAGGATGTGATCCCTACATATTATGGACCATATGTTGGCGACGTAGCTGAGCCTGATCTTGCCATTCAGGAGGATCATAGAGAGTTAGCAGATCAAATACCGGCTGTGATTGAGTAGTTTAGTAAAGTAGTTGTTTTAGTTCGCTAGTTTGGACCGAATTGTTCTTCGATATTTCTAGTTATATTTTGGATATTACTATTAGTTGGGAATTTAGTAATGTTTGGGAGACTCTTTGGACCTACATTTGAGACTATTATTTCTTTATTATTTCTGGTGCCTTCATTTAATTTAGTGCCTGTGATTGAGTATAGTGTGTATATGTATATATGTTGTAATTTATAGATTATACTTGTGGCTTATTGTACAATGTTCAACCGTCATCACTACAGCTTATGTTGGGTGTGCCCATGACTCAGGCCCAATTTTAGGGTGCGGGTCGTGACATACGCTACCACTGCACTTATCTCGAGGAAAGAAAGATAATAAACTAAATAACATATAACCACTAGGAATATAAGGAGCACCATATAAACTCAAAAAATAGCTGGAAACATGAAACACAAAAAATAGCTGGGGCATGCCAAGGAACCGAGAACATGTAAATAACAATATCCAGGGAAAAGAAAGAAACATGAAAATAAAAAATAAGTCGGCAAGGTAATGAGAAGATTCGGGAACTTCTCAAGTAGGAACCATAACCCTTAAACCAAACAAGGACCGGGCTTATGATTCTTTTTTGAGTCGAACCTTGTCTCAAGTCACTTACCGATAAGTATAACTATAGGAGGAGTGTAAAGACACAGGCATCATAAGTAAACATCATAACTTCCCAAGCACAAGAATAAACAAACATGACTTCACACGTATCACAGAACTAAGGTGCACAACAACAAACCACAACAGCAACTTCTACAAAACAAGGAACATAAGTATGCTACTACTAGCACTATCTACTATATACTGGTCAAAAATACATATGGTGTAATCATCCCCTACTAATGCAATTACCTAAGTTGAGTCAATTGTACATAGAGTGTAAATCATCCTCTACTAATACAATTTCCTATCGTATCAAATGTACATAGAGTGTAAATTATCCTATATTAATACAAATTCCTTGTCGTATCAAATGTACATATAGTGTAAATCATCCTCTACTAATATAAATATCTGGTCGAGTCAAATGTACATAGAGTTTAAATCATCCTCTACTAATACAAATGCATGGTCGTTAATCATGGTATACCAAGGTCAAGTCTAAGCACTACAAGCCACCAGTAATCATACTAAAAAGATATGCACCTAAGTGCCACGTAGAAAGCCAAAGAAAGCACGAAGAAAAAAATAAAGCACATGAAAAAGAGTACATCACTGGTATACCGTCGGTATACCCCAGTACACCATCGGTATGCCGATCATGAGAAAAAAATACAGCAGCTAAAATTTTTAACAAATTGGTATACCGTCGGTATACTCTATATACCAACGATATGCTTGTCCAGGGATAACAAAAATACAGTAAGTTCTGATTCCAATAAATCGATATACCGTCGGTATACATCAGCATACCGTTAGTATATTAGTTTGCAACACAGCAGCTTTCTAGGTTTCCAAGTCGGGCTAATATCGGTATACCGTCTGTATATACCAGTATACCGTCGGTGAGTTTCGGAGAGGCGAGATCAATAAAGCTTAAATAACGGGGGTTCCGGAACCGAAATTATGTCCCAAAACTTAGCAAATATTATTCTAACAAATTAAAAATTCTAGAGGTGAGTCTCATATAGCATGTACACTAAGTCTCATAGAAAATACTCCGGTTATCATTTTAGACACCGAGTCTCCTAACCCAAAAATATGAAGGCACACAGGAAAAGTCATAACTAAGCTCAAAATAATTTTTGAAAGATGCACAAGTTTGAAAAATACGAGAGAAACATTATTAACAAAGAGAGTACCATGAAATTCTAAGCAGAAAAACTAAGAAAAATAAAACGATATCCCTCTTGGGTACAGATTTTGTCATCGGTGCCTTTGGAGCTCCCGATGAGTTATCACGGCCCGCACCTGGTGTAAGGGTACAAGTCGGAAACAACGCCCAGCCTATGCCGCAGAATCAGCGGTAGAACGCTGTCTGGGTAATCTATCTAACAATATAATGAACCACCAATAATGATAATATACTCAATCACAGATCTAAGATGGAAAGCACGAATCAGATAAAGAATAGAATAGTCATAATACAACTCATGAGTCTAAAATAATACATCAATGAGTCTGAAGAAGTAATAAAATAAGCTTGAGACAAATCCAGTACAAAGAATACTACGAAGCTATAACTCCTGGTCAACTATCGCAGTTGGGATAAGTCCCTCCTGAGGCAGGGTCTCAGAATCTAAACCCACAACATCCTGGGGTCCATAATAGGTAGGGTACCACTTCTCAATGTCATCTGGAAGAATATATCCAGTCAGGAAAGGAGCAGAGTATATCTCTAACAGCAGTTCTAATCAATGATAAAAACTATATAACAGTAAATAGATGTGGATAAATATGATGCTCAATAGATACAAGAGATATATATACAATAAGGAAATACTAGAATAAATATAATATTGAACAATATGCCAATGAAATAAGAAAACTAATGACTAAGTGTGTGAGTACTAGCTTAACATGTGATCGGCTTGGGCAAAATACAATACGGCCTGGCTAATCATACGTGCGGTGTATGATCAACACTATTCAATCAATAATTGATATAATAGGGATATTGATCATATATGTATATACTAATATTCCCCCACCCTCTACTGGTAAAATAGATCCAACCACGGTATGCTATGGCACGAGATTCCCTAAGAAGATAGCTAGTCTTCCCAAGAATCAGTGTCTGTACATGTACAAGATAACCAATGAAACAATACTTGTACCATATACACCATATACCAAGGAATAACATCTCATGACGAGATCCGGATATACCAATCCGTGTAATCATAGTGTCAAGAGAACATAGATATCTACAGTAGATACAATGAACATAGAGGATATCATAAATGAGAAACTATCACAGAATGTACTGGTCCGAAGTCTAATGAATAGTCTCACAGATGTCTGACTCGATGCCTCAAAGATCTAGATATGGAATACAACATCAATACAAGGTCCCGAAAAGAGAATAAGTTAAACTAGTCAACTTCTAGGTCAATAAGTCAATTTTAAGTCAAAAGTCAACTATGGTCAACTCTAAGTCAACTATGGTCAAACCATGGTCAACTATCTATTTCTAGGTTGCACAAGTCTAGCACAAAAATCTTGGATCAAGATACTAAAATCTAAGTCAAGAACCCACATCTTAAAATATTAGGATACCGTATCTCCGGATACGTGAATCCAAGGTAACACCTCAATATATCAAACAATATTTATAATAATATAGAATCACAACTTACACATCCAATAGGTACCGTAGTTTTGAACCAACTTGGTATCTCAACAATAATCACAAACTTGATACCCAAACCTCGTATCTTGAGTATCCCTATTTACCTTGGTCTCCTCAAGGTAATACCCAATACCTTGGTATAATAATTACCCTTATATATAATATATAAATATATACTAATATTATACATATAAGGAATATTGCAATAATAATATATTATCTCAATATCAATACATATATATATATATATATATATATATATATATGAATATAAGTATATAAACATATATATATATAAATCTGCCTAACTGTCGCTGAAAACTGTGTTGAAGAACACATATACGCTGATACGCTGCCTTTAGTGACAGTTCTGGCTGTCACTGAAGCTGCCATCATTACTGCTATGGAATCCTGCACTGCTGTTGCTGCTTTGGTGACGGTTTGCAATCATCACCGCTTCTACTGTCGCCGCTGCTGCTTTTTCCCACCACCGCTGCTGCTATTAATGACAGCAACTACTGTCATTAAATGCCGCTGCCACTGCTATAGTGACTGCTGCTATATCCTGCTGCTATTAATGACAGCAACTGTCATTAACCTGCTGTCGCTAAAAACAGAAAATAATATATATATATATATATATATTTGGGTTATATATAATATATATATATATATATATATATATATATATATATATATATATATCATGTATATATAACCCAATAAATAAATATATATTTATATATATCATATATATCATATATATATAACCTAATAAATAAATAAATAAATATATATATATATATATATATATATATATATATACATATAAATACCAAATAACTATAAATACTCTCTCACAAATAATATACATATTAGGACATGCACACATACATAAATATATTATAATTACATCTATACATATATTTAAATAATCCTATAATAATTACATATAAAATAATTACCCAATTAAATATACATATATATATAATCAATATATACATATATATCCATATAATATATTATAATATATATATGAATGCATGTAGAAGAAAGCTACATAATATCTATATATATTCTATTAGTACATATATAGTACATAGATCTATGATACAATAAATACTATAATACATATATATTATCTATATATATATATATATATACACAATTATAACTCAAGAATTAAAAGCACAATAATTAGATCTACACATGAATACACAACACATGAAAAGTATCACACCGTATCCCACTAGATCTATGATACGCATATGACACGAGTCCACCACATATCTAATTGTACCCCGAAGGACACACACAAGTTACATATATTATTTATTAACAATACGAAGTGTCAAATATAGATCTACGTGTCCGTGTCAAAATACGACATATACAAAGTCCCGTGTCGGAGAGAAAATACCCAAAACAACACGTATCACCAAAT
This sequence comes from Iris macrosiphon, assembly GCA_036927795.1. Lineage (NCBI taxonomy): Eukaryota > Viridiplantae > Streptophyta > Magnoliopsida > Asparagales > Iridaceae > Iris > Iris macrosiphon. Next base: position 86,126,949 of record JAYESA010000005.1, read on the forward strand.
TGTTGGGATACGACTTACACGTACCCAATTGTGGACACGACACTAGCCCCAAACACATAAACACATGCCAAATTGATCTATAGGATCAATTGACACATACAACAAATGTTAATCTCGGAATTCTCCCAAAATTGACACAAAAAGCACCATAACTTTCTCAATAGGCCTCCTATAAACACAAAACCAAATCCTATGGGTAGTCTATGTATATGGGTTAATTTTTCGTAATTAAATCTCAGATTTAGAAGCTATTTTAAGAGGAAAAACTAAATTGTACCTATTGGGAGATGTATTTCCAATGAAACCTCCAATTGAGATAAAATTGTCTCCAACTTGTAGATCCTTGCTTCTTTTTGTATATTCTTACTTCCTCCTTCTAGATCCTTGCTTCTCAAGTCTCTAATGGTGATTTGGGAAGAATTGGAATGAAATTTGGTAGGGAAATGAAGTGGGAATGAAAAAAATTTGGTAATAGAAAATTCTAGATCTAGATTTGGAATGAAAAGAGGAGAGAGAATTTTCCTCTTCTACTTAAATAGGCCGGCCCCTATTCCTCTCCCTGAAGTAATCATGTAATATCCAATATACCCCTGGGGGCCTCTCATGAAGAAATAATTAAGGAAGGAAGCTTCTAGTTTAATGATTTAATTAATTTAATCCATCTCCTTAACAATGGGCTTTCTAAATGGGCTAAGTTTAACTAATTAATTCATGTTGGTCCAGGGGTCCATAGTAAACTAGTTAGGTCCACTAACACAAGTCCAAATTAAATAAATAATATCTAACAACAATTAAATAATACAACAAATAATTATTTATCAAGCACAATAATTAATTAAATAAAATACCCTTTCCTAGAAAATATGGTAGTGACAAGTCTACCCTCCTTAAAATAATTTTGTCCTTGAAATTCAAAGAAGAAAACTACTCCCAGAAAAGAACTAAAGAATTACGACTAACTATGAAAGAACATAACAATGAACAGAACATAACTAGGAAATAACATACCTCAAGGTACAAACAAATATGGATAACACTCTCATATTTCATCCTCTCTCTCCCAGTTAGACTCCCCTGGAGAGTGATACCTCCATGCGACGTGCACCAAAGGAATAGTCTGGTTCCTCAGCACCTTCTCTCTCCGATCCAGAATCTCAACTGGCTGCTCTGGATTGCTAAGAGCAGGGCCCACATCTATCTCCGAATGATCCAATACATGACTAGGATCAGCCATGTATCGTCTCAACTGTGACACGTGAAACACGTTGTGTACTCCCTCCAATGCAGGTGGCAAGTCAGTCTATAAGCAACTGCACCAACCCTCTCTAGAATAGTAAAAGGTCCGATGAATCGCGGACTAAGCTTTTCGCCTCCACCGAAGCGAATCGTGCCTCGTGTCAGAAAAATTCAAAAATACCAAACCACCCACCTAGAATAAAACACCACCTTAAGAACTTAATCTATAACAAACAACCAAGAACAAACAAAAATCTAAACTATACCTCGAACTCCAAAGGTCTCCGATGGCTATCGTTCCAATATCGCTGTCTGTCCTACGCCACTCGAAGTCTGTCTCTGATCAACTGAACCTTCTTTGCTGCATCCGCAACCATCTCTGGCCCAAGCAAAACTCTCTCTCCGATATCATCCAAGACAAAGAGTACGACACCTCCGACCATATAGAGCTTCAAAAGGTGACATCTCTATATTGGCCAGGTAACTGTTGTTGTAAGCAAACTCTACCAAATGGAGATGGTCCTCCTAAGAACCCCCGAAATTTAGTACACAAGTATGCAACATATCCTCGAGAGTCTGAATAGTCCTCTCTGATTGCCCATATGTCTGGGGATGATATGCAGTACTGAATTTGAGCTGAGTGCCCAAACTCTCCTGCAAACTCCTCCAGAAATGATAAGTGTAACGACTATCCCGATCCAAGACTATGCTGACGGGAACTCCATGTATCTTAACGATCTACCTCACATACATCTCTGCCAGCTTCTCCGTAGACAAACCCACTTTAAAAGACAAAAAGTGGGCCGACTTGGTCAACCTATCAATGATGACCCAAATTGCGTCCTTTTCTCCTGGAGATCGTGGAAGTCCGGACACAAAATCCATAGTAATGTATTCCCATTTCCACTCTGGAATGGGTAATAGCTGAAGTAAACCTCCTGACCTCTGCCTCTCAGCTTTCACCTGCTTGCACACTAAGCATCTGGATACAAACTGTCGCACTTCTCTCTTTATGCCATAATACCACGCACTCTCTCGCATATCCCGATACATCTTGTTAGCACCTGGATGCATGGAATACTAAGAGCGATGCGCTTCCTGCAACACCTCCTCACGCAGCTCCCCAATAGGCACACACAATCTAACTCCATGCCTCAAAGATTCATTCTCAGCAATAGTAAAATCATCCTCCAATCCTGCTCTAACCTGAGCTCTGATACTCCTCAGAGATACTTTCTCATACTGTGTTGCCTTGATCCTATCCATCAAATCTGAATGTATCTGCAATCCCCACATCTGCATAGCACAACCAGGAATAATCACCTCAATGCCCAAGCTCTCCAAATCAACCAGGATACCTGTTCAAAGCATTGGCAACTACATTAGCTTTTCCAGGATGATATTGCAAAGAGATATCAAAATCCTTTATCAGTTCCAACCACCGATGTTGCCTCATATTCAACTCCTTCTGCGTGAAAACGTACTTCAAGCTTTTATGGTCGGTGAAGATCTCCACACGCTCTCCGTACAAATAATGTTTTCACAACTTTAGAGCGAATATGACGGCTGCCAACTCCAAATCATGGGTAGGATAATTTTTTCATGAGGACGCAATTGCCTGGATGCATAGGCAATCACTTTCCCATACTGTTGAAGAACACAACCCAACCCTTTCCCCGATGCATCACTATAAATAGTGAAACCTCCGGACCCTGATGGCAACGTCAAAATAGGAGCAGACGTCAACCTCTTCTTCAACTCCTCAAAAGCAACCTGGCAATCCTCCGTCCAAATAAACTCCACATCTTTTCTTATGACTCTGGTCATCGGCTCGGCAATCCTCAAAAAATCTTGCACAAACATTCTATAGTAGCCTGCCAACCCAAGAAACTCCTGATCTCTGCTACCAAACTCGGGGTCTTCCAAGATTCCACTTCTGAAATCTTCTTCGGATCCACTGAAATACCATCACCAGTCACAACATGCCCCAAGAACTCCACCTTGTCCAAAAAAACTCACACTTGGACAACTTTCCATACAGTTTCTCCTTCCTCAGCACATCCAACACAATCCTCAAATGCTCCTCATGCTCCTCCGATGTCCTCGAGTATATGAGTATGTCATCGATGAACACCACCACGAACTTGTCAAGGTACTGGTGGAATACCTTGTTCGTTAAGTTCATAAATACCGTCGGTGCATTAGTCAAACCAAACGGCATCACCATAAACTCGTACTGACCATACCGAGTCCTAAAAGCAGTCTTCGGTATGTCCTCCGACTTCACCTTCACTTGATGGTAGCCTGATCTCAAATCTATCTTAGAAAATACATTCACACCACTCAACTGATCAAACAGATCATCAATCCGTGGCAAAGGATACTTATTCTTGATAGTGAGATTATTCAAAGCCCTGTAATCAATGCACATGCACACCGATCCATCCTTCTTCGGTACAAACAATACCGGAGCTCCCCATGGTGAAGAACTCGATCTGATAAACCCCTTATCCTGCAATTCGTCCACCTGCTTCTTTAACTCGGCCAGCTCGCTGTTGTTTACTCTATAGACATGCTGCAAAATTGGTTCTGCACCTGGCACCAAGTCTATAAAAAATTCAACATCTCGATCTGGCAGAAATCCTGGCAATTCCTCCGGAAACACATCCAAGAACTCTGCTATCAACGGATGTGGCAACTCCTTGTCTTCCACAATAGCTCCACAAATAATGCCTTCTCGCTGCTCTGCAACTCCTCTAGCAAACTCGAACTCTGGCTCTCTTGGCGGACCAAACAAAACTCTACCTCCTCTACAATCTATGCTAGCACGGTGCCTACTCAACCAATCCATCCCGAGTATAATATCGTAGCTCGGAAGTGGCATTACAAGTAGACACGCACTCAACTCCCGGCCTCCCAAAGTAACTCTCCGATCCTTGCAAATATCATTAATCAGGATAATGCCTCCCCCGGTCATGATCTTGCAAGTCCTAAGCAAAAACTTAGCTACCAAACCATGCTTTAGAGCAAAAGAAACAGATACAAATCTATAGGAAGCACCACTATCAAACAAAGCTAAAGCTGGAATGGAACCAATATGACACAAGATGTAAGACATTCAAGGAAAGGACAGATTAAGAGATCAAGTATCAATATCAAAGGAGAATAGTTGAATCAAAAGAATTTTCCTAGGTGTGATTGAGTATTTCAGCCTATATCCTATATCCTATCGCAAGCTTATATTAGTATAACTAAATTGTCTCACTACCATGATATCACATACTTTGTGAAGCTGGACCTGCATAGGCCACCACCAAAAATGTGTCATGACCCATTCCCGGTGTAAGGGTAAAAGTCAAAAACAATGCCCAGCCTACGCCGTAAGATCGGCGGTAGAACGCTGTCTGGGTAATCTATCTAACAATATAATGAACCACCAATAATGATAATATACTCAATCACAGATCTAAAATGGAAAGCATGAATCAGATAAAGAATAGAATAGTCACAATATAACTCATGAGTCTAAAATAATACATCAATGAGTCTGAAGAAGTAACAAAATAAGCTTGAGACAAATCTAGTACAAAGAATACTACGAAGCTACAACTCCTGGTCAACTGTCTTAGTTGGGATAAGTTTCTCCTGAGCCAGGGTCTCAGAATCTAAACCCACAACATCCTGGGGTCCATAATAGGTAGGGTACCACTCCTCAATGTCATCTGGAAAAATATATCCAGTCAGGAAAGGAGCAGAGTACATCTCTAACAGCAGTTCTAATCAATGATAAAAACTATGTAACAGTAAATAGATGTGGATAAACAAGATGCTCAATAGATACAAGAGATATATATAAAATAAGGAAATACTGGAATAAATACAATAATGAACAATATTCTAATGAAACAAAAATACTAATGACTAAGTATGTGAGTACTAGCTTAACATGTGATCGGCTTAGGCAAGATGCAACGCATCCTGGCTAATCATATGTGCGGTGTATGATCAATACTATTCAGTAATCATTACTCTATACAATAGGGATATTGATCACATATCTATACTAATATACCCCCACCCTCGACTGGTATAATAGATCCAACCACGGTATGTTATGGCACGAGATTTCCCAAGAAAATAGCTAGTCTTCCCAAGAATCAGTGTCTGCACTTGTACAAGATAACCAATGAAATAATACTTGCACCATATACACCATATACCAAGGAGTAATATCTCAATACGAGATCCGGATATACCAATCCGTGTAACCATAGTGTCAAGAGAACAAGGATATCTATACTAGATACAATGAACATAGAGGATATCATAAATGAGAAACTATCAGAGAATATACTCGCCTGAAGTCCAATGAATAGTCTCACAGTTGTCTGACTCGGTGCCTCGAAGACCTAGATATGGAATACAACATCAATACAAGGTCCCGAAAAGAGAATAAGTTAAACTAGTCAACTTCTAGGTCAATAAGTCAATTTTAAGTCAAAAGTCAACTATGGACAACTCTAAGTCAACTATGGTCAACTATGGTCAAACCAAGGTCAACTATCTATTTCTAGGTTGCACAAGTCTAACACAAAAATCTTGGGTCAAGATACTAAAATCTAAGTCAAGAACCCACATCTTAAAATATTAGGATACCGTATCTCCGGATACGTGAATCCAAGGTAACACCTCAATATATCAAATAATATTTATAATAATATAGAATCACAATTTACATATCAAATAGGTACCGTGGTTTTGAACCAACTTGGTATCTCAACAATAATCATAAACTTGATACCCAAACCCTGTATCTTGAGTATCCTTATTTACCTTGGTCTCCTCAAGGTAATACCCAATACCTTGGTATAATAATTACCCTTATATATAATATATAAATATATACTAATATTCTACATATAAGGAATATAGCAATAATAATATATTATCTCAATATCAATACATATATATACATATATATATGAATATAAGTATATAAACACATATATATAAAAATCTACCTATCTGTCGCTGAAAACTGTGTTGAAGAACACAGATACGCTGATACGCTGCCTTTAGTGAAAGTTCTAGCTGTCACTGAAGCTGCTGTCACTGCTGTTGTGGAATCCTGCACTGCTGCCGCTGCGTTGGTGATGGTTTGCAACCGTCATCGCTTCTACTGTCATCGCTGCTGCTTCTTCCCGCCACTGCTGCTACCATTAATGACAGCAACTGCTATCATTAAATGCCGCCGCCACTGCTACACCGGCTGCTGCTATATCCTGCTGCTATTAATGACATCAACTGTCATTAACCTGCTGTCGCTAAAAACTGAAAATAATATATATATATATATATATCATATATATATAACCCAAATATATATATATATATATATATATATCATATATATATAACCCAATAAATATATATATCTATACATAAAAATACCAAATAACTATAAATACCCCCTCACAAATAATATACATATTAGGACATGCACACATACATAAATATATTATAATTACATCTATACATATATTTAAATAATCCTATAACAATTACATATAAAATAATTACCCAATTAAACATACATACATATATATATATATATATATATATATATATATATATATAATCAACATATACATATATATCCATATAATATATTATAATATATAAATGAATGCATGTAGAAGAAAGCTACATAATATCTATATATATTCTATTAGTACATATATAGTACATAGATCTATGATACAATAAATACTATAATACATATATATTATCTATATATATATATACACAATTATAACTCAAGAATTAAAAGCACAATAATTAGATCTACACATGAATACACAACACATGGAAAGTATCACACCGTATCCCACTAGATCTAGGATACGCATGTGACACGAGTCCACCACACATCTAATTGTACCCAGAAGGACACACACAAGTCACATATATTATTTATAAACAATACGAAGTGTCAAATATAGATCTACGTGTCCGTGTCAAAATACGACATGTACAAAGTCCCGTGTCGGAGGGAAAACCCCCAAAACAACATGTATCACCAAATTGTTGGGATACAACCAATACGTACCCAATTGTGAACATGACACTAGCCCCAAGCACATAAACACATGCCAAATTGATTTATAGGATCAATTGACACACACAACAAATATCAATCTCGAAATTCCCCCAAAATTGACACAAAAAGTACCATAACTTTCTCAATAAGCCTCCTATAAACACAAAACTAAATCCTATGGGTAGTCTATGCATATGGGTTGATTTTCCATGATTAAATCTCAGATTTAGAAGCTATTTTAAGAGAAAAACTGAATTGTACCTATTGGAAGATGGATTCCCAATGAAACCTCCAATTGAGATAAAATTGCCTCCAACTTGTAGATCCTTGCTCCTTTTTGTAGATCCTTGCTTCCTCCTTTTGGATCCTTGCTTCTCAAATCTCTAATAGTGATCTGACAATGAATTAGAATAAAATTTGGTAGGGAAATGAAGTAGGAATGAAGGAAATTTGGTAATGGGAAATTCAAGGTCTAGATTTGGAACGAAAAGATGAGAGAGAATTTTTCCCCTCTACTTAAATAGGCCGGCCCCTATTTCTCTCCCTCAAGTAATCATGTAATATCCAATATACCGCTTGGGACCTCTCATGAAGAAATGATTAAGGAAGGAAGCTTCTAGTCTAATGATTTAATTAATTTAATCCATCTCCTTAACAATGGGCTTTCTAAATGGGCTAAGTTTAACTAATTAATTTATGTTGGTCCATGGGTCCAAACTAAACTAGTTAGGTCCACTAACATAAGTCCAAATTAAATAAATAATATCTACCAACAATTATATAATACAACAAACAATTATTTATCAAGCACAATAATTAATTAAATAGGAAATTACTAAAATATTCTTTCCTAGAAAATATGGTAGTGACACGGGTTTAGTACCAAACTCCCCGCAAATAAAGTAAAGTCGTTCCTAGATTTTGGCAAGATATACTTGCCTAAGGTCGAGCTTCTAGCCTAACTCTTCAACTCCACCACCAAGAGGGGTTCAGAAATGACACTCCTAGGCCTCAAGACCAAGATCCAAGCTTTCATGGAAAATATGGAGAGGAAATAAAGAAGAGTGAAAGAAAATAGAGGAGAAAGAAAGTCAAGTTGTATATATAGAGGGTCGAAATTAATCGCGACCGTTGAATCTGCCTCGTCAGTGATCCACATAATGATTCAAATTAATCTCGGTCGCACAAAACAAAACCAATTATCCATTGGGTAATAGGGGAGTCAACTGTCAGCCCCCTTTCCCATCATACTTTGGCGCTTATTCTCCTTGGCGCATTTTAGCGCACAATAGTTGCCAGCCTGGCCATTGTTTAGACCGTACCCGAGAGTTATGGAGAGAATGGGTTTTATTGGGTTATTGGCATCTGTGGCTTAAATCGGTTTGAGTGATCCAAAATTCCACATCTCAAACCTATCCCTATATATTCCTATTTCTCTCTCTCTTCTTATTATCCTTCCTTTTTATTTCTCTCCCTTAGGTTTCCTCTCTCCCTATGTAGGCAAGTACATCTTGCATAGGAAGAAGAACCATGGATTTATGCATGCTTTTTGTTATTAATAATTTTTATTTAGTTTTAGATCATATTGTTGGGACCGAGCCCCCTTCATCTTTAATACTTGTTGTTCTTGATTTTCTTGGTTGAAAATGCATGGACCTGAGTTTGGGTCTATGGGTTCACTTTTATTTTCCCGGGACTTGATCCCCAAAATTTTTTTGTTTTATAAACTAATTAGCTCATAGTATAGAGCACTATAATTTATGTAACTTTGCTTTTGGTCGTGCTTGATTTTGAATCCAGCTAAGTTCAATGCTGAAACTTGAAACAATACGTATACCAAAATGGCTGATTAAAAAAGAAAAATAGTGCTCTGTAAAAAGTTTGCAAGATGACCCATTTGGTGTAGAAATACATATATTTTACTTTGGGTATATTGGTGTGTTGTTCCAATTTTTTGTGCGTACTAACCATATTTTACTCAGTCTCCTAGCAAAAGTGCACTAGTCACACTCCTTGAGTCAGTGGCGCACTTTCAAGGGAAAAACTCAGTTAGCATATTTTGGGGCGTATTCAATCAAAGTTCTCCCTGGAAAACCAAGAAAAAGTGCGCTACAGTCAGTAAGCGCACTTTTTTCGCATTTGGCAATATGGCTCACTTTTTCTATGTTTCGTCATCCGGTACACTTTTCTTACGTTAGTCTGCTCGTGCACTTTCTTCCCTCTTCATTTCCTTAGGGATGAAGCTTTGGTTGGTTTCTCGATTTTTTTGTTATTGATTTATATGCTCCTCGAATGACGAGTTTCTCGACTGTCGAGCTTTGGCCTCGGATTGTGTGTTTTGTCTTTTAGCTAGCTGCTCGTATAATTTCTTTAAAAGCACGTCTTATTTCTTGCCCGTGCACTTTTGTTAAGTGCGCCATGTTTGTTAACTTGACAAAGTATGCAAAGCTTATTTTTGTGAGTTTGTGCGCCAAGCTTATTTCTATGAGTTAGTGCGCCAAGCTTATTTCTGTGAGTTTGTGCACCAAGCTTATTTCTGAGACTTTATGCACCTGACCTTCATGCGTATAATTTTATGCGCATGTTATCCTTGGTGACTTGACGCATGCATATAGTGCTTTCATTATGTATTTACTGATCCTATTTGGAATATTCTTATCATCCTCTATGTGGTTGATCATGGTATTGCAAGTGTTATAATTCTAAGAAAGAATGAACTTAGAAACTAGACCTCATCCTAGACAAGACCATGTGCTAAGATTGGCATCATACATGGCATAAATATGTGTTTGACTTGATATTTTCTCAGTAAACCCGACTAAGTGACTAACCAGCTATGTGCATGACATAAGCTTCGTATTATAATGTGATCAAGATTCATGTGACCCAATGATAATTGGTAATTTGACTCGAATACTGTATCCATGCTGATACGATTATTGCTAGATAAGTTCCTGATCTAATGTGCACTGAGGTGCGACATATCGTGTTATGTGTTAAAGTGATTATATTTTTGATGTGCATCGAGAATGTCTCCAAATTTCTGAACGCGTGATACTATAAATATACTATTTTTTCTAGTACGGGCATGATATGCAATTCAAATACCAAAGTGTGGCTAGGATAATGATTTATTGAATATTGCTTACACGCTAGGGTGAGTCCAGATTTGAACTTCCATAAATTTGTATCTATCATGCTCATGTGGCCATGCCTTGAGATTTTTGAACGCAATATAGGGTTAATTCAACAACTAAAAGTGGTAGTAACATTGGGAGGAAACGGTATTCCAAGATCATGCCAACGAATCTTCCCACATCTAGTGCGCTGTGGGCTAGCCACCGCAGATATTGTATATCATCTGCCTTAGTGGAGTACAGTATCTAACCTATTATAATATGTCGATTCACTATTTCACTATAGGAATATTGGAACCGCTAATACCGTATTTTAAGCGTAGTGGCCCTACGGAGAACTAGTGCAACTCGTGAAGTACCTATATATTCTATTTGACTAGGTTAGCTCATCTTCGGCAATGGCATGATCTGAGAATACCTATTATGCATTATTCTGAGATAACCTCTGACTCCACAAATAGCCAGCCGTACAAGTGTTTGGCCAAATTTATTAATTGGACTTGGTTGTGATTGTATTATTCTGTTAGTAGCCAAGGAAAATGGACTATAATAGTGTGACAGATTTAACCCTTGTCCTTGTTTGGTTGTAGGGTTGGGCCTTTGTGCTAGGATATTCCATAGACCTATGCTAAGACACATAACTATTATATATATATATTTATTGTTTTAGGTTTTATTCTTCTTTTTGTGCTTCCTTTGTGGTACTTCCTATTTGGGGTCTAACCCCATTAGTTTTGCATGTCCAGGTTTCGAGGCAGCACTCGAGAATCCGGCGTACTTTCCTCCGACTAATGACGTATACCAGGAACATTGTCGTCGAGGATAACGAATGGGTTTCTTTCTTTACTGCTCATCTTTTGTAAGTTATATTCTTTTGGGCATTTAGCCAACCGGTACCTATTAGCCGACAAATCTAGACACTAGTTCCTTACATGACTGTATATATTCAGACTACAGCTGACTCACTATCATGTATAATTTGATCTTGCATCTGGCACATCATTATATTTTGCCAGATCTCCAAAGAATATTTTGAAGTGGCATTTGGGACGTCTTACTACTTATTCTGAAGTGTTCTATATTACTGCTTCTTGTTTGAATGATTGAGACATAGAAGTTCTTGACCCTAGGAGACTTAATTGTAGCATGCACCCCTTGTATATTTACAGTCGTGATCGACGTATGACATATCGTACCTTGTACGGGGTAGCTAGTCATGTCTGTCTCCGTATTTTGGTAATGGGGCATGATATTAACACTATTCACAAAAATATCTAAACACTATTCATAAAAATATCTTATGAAAATATCTCAAAAACAAAAGTAATATATGTCGATCGGTATGTCGTAGTATACCGTCGTTATGCCAGTCAAGAAGAAAATTTTCAAAATGCTAAGTTTTTAAAATCTCACATAATCCAGAAAAAATATGCACTATAAAATACGTATTCATATACCAATATAGACACTGTGAAACAGAGTCTCACATAAACCACACTAATAACAACACGCACACACAAACACACTACTAACAATTTACCAAATCCTAGGTGTGCACCTAGGATACACACAAGTATCGCTCTCTGATACGCATGATATGCTCCTCCAAAAGCCACACCACTATGATACATACCTCCACCAATAATTAGAACCTCAACACAAGTCTAATAACATAAATTAACTAATTACAAACAATTATAAAAGAAATAACCACTAATGGCTCACCAAACCCAATTCTACTGACACATACCACGATGTATCAAGATACAGCCTACACGTATCCAATTTTTGACACGAATCTACACTCACACAACCAAATAGGCACCAAAATAAACATAATAAACCATATGACAATTGTTTAGGATAATAAACGAGAAAAGATTTGGTGATGTGGAAAACGAGGTCTTGTACTAAGACCCGCCGTTCTTTTATGTTTACAGACAAGATTGTACAAATTTAATCCTATACGAGGATGTCTAAGTACAATTTATTTAATCTGGGTAAATATTGCTATAGGTGTCTGCTCTGTGGTCGATCACTTTAGCCCTTGGAGCACACTATATTTTTGAAGAAGTGTAGTGGAAGACAGAAAGCCGCTTCGAGGGTTGCTAAAGAGGGTGGATGCCCGATGCCAGAGTCGTCGATCCCTTCTCTTTGCCTGTGCTCTGGACTCTTCTCTCTCTCTCTCTCTCTCTCTCTCCCTTTGATCCTAATCTCCTTTCAATTTGTTGACCTTTTTCTCTGTTGATAGAGATCTCTATTTATAGAGTTTTTAGTGACAGTGACCACACAGTCGGCATAGAAACCGAGTAGTAGAAAGTATATCATCCTTTTACACGATAGTTTAAAATAACCAATGCCTGTGTATAGATGACCTTCTGAGTGAGCATGTGACGCGTGTCCAACTACGGGACAAATGCGTATAGTTGCTGCGAAGATCACGGCGTAGAAGCCACGTAGGTAGTTATCCCTTGTGTAGAAGAGGTTGGTGTAGAAGCCAAATAAATGTCACCATGGCATAGAAGCCAAGTAGGCATAGAAGCCGAGTAGGCATAGAAGCCGAGCAGGCGTAGAAGCCGAGTGGGCACAGAGGCCGAGTGGGCATGGAAGCCGAGTGGGCATAGAAGTCGAGCAGGCGTAGAAGCCGAGTGGGCATAGAAGCCGAGTGGGCATAGAAGCCGAGTGGGCATAGAAGCCGAGGAGGCGTAGAAGCCGAGACGATGTGGACATTTTAGCCGAAATTACGGCTTTTAGAGATATAATCAAATCTTATTTATTAAATGCAGAGATCTGCTCGCATCCTGCGCATTAAATGCAAAGGCGTGTTTTCGAAGCTTTGCTGTCCCGCAGATTTACCATCATTCTGTATATTAAATGCAGATACGCGCCTCGAACTTTGTACGAAGAGACACTGATGACATGGCAGCCTGTTTGTCTTCCGTAGAGCGTAAGAAGCTCACGTCTGCCCGTGTAAAACTAGGAAGCATATCCCCTTGTCTTCGTAAAAGCAGTTTACGCAAGGGGATGCCACTAGACGACTGTTCGATGACATCTAATCAAATCCCCAGCATTAAATGTGGAGATCCGCCATTATCCTGTGCATTAAATATAGAGGCGTGTTTTGAAGGTCTGTCACTTGGCCTGCGCATGGTGCAGAGACGTACCTCGGGCATCTGTCAGTATTTGGCACTTTAAATACAGAGACGTGCCTTGAGAACCTGTTACCGCTCTGTGCATAAAATGCAGAGACGTGCCTTGAATCCCGTATGAGGTGCAGCTTTTGACGTGGCAGGCGGTTTTCTTCTGCGAAGCATAAACAACTCACATCTGCCTGTGTAAAACTAGGCAGCGTATCCCTTCGTATGTGTAAAAGTGGTTTACGCAGAGGAAATGGCAGTAAATGACAGCCTGGGTAGCAGTGCCGCGCCATCATTATAGCCGTCGCTTGGGTAGTCGTGCAGTACTTTTTGTCAGAAGTCTAGAAGTTAGGTCCATTGCACGATCTGACAGGTTTGTTTCGAAGAATACGAAGCGTCCCTCGTACACTTCAATGCTGTATTGATAGTGGATGAGCTTTACGCCATAAAGGCGATGAAGAACCCTGTTTATGCTGAAGTAGCCTGGACATACTACTTTATGCGGATAGTCCTCGAGCTTATATTTTACGCTGTGCTCAGCGAAAAAGCTCTATTGCATGCTGATGGCTCCGTGGTCCTCTGTTTACGCTGCTCTGCCTCAATACGCTGAGTATAGCTATCCAGCATATTTTTCATGCTTCTACAAGACCCCCTTCAAAGCTTTTAAATTCCTCGTAATTTGAAACGCTTTGAATAAAGCATGAACCGTTCCTCGTAACTCGAAATGCTCTAAATGGAGCCTGAAATAGTCAAGCCTGAAATGGTCAAGCCTGACACGTTCTTTCATGGCTGACTTTATGGCAGAGTTATTGGGGATCGGTGTGATCTCTTTCGCCTATAAAAAGGCTGAGGAGTTAACCTGTTCTTCCTACATTTCCTTCACCACACAAAGATGATGGTCGGAGTTCGTCGGGTCGACTTGAGGATGAAGACCATGCTCTTCCAGCATGTAGGGAGCCAAAAAAGACGGCATCTTCGAATAAATGTCCACTGCGATGATGGATCATTGAAGGGTATCATAGCCTCATTTGCTTGGGATAATCAGCAACTTTGTATGGTTGTTCTTCGGGAGAGAAGAAGGGTCGTATTTCGCCATGCTGCTTGCAAGTGGTGCCTTCTTCCGTTACCTCCTTGGCGCCGGATGTAAGAAAGCAGAGTTACCCAGCTTTTCTTCTGTTGGCAGTATGGGCCTATGCCCAGTTCTGTATCCTCCTACCACTGATCATCTTCTTGTTCATCGACTGTGGATGTCGATGAACTGCCATAGAAGAAGAGGAAGATCTTCACCAATGCGAGAACCTGGCAGAACAGATTCTGGGTGCGATCTTCAGATGATGTTGAGGAAGCCCTTTGTAGACGGGATTTCCCTCATGTAAGGTCATAAAAATAAAGAAAACCCTTGCAGACTAGATTTCCCTCATGTAATCATATTTTTTTTAATTTTAAAAAAATTGTCTTTCTTCTTTGCATATGATCATGTTGCCATACTTTCCTATGAAGTCTGAATATGTGTAGCTTCGACACGTCTGATTCTTTTATGCCGACTCTGTATAGAAAGAGCGCTAGGTCCTGTCTTATCTTTTACGCATAACTAAGGATGTGCAGAAAGTCGCTTTAGCAGTTGAGTGTTCGAACTGTCTTGTTGTTAGGAACCGCGTAGAATTTTGAACTATTTTTACTTCTGATAAATAGAATTTTTGTTCAGACCGTCGTCTTCATGAGTGATTTCTCAAAAATCCCTTGGAACAGGGCAAGAAATGGCTGTCAAACTGAGTCGCCATCTTGAATTTTGTAGACGAAATATTCAGACTGGATTCTGGATGAACTTCGAATCGACCCGTGAAGAAGAGTAATTTTCAATGTTGTACTCTGTATGCTTCAGGTACTTGGGGTATCTTGAGGTCAAGAAGAAGTATCTTCTGTGTGAACTCCTGCAATTGACCGCCTTAAGAATCGTTTAGATGTACTGTACTGGCCTGTGCATTTTTCATATACGCGAAAAGTCGTGGCGCGTGAAATCATAAGTTCGTTGCCTCTGAGCGTAAAATGCCACCGAGCGTGAAATCATAGACTTGTAGTTCCTGAGCGTGAAGTCGTAGGTTTGTAGCCTCTCGAGCATAAAAGCTACCGAGCATAAAGGCATCCGGCCGTAAAACCATAGACTTGTAGCCATTGAATGTTAAAGCGTAGATTTGTAGCTGTCGAGCGTAGAAAGCTCCTTGGTGCAGAACTGTAGATTTGTAGCTTCTGAAAAGAAAATCTTCTGAGCGTGAAGTCGTGGATCTGTTGCCTCTGAGCATAAAAAGCCACCGAGCGTGAGATCGTAGATTCGTAGCTGCTGAGCGTGAAGTTGTAGGTTTATAGCCTCTCGAGCGTAAAAGCTACCAAGCACAAAGGCATCCAGGCAAAAAACCATAGACTCATAGCCTTTGAGCGTAAAATCGTAGATCCGTAGCTGTCGAGCGTAGAAAGCTCCTTAGCGTAAAAACCGCGAATCTTCCTCGCCCGAAAAACTTTTCGAATTCGCTGACTGTTCGCCTTCTTTGAGTAATTAGGCTGACGTAGTACCCAATCATAACCAAAATATTAATTAAGAGATTTGGTTCGGGATTCGAGGAGTCCATCCGAACTCTATATATACCCCAAGTTTCTGAGAGAGAAACTTTTCATCTGTCTTCTGCGAAAGAAAGCCTTCGACTGTTCGAGTTCTTCTTCGTTTCTTCTCCAAGATTTCAAAGCTTATAGTAATGGCCTCGAAATAATCCTCCTCCACTAAGGGAAAGAAGGTTGATTCTTCTTCTCGTTCTTCTGCTCAAGAGAGAGCGTCTTCGGTCGGGCAAGGCGAACTTTATTCTGAGCGAAGTATCCCGCCGACGAGCAGTGCACCCGGCCTAAAAGGTAGAGCATTTGGGACAAAAAAGAACGCCTGAAAATCCTTCGCACACGTTGTACGTGACCGCGCTAGGTCATCTTCTGTGCTGATAGCCTCTTTGAGGAAGATGATGCACAGAGACGTTTCATATTTTACGCCCACATTTCTAATGTGTCAGCGCAAAAACTCTATCTTTTCGTTGACTGTCGAAAGTTGGAGTATAAAATTCGAGTGTTAAGCTTCTGGATAAAGATTCTGGCGTAATACCTCAACTTTATCAGTCTGGCATAAAGCACAGACTGTTGATTTTTCTTTTGCGTATGCTGCAAGATTTATAATGTCTAGTTTATAGGAACTGACATATTTTCTTGCACTCTTGCAGTTAACTTGCATGTGTCTCCGCTAGCCGATGTGATGGGTTCTGCCACCGGGATGTTGCAATCTGACTATCTGGAGGATCTGTCATATGTGACATTTCCAATCTCCAGGCCCCAGTATCCCGATGGAAGGGAAATTCTGATATCGGCTCAGGGCGAGCGAACGTTGCTGAATTTGATCAACGGGGAGCCCCTGACGTACATAGACGGGGACCAATACATAAAGCCGGCTTTCCTCTTCGGGGACATGATCGACAAGCAGTCCCAAACGAAGCCCAAGAGGGAGCTTTGGGTTTTCCTGCTGGGAACATGGTTTTGTATCTGCCCAAGATGCTGAGAGACTATCCCATCTCGGCTTTCTTTCATGCCACACATCCCAGGAGGATGTCGTGGACGCTGACTCCTGATCTTCACGGCAGGCCGGGGAAGATATTTCATCTGAAAGGAGCGAATCAGGGGTCGTTTATCAGCCGTCCTTCCGGCGATGTGACGGTATTCAGGGGACTGTACCCGGGCAGTGTCCCGAGTGAAGACAGCTTAGTGATCCAACCGGTCCAATTATCGACCTTCTGTAATAATTTTATGGGGCACGGGGGAGTATACCCTAAGGTGAACCCTCGGTGCGGTGGGTGGATCGCCCCTACAAATCTTCGATGGGCTCGCTTAGTTGATTGGGCCCTGAAGCATTTTCAGACCGAGTTGGAGAACATCGGTCTGTTTGTAGCTGTGGGTGCCACCAGTGTTGGGTTACCTCCCAATCCCAACCAGTTTCTGGCACTGATGGAGCGATATATTTCGCTCACCGGGACTTTCGCCACTCTACTAGAGGAGTTGGGATTGGCCCTTCATGAGATGGCAAAGATCTCGAGACTGCCGATGGAGGATACTCCGTATGAAGAGTATATTCCTACGAACCGGGAGCTGGGGCATTCGGACCCTCGGGTAGTGGAAGTGTATCAGGAGCTGATGTGCCACTACCTCGCTTGCACTGCTTTTTATAGTGAGCCCTCAGATTTGGCTCACATCAATAAATGGATATCCTACCTCTTCTTTTACCGGCCCAGGAATGCCAAGTCGGAGAAGGTATTGGAGGGCAAGGATCAGCATGTGAATCCTCTGAGCGTGCTTAATGCTCAGGTAGTCGACGACCTCATGGTAGACGTTGGGGCTCCGGACTTGATCCTCGATGAAGGGATAGGACAGTATTATGTAGACACTAAAGCCTACAGTTATTTGAGGCGCTGCCGCATGCCTTTGTCCAGGGAAGCTCAACTGGCTAGCTTTCTCTCCATATGGCTGCACCGAGTGGTGGTACCTGGCGTCGCATCTGCGGACCGCAATCACCGCAATACGCTGTGGCCTGCAGTGCGTCTGGTGTTTAGGGCAAGACTAGGCTTGCTCCCTGCCATGGTGTGCTGCATTTAAGCTGGCCTGAGGGCCATGACTGACGGGCTGCTCGCCGATGAAACCCGGCGTGATAGCTTTCCCAGGGTAGAGTTACCATACCTATACTTGATGGAGTGGTTAATTCTTCATAACCCCAGGGTTATGTCTCCCGGCTCTGGCAGTAGTTCAGTGGGTAGCTTCTTGTTGAACTACCAGAAGTCTTCCTGGAACGTGACCACGGTTATAGACTGTCGGCGGGCGTTGGGCTTCAGTCACAGCTGGAAGCTTTTCTGCACTGTCCCCTCCGTATATCGCAATCAATTGGGGATTAGGCTTGAAGATTCTGGTAGAGAAAAGACCAATCTTTCTTCTAAAGCTTTTAATTGGTTGGTCTGTATCAGACCTTCCCATATACTATACAGGAGTGAAGACCATTGCTTCTTGGAGCCCTACCTGCCTAGTCGGTTTGCCAGGCAGTTTGGGTATGATCAGTTGCACGTGGGCAACACCGTCACCAGCTTTCGGTCCAGGGGTGAACTCATTGATGGGGTGAGAGGCTGGCGATACTTTCTCATGGGTTGCACTGGGGTAATTTTTACTGTGCCGGTCATCACACTCTCCACGGAGCTGCGCATCCTATACTCGTATGCCCAGTTTTATGTGGCAACGAACACCTTCCATCACGATTTTGATATGCATGAAAGTTTTAGGGTGCCCTCTTCCAATTCTGGAGGAAGAGTCGAAGTCTCCTCGGTCTCTTCCGATGAGGGTGAGGAGTTCGTCAATCCAGATGAGCCTCTGTTGGCGGTATCGCAGGGTAAAGTACCTCTGTCTGCAGGCCCTTTGGTGATTTTTGGGAAGCGAAGGGCTCCTACTCCGAAGGAGACTTCCCCTCGCAAGAGAAAGAAGAAGACGGTTAATCGTCCTCTCCGGATTCCTGGTATTGAGGCTCCTGGAAGTGAGCCTGCATCTCCCCATATTGGGGATGATTCTTTGGTTGGAGGTTCCTCGCCTTTTAGAGAGGGACCCTCTAATGTTCCGGCTGGTGGTGCCGGAGAATCTCTGTTGGAGGCCGTCGTCGCTGCTACTGCTTCAGGTAGTGGAACGAGGTTGCCTTCTGGGCTGAGTATACCTTAATGCGGATCGGCATCGGGAGAGACTCCTGCCGTGCCTGCCAGTGCACCCAGCGAGATTCCAGCAGATAAGCCTCGGTTAGAATTTGACAAGGACTTGGAAGAATATTTGCCAGCACCAATTAGCAGACCCCTTTCTCCAGGTATGACAGCTTGCTTAGCATCGTTAAGAAATAATTTAGCTGTACAGGCCGCAGATGCGACATATGTGCCGTCGGCCATGGGTAAATATCATCTTCACGCCTCTTTTTAGGAAAGTTAACATCGTTTCGATACTAACTTCCTTTTGTCTTCTTTTCAGGGGAAGACATATTCGGGGAGGGCAGTGTAGATGCACTCTTTAGCTCTGTGTCAGGTCCTGGTGGTGACACGGAGGTGCCTGACTTTGAAGAGGAGACATCTTCGGGTGCCGGCTCTCCGGTTGACGAGATTCCAATATCTCAAGAGGAGGACAAGCCTGTCATTGTGACAATGCCTCCTATGTGTATGCTGGTATCTTCGTCCGGTGTTGGCGCTTCTTCTTTTGTCGCACCATATGTTAAGGTGACAGCCGTGGCAATATCGTCTGCGGTTGTTCTTGGAGGGGGATACGCCAATATTGAGGCCACTCCCGGCGTCTGTTCGGATCTAGCTGCGCTGATCGAGCAGTTCACAGGTATCTTCTACACCACTTTAAAAATGTTAATATCAATGGTGTTAGCGAAGAATCTGAGCTTTGTGTCGCTGAAGAGGTCCTCCCGGTCCGTGATAGCGCCGATCCGAGAATTCGACAATACTGGGCTAGCTGAGACGCTGGAGGAGATAGTTAATGGTTTGGAGCAACCCATAAACGAATACTTGCAGCTAGCTCGAGACAATGTTGAAGATCTGGTCCAGGATAGATACGACTCCATGACTGCACGTCTTGCCAAACAGATGGCAGGCGTAAATAAATCCATCCAGACACATGAGCAGGAAATGGATGAAGGAAAAGTTGTCCTGGAGGAGGCCATTGCTCTTAAAACGAAGTGCTAGGCCGAGCACGAAGGGAATGTAGCGAGGGTCCTCAGGCTGGAAACGAAACTTGCTCAGGCAAAAGAGTGGGCTTCTAAGTCGTCGAAATCTCTAGTTGTGGCGGATAGCCGATTGGGCGTAGCACAACAGAACTTGGCGCATGCAGATGTCGCCCGTGCTGGTTTTCTTCGGGCTAGAGCCGAACTGTCCCTCATAAGCAATGATGAGGCACGGCTGGAGCGGGCTCGCCATGATGTCTTAGATTCCAGGACTAAGAGGATGGCCGCACTGGCGCAGCAGCTTCGCGACCTGACTGCTCCCCTAAAATAATGTACTTTTGCTTTTGCTTTTCAATGTACTTCTACTCCTTTTTGGGAATAATAAAGAGGCTTTTTATCTGACTTTGTGGACCCATCATTTTGGAATATAAATGATAGGTTTGGGTAAAAAGTGATATCAGAGGTAATATGAACATGATATACTCTCGGTAAGTTTCAGCGGGACATATCTATTCAGAGGTTATATGATATAATATGCTCCTAGCTAAAATCGTTTTTGGAAGTAGTCTTGTCAGAATGAGACCTTCATCATACTCCATTTGAGTAGAGGAAGTTAAGCGTAGTACCTTTTCAGGAATTTGCCATTGATAGGAGCCATTAGCAGGTCTCCATTAGGCTGGGCTAACCTGTAAGCGCCGTTTGAGAACGTCGTCTCGATCATATAAGGGCCTTCCCATTTGGGCTGGAATTTGCCCTTACTCCTATGAGTAAGAATCATCGGCCTTCTTACGGCTAAAACTAGCTCACCGACTTTGAACACTCTTTCCTTTACATTTTGATTAAAAGCCTTAGAAATGCGTGCTTGGTAGAGCGCGATGCGCTGTTGAGCTTGGAGGCGTTTCTCGTCTAATCCTTCTAGCTCTTGAATCCTTAATAGGTCATTCTTTTGTTGAGTCAGCTCATTAGCCACGGATATCCTGAGTGACAAAATTTGGATCTCGATGGGGAGAACTGCTTCGCTCCCGTAAACTAATGAGAATGGGGTGCAACCTGTCGGTGCCCGTACCGTTGTGCGGTATGCCCAGAGACATTCTCCCAGGTTCTCATTCCAATCCCTTTTGATCGAAGAGATGAACTTCTTCAAGAGCTTGATAATGGTTTTGTTGAAAGCTTCCGCTAAACCATTAGCAGCAGGATTATATGCCGTAGAGGCGATATTCTGTATCCAATTTTTATCGCAAAATCGATGAAACGCTTGGCTGATGAATTGAGGCCCATTGTCATGGATTATCCTTCGGGGTATCCCGAAGCGATAAATTACGTGATGTTTGATGAAGCTGATCATATTAGATGCCTTTACCTCAGCAAGAGGGATCGCCTCTGCCCACTAGGAGAAGTAATTCGTGATGGCCAGTATGAACTAGTGACCTCTGGAAGAAGACGGGTGAATAGGACCAATGATATCCATACCCCATGCTTCAAAAGGCCAGGATGCAACCGTAGGATGCAGATACTCAGGAGGTTGATGGATAAAGTCTGCATGGATCTGACAGGCTCTGTATTATCTTCCATACTTTATTGCATCTGTGATCATAGTAGGCCAGTAATAGCCCATTCTCCTGATGCGATCCTGTAGCTTAGGACCGGGTTGGTGCGCTCCGCATACGCCATCGTGGGCTTCACGGATAATCTGCTGTGCTTCGTCACTAGAGAGACATCATAATAATAGTACATCATAAGACCGGCAATATAGACATTGTAAAGATGCGTCGAAATAGAAGCGTAATGATCATCTTTTGACGAATACCGCTTCTTTAGGATCTTCTGGCAAGATTTTGTATGCTACGAAGTCTATAAAGGGACTTCTCTAGTCTCTCCTTGGAAGATCTGTGTCCAGTGCATAGCTGTGTTCTATGTAAAAGTTGTTTTTCACACAGAATAAATCTCTGTTAAGAAGGATTACCGAATTCTGCCTTCTTATAGGGGTAGCTAAATCTGCCGCTAGACTGGCTAGAGCGTCAGCTTCCAGATTCTGAGATCGAGGAACATGCTCTAGGAAGAATCCTTTAAATATCATGGCTATCTCGACCGTAGCTCGGTGATAGGGGATGAGGTCAGGATTCTAGACTTCATATATTCCTCTGACTTGGTTGATGATTAGCAGAGAATCACCGAAAGCTTCCAGAGATTCGACGCCCAATTCTTTAGCGACTTGGAGCCCGATTAGTAGAGCGTTATACTCTGCCACATTGTTAGAACAGGGCTCGCTAAGAGAATATGCTCAGTAGATGACGAGCTTATCAGGAGTAACTAGGACAACTCCTACTCCCGAAACCACGTTTCCCCTGGGACCAGTTCTGGAGGCACCATCGAAGAATAGTTGCCATGCATCACTTTCCATTGCGGAATTACATTCTGCAACTTCGTCGAGAATGTCCTCGTACAGTTTGGAGGCCTCCGAGATCGGATGAGCAGCTAGGAAGTCAGCCAATGCTTGGCCTTTGATGGACTTCTGAGGGACGTACACTATGTCATATGGTGTTAATAGCATCGCCCAAGTCGCGAGTCGGGAATTAAGAACACTTGGCTTGCTCATCAGTACCTGAAGAGGATTGATCCTGGAGATGATGTGAATTGTCTGGCCTGTGACATAGTGCCATATTTTTTGGATAGCGAACATCAGAGCCAAGCATTCTTTCTCCACTGGGTTGTACCGGTGTTCAGCTCCGACCATCATCCTGCTGAGGTAGTAGATAGCCTGTTCATGACCAGTATCATTCTTTTGTGCGAGAAGAGCTCCCAGAGAATGATCCATCGCTCGAACATACAGCACGAATGGTCTTCCTATGACAGAAGGCACCAGAACTGGCGGACTAGTGAGGTAACGTTTGATGTCGCCGAATGCTTGCTGGCAGGCTTCGTCCCATACGAAGGATACTCCTTTCTCCATGAGGCAAGAAAAAGGTTGACATCTCCCAGAGAGGTTGGATATGAATCTCCGGATATAAGCCAGACGACCTTGAAATCCCCTGAGTTCTCTCAGATTACGGGGCGGTCGCATTTCTAAGATGGCCTTGACTTTATCAGGGTCCACTTGAATGCCTTTGGCGGTAATGACAAATCCCAGTAATTTGCCACTGGATACACCCAGAAATGACTTTGTAGGATTCATTTTGAGTTGATGTTGGCGCATCAAGTCAAATACTGTCTTCAAGTCTTGGATGTGTGTATCTTTGAGGCAGCTTTTGACAGCTACATCATCTACGTAACATTCCACCGTCTTGCATAAATGCTCATGGAATATGTTACTCATAGCCCGTTGGTACGTAGCCCCTGCATTCTTCAATCCGAAGGGCATGACCGTATAGCAATATACCCCCAGTGGGGTCCGGAAGGCAGTATGCTTCTCGTCTTCAGGATGCATCTTGATTTGATTGTACCCTGAGAATCCGTCCATGAAAGACATACATTCAAAACCGCATGTATTGTCAATTATGACGTATGTGATGGGAAGAAGAAACTCGTCTTTAGGGCATGCTGCATTCAGATCTTGGTAATCGATACAAACACGTACTTTTCCATTCTTCTTCATGACCGGGACAACATTGGCTACCCAGTCGAGATGTTGTTCTTCACGGATGAAGCCGCAGGCTATCAACTTCATAACTTTAGCTTCAATGGCGTTCATCATATCCGGGCGGAACCGGCGTTGGTGCTGCTTCACAGGCTTCGAATCGGGCAATATATTGAGCTTATGAGTAGCCACCTTTGGATCAAGGCCTGGCATGTCCTCATAATTCTACGCAAAGACGTCGATATATTCTTTTATCAGCTGGATAACTTCTTTCCTTTCTTCTTCGGAAAGATCGTTACTGATAAATATCGGCTTTGGCGAAAGTTCATCCCCAACGTCAATCTGGGTAACTTTGTCTTCAGTGGGAGGTTCTCTCTTCTCGAAGCGGAACTCCCATTGTGTATCCATTTGCTGAGCCCAAGCGTCATTCTCAAATAGTTTAGATTCTTGTTCGTCTGATTCGAAGAAATCCGTCACTACCATATTTACTGATAATGTTTTCTCGAGAGCATGAGATGAGTCAGAGGGCGCTGAGCCGTCTTGAGAGGAGGAAAAGACATCCTTGTTTGACTCAGGAGTCGCAAGGAAGGTTGTATACCCTAACCCGAAATGAGTTCATTGATAGTAGGGATCGTCGTGCAGCGGCATTCGTCTGCCTTTCCCGTAGTTGAGACTCGGTTCCAGCTTCCGGTTATATCCCATACCTTGCATGATCTTCAAGGCTTACGGACTATATCTGTGAACCTGCATTTTACCAGCATCATCATCGAAAGAATCTTCTTGCGTGGTTGGTTGCTCGCGTATGCTGTCGAAGACTATTGGATGCTGACTGCTGCAAGTAGGTGGGACAATGAAGATTGAATCCTCATGCGGTCCATATGTCGTGGTGATATTGGATGATGACGCCACTTCCCATATATACGGATGATAGGAATCTATAGCATCCAAGAATTTTTGCGCTATAGGTTCTATATCGTCGTAGGGGGAGGATTCCTGATTTAGAATTTGAGTGTCGATATACTGGAAAAGGGGATATTTATTATCATCTGAAACTTCGTTCCCGGTTGTATCTACATCAATCGGCTGCCTGTTGCGCCGGAGTTTGATGACTAAGGATAGTGGCTTCTGGTTCAGAGTGATCACTAGAGGATCACCCCCTTTCCCTGACTTTGTCTCATTCAGGTGGATGGCCATAGGCTCCATGGCTTTTGGACGAGTAGTCCGTCCTTTAAACTTGATTGTCAGAGGTTGCTTGGCAGAGGGTTCTTCTGGCTCCTTGTGGGATTCCTTCTCTGCTTCGGCTGACACCTCTTCTGTGTAGTCTTGAGAGTACAACACGGCATCAGAGTAGTAGGATTCTACTCCTTTGAACGGGTTCAGGTCAGCAATCTCCATTTGTACTGTTCCTCGGGTGTCTAAATATTTAAAGCATTGGTGTAGAGTTGAAGGAACGATGTTGTGGTCGTGGATCCAAGGTCTACCCAGCAGAATGTTGTAGGACACCTCTGAATCGATGATGTAGCATGTAGCCACCGATCTGAGGTTGCCAATCTGGATCCTTAGGCGAATTTTCCCCAACGGCTTACTTCTTCCAGCGTTGAAACCCATGATCGTAGTGGTGGTGTAAGCCAATTCGCTGGTAGGAATCCTCAGCGGTCTGAGCAGACTATGAGAAATAATGCTGATTGATTATCCCGGATCTATGTAAATCCGGTCGACCTCCATGGAACCGATGTACCCGGTGTAATAGAGGAGTCTGTCATGCCTGTTATATTTTAACAGCATGTCATCTTGAGTGAAAGTGATATTTGGGATCACCTCCATCACACTGTGGCATTGAGGACACGCCACGGGTTCTTCGTCAGGGGACTTGAGCTAGGTCAAGTATGCATCCGCCTGCATCAATGCTTTACTCAGGTCTTAATGAGTGTTCTGGGAGAGCCTGAGTAGTTCAAAGATGGAAAGCCTGGCTGGTGTATTAGCCAGTTGGGCCAGGATGTCGAAGTTGTACGGCTTCTCTAAACCTTTGTTCTGAATGTTCTTCACGGGTTTATCGAAGGGCACTTCTTTTTGCTTCCCTTTGTCCGTCGAAGTTGGTCTCGAAGGACCGGTTTCTGGTACGGCGGATTCCGGTTCTGAAGGCTTAGCAGCTGAAGCGTCTGCCGATGTATCTTCCTTTCTGGCTCAATAGTCCTGGAGGTAAGCTTTCCCTG
This sequence comes from Iris macrosiphon, assembly GCA_036927795.1. Taxonomy (NCBI): domain Eukaryota; kingdom Viridiplantae; phylum Streptophyta; class Magnoliopsida; order Asparagales; family Iridaceae; genus Iris; species Iris macrosiphon. The sequence goes on from JAYESA010000005.1 coordinate 86,153,106, forward strand.
AACGTGTTCCAGTAGTCAAGACCTCGTCTTCTGATGCCGAGTGCACCGTAATCATGTGACACGGCTTGTGCTTTGAGTTCTTTTTGGACTTAGCCTTAGCAGCTTGAGTCTCTTTCTCGATCTCTGGCACCAGATCTGGATGAACCCATATAGTCTCGCCCCACTGGGTAGTTAGTGGTAGCAGGTCATGATTTTGACCTCTAGCAGGAGGAAGATTAACGATGTTCATCGTCATCCGGGAAATTGGTGTAACGTCGTCCGGGACTTCTTGGGGAGGCAGGTTGCCAAATTGCAGAGAAATAATGTTGGCCGTGACCGTCTTCTCGCTGTTGCGCAAAGTGATGGCCTTAGCATCGATCAGCTCCTAGATCTTCCTTTTCAGTATATAACACGCCTTTGTGGGGTAGTGTATGTACCTATGGAAGATGCAGTACTTGGGATTGTTGGTACTGCCGGCCTCGTTCGGCCGTCTCACCTCAGGAAGGGTAATCTTGCCGCTTTTAACGAGATATTCGAATATGCTTGGAATATCGTCGTCGTCAAAAGAGTACACTTCAATGGGCCTGGTAGTCCCAGGTTTTGTCTGTGTGGTAGCCACAGTCTTTTGCCTGGACGTATTGATTGTCAGAGCTTCTTTTCCCTTGGAACTGTGAGGGTGGTCGCTGTTGGAGGATGTCCTTTTGCCTTTATCAGAGGCTGAGATCATGATGCCATTATCGCGCGCCTCCTGACTATTGTCCTCTGCGGCTACCGCAGAGATGATGAACGAGGGCCAATCATGGAAATGATATGGTCCTGTGAACACTAAGATCACGGGAAGAAGGTTCTTCCTGCAGATGTCCCCCAATGCCGAGTCCGGAACTCCTGGAGGCATTTGCAAAGTGGCTTGACGAAAACGTTCGATAAAAGTGCGAACATTCTCTTTTTCCTTCTGCTTGACTTCGATGAGAGAGGACATAGACATATCCATCCCTCCTTCGTAGAATCGTGTGAAGAATAAAGCCTTGAAGTCTTCAAAAGAAGTAATACAGTTGTCCGCCAGGCTACGGTACCACTGGTAAGCTACCCCCGAGAGACAGCCTTTGCATACCCGAGTGAGGAGGGCGTCGTTCCCTTGTAATAACACCGTCATCATACTGAAGTAGTTCATGTACTGACTTGGTGACATTTTTCCTTCGAACAAAGCCATCGCCTGTAGTTTGTATCAAGGAGGGAAAGGGACCTCTTCCCAGATAGCCGGGTAAGGTTGGTTGATTCCCAATTTCTTGAGCTGATCTTTGTGCTTCAGGGCATCAAATTGGGCTTTCAACTCCCGTACTGCCTGCATCAGATCTTTAGCCGGTAGTGGGACCACGGAGTAGTGCGGGATCGATTGTATTGCGACTCCAGCGGGAGGTAATACATTCTTCGAGTGAAGAAGCGGAGGAACTGCTAACTCTTGATCTCAAATGGGCTCTTGGATAGTGTTGGATGGTGGTAAGTCCACCCCCACACCTATCAGGGTTGGAGGAGCCGATGCTTGAGCCATGGCAGCTGTGTGTTGAGTTAGCATCATCTGGTGCATGTTCTCCATCATGGATTGTATCTTTTTTTGAGACGTCTCCAGTGTAGTGATGCGTTACTCAGTACTCCCGGACGGGGAAGCTTTCTCGCATTCATCTCCAAGTGGCATAAATTCCCATCTCACTGGGTGTCATTGATAGATTAGTATAGGTCTCTGTAGAAGTTGACTCTATACTTTCGGCATCTGATTCGGGAGACTGGCGACCCCCAACATCAGAATCAGAAGAGTACGGAGATGGTTGTTGCGACCTCGAACGAGTGTTTTGGAACACCCCAGCTATTCGTTGTTTCTAAGGAGCATGTTGAATCTCCTCCAGCTCGAAGTTCTAGAGAGATGACGTCTTGAGTCCGACCCTCCTCTAGGTATGTGCGAAGCTATGTTCACAGATGCATGTATGGGCTCTTCTTCCTAGAAAGATGGAGAGTAGCTCAACTGGTCGAAAGCCGACCGTTTTGCTTCAGAGCAGCAATAATTAATTACAATCTTATGACTATTACAAGAGTGCTGGATAGGAGGCGTAATAGATATGCCGGAAGATCCCCTCTCCTTACGTTTCTGGATTAGATAATTGCGCAGGTCAGGAGAAGTTACAAAAGAAGAAGACTTGTTCCTTCTGTTCCCATCAGTAGGCATGCGGATGTTGGGAACCATAGTTTTCTCTGTGCCACCAATATACAACAGATTGGCCATCTGGGTGGCGGATAATCCCCGAGGAGGGTATCTTCTCGCAAGTTGAGCCTTCCTTACGCTGAGTGGCTTTTTATGGCATAATTTGGAGCTCTGCTCTGGTTGGCGTAAAGCTGAGAATGTCCTCAGTCGGCCATCCGCTTCTCGCATAATTCGGAGGGCAGGCATATTGTTCCTTTGCTAGCGTAAAGGCCGAGAAGTTAAGTAGTCCGCCGCATGCTTTCCCTTGCGTAGTTTGCAGGGATCATCTGCTTTTCCGTAGAAGGCAGATGTACTTTTGCGCACGGAGCACGTTTGGGACTCCTGATTTAGCGCTGAGGCATCATCAGAAATTTTGTCTATTCTGCCACGGACGGAAGACTAAAATTTATGCACAGAGCGCGGAGTAGGCTTCTGGACTAGCGCTGAGGCATTGTCAGAAGTTTCGTCTGTTCCGCCAGGGACGGGAGACTAAATTTTATGCGCAGAGCACGGATTATACTTTTGGGTTAGCGCTGAGGCATTGCCAGAAGTTTTGTCGGTCCTGCTAGAGATAGGTGACTGAATTTTACGTGCAACGCGCGGCTCATACTTCTGGGTTAGCGCTGAGGCTTTGCCAGAAGTTTTGTCGGTCCTGCCAGAGACAGGTGACTGAATTTTACGCGCAAGGCGCGGAGGGAGCAAAGCTACAACCTCATTGGTCGGAGAGATCGGAGAGTCCACAGGAATGGTAGGGGATGTCTTGGGCATCCAAACCTTGCGCAGCTTCCTGTTGCTTTGGACGGAGAGGGAGTGAGAGCTACCCCATGCTCGAATCATGTCTTCGTAGGCAGACTGGTCAAACTGGATGACCAATGTCTTCTTCACGGATCCTACGGATACCGTATCGTGTTGAGCAATGGCTTCCTCATCAGAAGAGAAAGACGTCCCCAGCAGAGTCATCATCTTATTTAGGATAATAAACGAGAAAAATTTGGTGATGTGGAAAACGAGGTCTTGTACGAAGACCCGCCCTTCTTTTATGTTTACAAACAAGATTGTACAAATTTAATCCTATACAAGGATGTCTAAGTATAATTTATTTAATCTGGGTAAATATTGCTATAGGTGTCTGATCTGCAGTCGATCACTTTAGCCCTTGGACCACACGATGTTTTTGAAGAAGTGCCGTGGAAGACAGAAAGCCGCTTCGAGGGTTGCTAAAGAGGGTGGATGCCCGATGCCAGAGTCGTCGATCCCTTCTCTTTGCCTGAGCTCTGGACTCTTCTCTCTCCCTTCAATTTGTCGACCTTTTCCTCTATTGATAGAGGTCTCTATTTATAGAGTTTTTAGTAACAGTGACCACACAGTCGACGTAGAAACCGAGTAGTGGAAAGTATAGCACCCTTTTACACGACGGTTTAAAATAACCAATTCCTGCGTATAGATGACCTTCTGAGTGAGTATGTGACGCGTGTCCAACTAAGGGACGAACGCGTATAGCTGCTGCGAAGATCACGGCGTAGAAGCCACGTAGGTAGTTATCCCTTGTGTAGAAGAGGTTGGCATAGAAGCCAAATAACTGTCACCATGGCATAGAAGCTAAGTAGGCATAGAAGCCGAGTGGGCATAGAAGCCGAGCAGGCGTAGAAGCCGAGTGGGCATAGAGGCCGAGTGGGCATGGACGCCGAGTGGGCATAGAAGTCGAGTAGATATAGAAGCCGAGTGGGCATAAAAGCCGAGTGGGCATAGAAGCCGAGGAGGCGTAGAAGCCGAGACGATGTGGACGTTTTAGCCGGAATTACGACTTTTGGAGATATAATCAAATCTCATGCATTAAATGTAGAGATCTGCCCGTATCCTGTGCATTAAATACAGAGGCGTGTTTTTGAAGCTTTGCTGTCCCACAAATTTTCTATTATTCTGCGTATTAAATGCAGATACGCACCTCAAACTTTGTACGAAGAGACACTGATGACTTGGCAGCCTGTTTGTCTTCAGCAAAGCGTAAGAAGCTCACGTCTGCCCGTGTAAAACTAGGCAGCGTATCCCCATGTCTGCGTAAAAGCAGTTTACGCAAAAGGGATGCCACTAGACGACGGTTCGGTGATATTTAATCAAATCCCCAGCATTAAATGTGGAGATCCGCCATTATCCTGTGCATTAAATGAGAGGCGTGTTTTGAAGGTCTGTCACTTGGCCTGCGCATGGTGCAAAGACGTGCCTCGGGCATCTGTCAGTATTCGGCACTTTAAATACAGAGACGTGCCATGAGAACCTGTCACCGCTCTGCGAATAAAATGTAGAGACGTGCCTCGAATCTCGTACGAGGTACAGCTTTTGACGTGGCAGGCAGTTTGTCTTCTGCGGAGCGTAAACAGCTCATATATGCCTGTGTAAAACTGGGCAGCGTATCCCTTCGTATGTGTAAAAGTGGTTTACGTAGAGAAAATGGCTGTAAATGACAGCCTGGATAGCAGTGCCGCGCCATCATTATAGCCTTCGCTTGGGTAGTCGCACAGTACTTTTTGTCAGAAGTCCAGACGTCAGGTTCATTGCACGATCTGACAGGTTCATTTCGAAGAATACGAAGCATCCCTCATACACTTCAATGCTGTATTGATAGCGGATGAGCTTTACGCCATAAAGGCAATGAAGAACCCTGTTTATGCTAAAGTAGCCTGGACATACTGCTTTACGCGGATGGTCCTCGAGCTCATATTGCATGCTGTGCTCAGCGAAAAAGCTCTGTTGCACGCTGATGGCTCCGTGGTCCTCTGTTTACGCTGCTCTGCCTCAATACGTTGCGTATAGCTATCCAGCGTATTTTTCATGCTTCTACAATAATACTTGGTGTTCCAAATTCGGAATTCCACCAAAGGGAACATAAAAATATATAGATCTCCTAGATTTGGGGACAATACCACCTAATTCCTTGTCTAATTGGTTGGTCAAAGCCATGGGTGAGTTTCTAAAGGTCCAATACTACAAATTAAGCATGAAATCACTAAAAATAGCAAAATATACCTATTGGGAGTCAGATCCCGATGAAACTACTCCAAATGGACACGTAGAGGTTGGATTGGACACAAACTCCTAGAAATCATCCCTCCAAGTAGTGTTCCTTACAATCCAATCTTCTAGTTCTCCATGGAATGATGAATGAATGGGAATGAGTGGATTAAAATTTAGTTTTAGTACGAATTTGGGTTGGATTGGAGAAAAAGTCACTTTGGAGAAAAATAGAGGCTTAAGAAATGAATGAATGGATTAGAACCCTAATTAAAACTTGTCTCTTATAGTAGGGGTTTGGTTATGCTATATTGTCAAGTTTTCTTTTCTCTATTAGTTATGAAGGAAATCTAATCAATTAAAGAAAGCATCTCTGCAACTAATAGAAAATATTCTATCCATATACTAATGGGACTAATTAATTGTAGGTGCTAAGTCATGAACTAACATAATGGCACTAACAAATTCTAACTAAAACTAGTCCATTCTAATTAACTAGTACACTGACCAATATAAATATAATTAGGACTAACATAAATTAAATATATCTATATAATTACAACCAATTATGAAATGATAAAAATACTCCTCTCCCAAAATTATGTGGTTACAATCCTATCCCTTTAGAAAATTTTTTTCTCAAAATTTAAGGATGAAAATAAGCATAAACTGAAGGAATAACTCATGGATCAAAAGATAGGGTACCCCTCATACATCTCGTCTTCTCCTTTCTAGCTTATTATAACCTATTTTCATAATCCTCACTATGGTCAAACCCCCATCAAATCATGGTCTTAAGAAAAATTTAACTAAAATCATACAAACCTATAATTCTATTAAAAAATCATCCAATATTACTAAACATGCATGGTTATGGTCTACACCTATCATGATATTACAGTCTCTATCAAGGGTTTCAACTAACTATACTATAGCACAAAATTACTAATACAAACTATTGATATACTAAAGAATTACGCAATTCAATAGATGGAAAGGAAAAAAAGAAACAGAACATGCTAACCCATCACTTGTAGCATTGGTCCCCTCGACTGTCATCGCAAAAGCCTTGTCCTGCTGGGGTATCTTCCTCTGCTGGTGTGGGATATTTGTTGTGCCATAAGTGGCCTAGCTGAACCATTTACCTATATATGATACTTACACCAGTTATTCACTAAGCATCAACCTAGCCACAATAATTAATATAAAGGGTTACCACTTCTAGTATGGGTGATACACTATAGCTCTAGATCACGAGCACACTTATCCCACTACTCACACTACTTGGAATAAAATACAAACACTCTAGGATACTAATTACTATCTATACTCTGACGTCTATCTTAGAACTATTGCTACAAAAGGGTACTACACTATGAGTTGTTTATAGGGTTATACTCTGATACCTAGTGCTCACATACCCAACCAAGAACCACTCATAAACTCAAAGCTACGCTCCCAATAATCAACACTGATACTCAACTTGACACATCCTATCTGCAGGTTACCAAACTACTACACTAACTAAGGAAGCTTCCTCAGGAACTAATGAAGGTAAAGCTCTTTAAGGAACTAAGTAGAGGAACTAAAGTTATCTCTATCCTGACCTAGTAAAGGTAATGGAACAAAATTTTATGATAACAAGGTTGAATGATAGAGACGATATGTTAAGAACTAATTTAATACAATCTGATACTTATACATGTCTATCCGAAATTATGTTAACCAGAATCCTCGCCACAACAGTAAGCATAGTTGCAATAAACTATAGAGTCCATAACTAACTACATACCTATAGAATCATTTTATCTAGAATTTTTGCCCTACCGCTAGCTTGGTTTTGAAAACTCTAAATTCCATAACCAAGATAAGTATATCCAAATAAGGTCTCTATGTCTTCGCCACACCAGCTAGTATGGCTGCGATAAACTCTAGACAGAATAACAAAGGCAGACGGTTACCTTTCTCACTGTCCTCATCAAAATATGTCATTAGAATATACCTCAATTCAGTCCATAAAATTTATTTTGATACAAAAATCAAATTCAACAATGAATGAAAACTAGTGGAAATAGATTTCGGATTAAAATTATAGCAAGAATCTCAAGGGCCATCCCAGGAATCTATCAAGAAATCCTAATTTATGATTAATTATTCTCTCATCTTAATATCCTATCAATCCTATTTTATTGTAGGCTCGCAATAATACGACCAAGTTGTAGTACTACCACATAATTCTACCAATTGGCTTCTTGCGAGAAGCGAGAAACTTCAATGCCTAATAAATAATGCCATGACCCACACCCAGAATTTGGGCATGAGCCATGGGTACGTCCAGCCTACGTCGTAGCATCGGCGGTAGAACGCTGTCTAGGTCTCAATACTATAAATATAACTCAAACCTGTCAATGAGCTCAAGTCCATAAGGAGGACAATGAATAATACATTGCTCAACAGTCCATAGTATATACTCAATCACAATAGCTATAAGAAATAAATGTCACGATGGGATAAAAAGATAAGGAGTACTGACATAGTCAAGCACAACAACAAAATACAGCACAAGTCTAGAATCTAGCTGACCAACATAAATAGTCTCAACAAAATTCTCATCATAAATGCAGTCTAAGTCTCAAGTTTAGAATAAATGATGCATAGATATAACTGTCTAAATAACTGCAGGTGGTGTCTCCTCTAAGGGGAGAGACTCCTCTAAGATCTCTAGTATATAGTCTCCCTCTACACCTGGCCCATAGTGTGTAGGACAGAAGTCCTCAAGATCCTCTGAAAAAATATTATCCAGTCAGGATTGGAGCAAAGTACAAGCACTAACAAAAATTCTATTTATATTGACAAAAACTATAATACAGTGTAAAAAAATACAAAATGGAGATAAATACTGGAAATAAGTAATACTGGAGATAATCAAATACTGGAGAATATGCAGTCAGCAATAGTACAACTAGCAATAAACAAAAATATAAGTGAATGCTAGAACAATGAACTGGAAATACAGAAATAGAACTATCTAGCTAAGTGTGTGAAATATCAGCCTATCATGTGATCGGCTTGGAAAAAGATCAGGCTGGTTATATATGATTGGCTATGATTTATGTGAGGTCAGGCTTACCATCGGTTAGCTATGATGCAAGCAATAGTCAGGCTAATCATATATAACAGGCTATGAGGCATATAAATGGTCAGGCTACACCCAACGTGATGTGTGGGGTGAGCTATGATGAATATAAATGGTCAGGCTATACCCAACGATAGATCCCAATCACGACTCCTCATGATAGGTATCAATGATGCTAACCCGTGTATCCATAGTGTCAAAATCAAGTACGCTATACAACTAGAATCATAGAGATAATCAACATAATAAAAACTGTCAGAGAATGTACTCCCCTGTGGTACTGAGCTGGCAATACCAACATCCTGTTTCTGAAGTCTCGTCTGAACAATCCAACGGTCCTATATACATAATATAATAACAATATAGCATCAGTCGTTATACTAGCACACACACATACATAATTATACTGAACTCAGAACTACGCTAGGGGTGATAACTCGTCAACTAGCAGGTCAAATGCGCACGTCTAAATGCACGTGTGTCATGTCGTCAAATACTGTGTATAACAAGACAGTCAACTCACTAACGCATGTCTAGAACTCTAAATCCTGTGTAACACCAACACATATCTAAGCTAGTACGTTAGTGTATACCAGGCAGACAGTTCATTAATACCTAGGGTCATGCAATCATATCGACCAAACTATCATGAAGTAATATGCTAAACCTAGTTACTATTCACACATGTACACACAAAATCACGAAAGAAAGGCAGTTTTGAACCTTGGCCTTGGTGTGCACGTGAACTAAGAGGGGGTAGTCGACGTCGAGGGAGGTTGTTGACTGGAGATGGTGCTCGGGATGCTGTCCTGGCGGAGTGGGATCTGTCGTGGTCGTCCGGCAGTGTGTTCGACTACTGCCGGGTTACTGTGACGAGGACGGGGGCGGTGGTGATTGTGACGGTAGTGGTGACGACTCGGGGTCAGCGGACTGTGGAAGAGGAGGAGATGTCGATGGTGATAATGATGATGTTGACGATGATGGGGGTGGTGATCTCAGTGGGCAGAGGATCGAGATGATGATGGGAGGAGGCGGTTCAGTCGGCGGTCGGGGTTGTGTGGCCGGGGCTTATGGCCGTGGGGTGAGGGTGAGTCGTATGGTCAGGGAGATGGTAATGATGTTAACGATGATGATGATGATGATGATGATGTCGACGATGGCCGTAGGCCGGTTATGGCAGGGGAAATTGATTGCTGTCGGTTACAGCCGGCTGCTGCTTAGGCGGAGTGGTGGCTGCTGTACGTCAGGGACGGAGGCGGTAGCTGCGGTCCCATCGGGGATGAAGTCGACGATCGGCTAATAGAAGGGATGGAGGCCGGGTGATGGTCGGTTGGGTTGGTTTAGGGTTTGATGTTGGTGATGGTGATGAAAATAATATGGAGAAAAGTATTTATGTATGGGGGGAAAATTGATGTAAACCTATGGATTAGGGCCGGCCATGCCTCCTAGGGATTGGGGTTGGCTTATACATAAAGGAAATTTGAATGGCTAGGATTGAGTAGGTTTGAATGGAGGGCCAAGATGGCTTAAGGGGGAGATGTTTGAGTGTTGCACACTCTAAAATATAGAAAAAAATGCATATGACCGGTCAATGAAGAGGGAAGGTAATTCTTAATGTGTTGGGTCTGATGGGAGGTGGACATCTCACTTCACTTTTGCATAAAAGTCCCCAACATTTGGAAAATTGTACAAAAAGTGGGGTTTGGGATTGAATGAAGGAAAACACCATGTTTAGTGTGATGTAGTAGCTAAAAAGGGTGTGTATGTTTAGTATGAACCTTGAGGGTGTAAATGGGAGTTTGATTTGGTGTTGTGTCTAGTTTTGGGTTAAGTTGGGTCTTTACACCAATTTAATTAAAATTAATATGGTGTTCATAAATTAATTTGAAGTACTAAGGGCTAAAATTAGGTGGGACACAAGTGTCATGGACGTAGATGACTCAGAATAGAATTTTGTCATAATTTGGGTTGCATAAAATGGGTCGAGGTTATATCTCCGATTTCGATAGGAACGGATAAAGATGCAAAGTTGGATTTATTTGGAATTAAAAATAAACGTCTGCGACGAATATTGTGTGACTAAAATAAAGCACAAAAGGGCATATTTATAAGTTACACAAAGATCAGAATGGAAGACTGGCACGTCTAGGACAAGGGTGTGAAATATGTTGGAAGACAAAAGCTAGTGTAGTGCTCCAATTATCGAAGCAACGGTAAGGTACAATAATTAAATAAAATCACAGTAATAAATTATAATCCAAAAATGCTAATTAAAATCCATAATCCTATATTTTAGTCAGGGATTCATCTAGTGGGCTTCTAGGTCTAGTCCACTAACCCATGTATTAATGAACAATATATATAATATATAAATATAACATACAATATAATATACATAATACTTATAATAATTAAAAAAACAAAAATGCCCCTATTTTAGAATATGGTAGTGAAAAGTCTACCCTCCTAAAAAAAATTTGTCCTCAAAATTAAAATAAACTAGTACAAGAACATACAATCAGACAAAGGATTATACCTCAACTTGTGTTCTGATGCTCAAATATTTACACAGGTTTGTGCTGTACTAGACCTACACTGTCAACTATGGCATCACTCAATTATTCCCAAACACCCTGATACATGTGATGCACTCAACACTCTGGTGCACTCAAGCACTATGATATGCATCACCTGAACACACCTTCATCCTCTAACATACACTTAACTCTGGCACATTCACTCACTAATTCCTATCCCTATATACTGATACCCATATCAACTAATCACTAGTCCACAAAATGTCCATGGGTACATCAACATTGCATACATCTTTCTATTGATACCAAAATCTAATAACAAGAACCTCTAACACAACCTTAGGTTAAATAATATATCCAAAGTTGATACCCCTATCCTTTTGGTACCACTGTTTCTACTACAAGCACACCCACTGCTAGCTCTCTTACCTACTGTAATTGCTTATACTAGTTGTTCTTATCACTCAAGTGCACACCAAGTGCAACACACCACACTAAGTACTCCTCCGTCTAATACAACTCTAGTTGGACATCCAAGTCAGTTTATAGTGTCATCTCAGGCAAGCTCAAGCCAACAGATCCTTATACATGCACATCATCTACTCATATACTAATACACATTTCTAACCCACATCTATCTAAGTATACATATACATACTCACGGTCTCTAACACTCAAGGTACACACAAATACACTAATTGTCTACACCCCTCAACTGTGTACTAAAATTTGTACTGCCTGGATTACTTGTACTATTACTTCCAATAATTTTCTATCCATATTAACTGATACACCAATCTATTATTACCATACGAAGTACTTACTGTTACTAGCACAATTCTCAACTAATCTTTGATATAGAAATACTAGCACTATTGGTATAGTAACACTAGCTTCATCATTAGATTACCTCATCACACTCACTAGAACTCATTATCACTTGCACTAGTTATTAGCTTCTATAATACACATGCTTTACTTCACTCATAAAGGCAGACATATGGTTCTATATCTCTATTGATCTATAAGTATCTTCTCTTAACCTTTTACAGACTGATACACTAATCAGTGATACACTTCATACCTTCCATGACCAATCTTGATATTCCTTAACCCATAACATATTATTGGAATTTTCTAATACTCATACTTCCACTTTCATGAACCCCCACACTGACACTCATCACCCACTTTGCATCCTGCACATAATTTCTAGACACTCTTTCATCTATTGCTTCCAACCCATCACTGGCCTCAATATCAGGTGATACATCCATCATTAGTCATATAACGGTACACTCATATCTAATCATATCAAGGCCCTACTTTTATCTATAACACAAGTCTTACTAGTTAGCACAATGTATTCTTATTCTCTCACACTCTCCTATCCACTTATAGGTACCCTCCTGTCACGCCCCACTCCCAAAATACGTAGGACTAGGAATACGTAAGCATGTCAGCCGTATGTATATGGCAACCCCAATATATGGGTACCATAATACACACGTATATTTTATTATGAATATTAACTCACATGTGGTATATATATTGTCACAAGTCATAGGGCATAACTAGATCTCATCCACATAATCAAATAACCAATCAACTATGTAACTGAATCAAGTATAAAATGATTGATAAGAACAAGTAGTTGGGTGGAGACAAATTCACTACCAACTAGAATATAAGAGAAAATACATAATATACATCTAATGAACAATGAGACACGAAGAGAGGACCTCCTCGAAAGAGAGATAAGTAGCAAGTCCTGATCTGTGCTCCTGCGAATAGTCAAGGTCGTCTACATCTGGAAAGGGACCAGGTCCTCAAAGGGACGTAAAAAGATACATAGAAGCATGCCAATTGAATAAAGTAAAATATGCATAATAGATAGAAAATATATAAGTACGTTGTACTAGACAATCTATATGAAATGCATAATGAGGACAACTTTTTGATGTATGGGCATGGGTAGGATACTCTATCTATCTCACAACTCACACACACGTCCATAAACATCAGAAGTTGTCATACCTCGAGGGTAGCGACCATCACGATACCAAAAATTGACATACCTCGAGGGTAGCGACCAGTGCGACACAACTATCATAGTGCGTGCTAGTTACTACGGGTTACCAAGTGGATATAGCCCATACTCCTACTGATTGTCCTTCCCCCCCCCCCGTGATACTATGTGTCAAGTGTGTGTCAACATATATATAGTATATAATTATGACTGAAAGAAAACACATATATAATGAATATATAAAATTATGATAAGCATGCAAAGTACTATAAGCAATTTGGTAAAGTATCTTGCCTGGCAAGAAAGCTGCAAAGTATAAGCGTCCAAACGTCAGGCACAAGGGATCAGAAACTATGGCATCAGAATGAACGTCTCTGGATGCTGAAATAAACATCACTAATGTTCCTAGAATAAGTGAGATAGCTAGAAAACACTATCCTTTCGTCCAATTTGGATACAGGGGCAAAACGATAATTTTGGGTCAAAACGGGGTCCACATGTGGGCCACCTTGTACCGAAATACGTGTCAGAGGTAAAGGTCTATAAATGGGACAAATTATAGGTTAAAAAAATTCTAAACGTCGATACAAACTCAACGGTATGTCCAATTTTGTGTTTTTGTGAGCCGATCACAAATTTGCCCTTCAAGTCAACCCGTGGGGCCCGCGATTAGGCGGCTTGGTCAAATTTCTCAGAATTACGTAAAACTTGGGTCACATGACCAACATGATACCAAGAATCCAATGGTGCAAGTTTTGTTGTATTCTGACGAGCGAACACAAAGTGGGGTGGTGTTTTGCAAAAGTTGTGATACAAAGACTTCTTGTGGATACGGGTTGATTCCGATGCGCACACACGTCTGAATCAACTTCCGTGAAAGCCTACACGTCAGGATATACTATACGCGCCTTTTGGTGCAATTGGTATGCGACGAGGCGGTCCCGTTTGGCGGGACGCACTCCGTATCACAAAATTTTAATTTTAAATTACCAAGTTTTTGGTCATTTTAGATGTCGAATAATTTAACACATAAATAAAATAATAAAAAACTAAAAGAACAAAAAAATTCTCAGTTATATTGAGAAAAAAACATTTTAATTAGTTTTTTAAAATATTAAACAGGTTGGTGGCAAATTAGGGGTGAACATGGAGGTTTGGGTTGAAGTTTTTGGATTATTTTGGTCAAATTTTCGGTCGATTTTTCGACCAATATAGGGCACGAAAACTCGTCCCGCTTGAATAAAAATCCTAGAGGGTTAGGTTATGAACATACACGGACAAACCACTCACAAAAATAATCAAAAATGAGGGAGATATGATACCGAAAAGATGGGGACTCTGCTATCTGTGCGGCTGTGCACACGAGCGCACGGCGCGCGGCGGGATGGCGGACTGCGACGGTCGCCGGCGCGGCTGCGGCGTCGGGGAGTCGGGGCTAGGGTTAGGGTTTGGGGTTTGGTAGTTTTGTATATATATATATATATATATATGTGTGTGTGTGTGTGTGTGTGTGTATCGAGAGAGAGAGAGAGAGAGATGGGGAGAGCCGGGGGGGGGGGGGGGTTTGTAGTTCACGGGGGTGGTTTAGTATTATGATTTGCTTAGGAATAGTTTTACGGTTAAGTTTTAGATTTTCTTTTTTTTCTTTTTTTTTCTTTTTTTTCTTTTTTTTCTTTTTTTTCTTTTTTTTCTTTTCTTTTCTTTTTCTTTTTATTTATTATTATTATTATTATTATTATTATTATTATTATTATTATTATTATTATTACTAATAGTATTAATATTAGTATTAGTATTAGTATTAGTATTACTTATTATTATTATTATTATTATTATTATTATTATTATTATTATTATTATTATTAACTATAAATATATTAACATATATATATTTACATATATAGATGATGTTAAAAATCTCAAAATTAATATTTGCACACAAAATAAATTCTAAAAAAATACTTTGTACAGTTTTAATAAAATAATATTCCCAAAATATTTTATAAAAATATTTTACAATTAATAATTAGATATTTATCTAGTTATATAAATCAAATAATTGTATTATCTAATTAACTAAGTAATTAATTAAATGGTTATCCACAAAATAGGTAATAGTAAATGATATAAAATCTTACAAAAATAAAATTTGCATAATTTTACATGGGGAATTATGGGATGCTAACTGTGGCCGCCTGCCTGGTGGGGGCGGCTCCTCCGTTGTGGGTAAACGGGAAACCCTACTCCACGAACCCGAGGAATTATAGGAAGCTAGGATAGAAAAATAACCAAAATAAATTATGTATATAAATTATCTAAATATTTAACACAAAATCTATGGTCCTTACACTAATGTCATACTAATGCCAAGGGATCAAATTCTTGTGCCACGAAGAGATTCTACAGGTAGTGTCTCTTATGTAGGCTACTTTCTATGAAGGGAGATACAGATTTTGGGGACATCCTATATTATTAATATCCAAACCACGGTGAAGTATCCTAATATAATCATTGGATTTTAATTATTTTGAAAAATAATCTAAAACAAATACAAGAAATACAAAATACAGACAAAATACCTATTTTTGGGTGAGGGGGTTTACACTTCCTTCTATGGCACACTCATTAATACCCTTTATGCATATACATTTCTTTACTCTTGACACACCCAAGTATCAACCACAAAATTGAACATCATGCTCCATTTATTTTCCACATAATTTCCATGATACTTAATTATTTACATGGATCACCCATCTACATGAATTCAGGACTATCAAAGACTGGCATGCTGACTCTGATACTAACTCCTGGAACCCTCACTGATACTCTTTACTCCCTCTTCTACCTATAGTACTAACTATAATGACACCTATCATAGAACTATTGCTACAAGGTACTACGCTATGGGTTATCTCTAGATTGATGCCTATTGCTCACATGTCCAACCAAGAAAAACTTACAGACTCACAAGCCATACTCCCAATAGTCAATACTGATACTCAAGACACAGACCTAATTGTAAGTCACAAATTATCACACTAACAAGGAATCCTAATGAAACGAAGCTCTATAAGGAACTAGACTAAGGACTGAAAGTATCTCTACTGCTAGCAAAGAAAATGATGGAACAAGGTCCTATAATAACAGAAGTGGATAAGTATTGAAATGATACTTTAAGAACCAATTTAAGATACAACCTGATAATCATACACGTCTGTACGAAATCATTACACTCAGAATCCTCACCACGCAAGTAAGCATAGCTGCGATAAACGATAGATTCCATAACTAAGGTACGCCACTCTATAATCAGGTTATCTAGAATTTCTACCATGCCAATCGGTTATGGTTGCGAGAAACTATATATTTCATAACTAAGATATGTACATCCCAAGTCAGGTTCCTACGTTTCTACCACGACAGCTAATGTGGCTGCGATAAACTCTAGACTCCATAACCAAAGTAGATGTTTCACCTTTCTCACTGTGCTCATCAACATATGTCATCATATGATACCATAATTTAGTCCATAAAATTTATATCGATATGAAATCAAACTCAACAATGACACCAATAATTAAATTTAACAACTGATCAACAAGAATCAAATTCAATAACAACAAGTGAGAACGGACAAACCTTTTATCCGATCACCTGCCGTATCGGTCTCCTTGACCGTCATCGCAAATGCCCCGTCCTGCTGGGGTAGCTCCCTCCGTGGGTGCTGAGCAATCTGCGGTTCTACAGGTGGCCTAACTGGACCTCTTTGATTTGGAGCTGGGCGCTGGCTGGGAATATAAGGAGCTCGAAGACAATCCTTCACTCGATGTCCCGCAGCGCCATAGTACAAACAAAGTCCTAGCCTCACTAAAAGAAAGAAGAAGTCATGATCCATTTTTGCCCTCTACAGCTCTTCCGAAGGTGACCTGGCTTCTTACAGAAATAACAAGCCTGCTGGGTCTGCCTCGGAGGCTGCTGCTGATCCTGCGATCTAGTCTTCGGTGCCATCCTGAAGACGGATCAAAATCAGAAGAAGTCATTAAGGCAAAAAAATACGATATCATCAAGAAAGGACAAAATATTCAAGGAAGCAATGCTCAGAAGGAATAACAATAGCAAAAGATTGAAAGTGTTCCTAGTTGTGATCGAGTATTCGCTCTCATCCTAGTATACTATATCCTAGATCCTATCATAGGCTCGTAGTAGTACAACTAAGACGTCGCACTATCACGACATCGCACTACTTGTGAAGCCTGACCTGCATGGGCCACCATTAAAAATGTGTCACGACCCACACCCAGAATTTGGGCATGAGCCATGGGTACGTCCAGCCTACGCCGCAGCATCGGTGGTAGAACACTATCTAGGTCTCAATACTACTAAACATAACTCACAACCTGTCAATGATCTCAACTCCATAAGGAGGACAATGAATAATGCATTGCTCAACAGTCCATAGTATATACTCAATCACAATAGCTATAAGAAATAAATGGCATGATGGGATAAAAAGATAAGGAGTACTGACATAGTCAAGCACAAAAACAAAATAGAGCACAAGTCTAGAATCTAGCTGACCAACACAAATAGTCTCAACAAAAGTCTCCTCATAAATATAGTCCAAGTCTCAAGTTTAGAACAAATGATGCATATATATAACTGTCTAAATAACTGCAGGTGGTGTCTCTTCTAAGGGGAGGGACTCCTATAAGATCTCTGGTATGTAGTCTCCCTCTACACCTAGCCCATAGTGTGTAGAACAGAAGTCCTCAAGATCCTCTGAAAAATATTATCCAGTCAGGATTGGAGCGAAGTACAAGCACTAATAGCAGTTCCATTTATACTGATAAAAACTATAATATAGTATAAAAAAATATAAGATGTAGATAAATACTAGAAATAAGGAATACTGGAAATAATAAAATACTAGAGAATATGCAGTTAGCAATAGTACAACTAGCAATGAATAGAAATATAAGTGAATGCTAGAACAATGAACAGAAAATACAGAAATAGAACTATCTAGCTAAGTATGTGAAACATCAGTCTATCATGTGATCGACTTGGGACAAGATCAGGCTTGTTATATATGATTGACTATAATTCATGTGAAGTCAGGCTAACCATCTGGTTAGCTGTGATGCGAGCAATAGTCAGGTTAATCATATATAACAGGCTATGAGGCATGTAAATGGTCAGGCTACACCCAATATGATGTGTGGGATGAGCTATGATGCCTGTAAACTGGGGTATGATCACATAATCTACTAATATCTTTCCGTCCCCAGCTAGCACGATGGTTCCCAATCACGACTCCTCATGACAGGTATCGATGATGCTAACCTGTGTATCTATTGTGTCAGAATTAATTACGCTATACAACTAAAATCATAGAGATGATCAATATAATGAAAACTATCAGAGAATGTACTCGCCTGTGGTCCTGAGCTGGCCATACCAATATCCTGTTTCCTAAGTCTCGTCTGAACAATCCAACGATCCTATATACATAATATAATAATAATATAGCATCAGTCGTTACACTAGCACACACACATACATGATTACAATGAACTCAGAATTACGCTAGGGTAATAACTGGTCAACTAGCAGGGTCAAATATGCACGTCTAAATGCATAGGTGTCATGTTCTCAAATACTGTGGATAACAGGATAATCAACTCACTAACACATGTCTAGAACTCTAAATCCCGTATAACACCAACGCATGTCTAAGCTAGTACGTTAGTGTACACCAGGAAGACAGTTCATTAATACCTAGGGTCATACAATCATATCGATTAAACTATCATGAAGTAATATGCTAACCCTATTTACTATTCATATATGTACACACAAAATCACGAAAGAAAGGTAGTTATGAACCTTGGCCTTGGCGTACATGTGAACGAGGAGGGGGTAGTCGATGTCGAGGGAGGTTGTTGACTCGAGATAGTCCTCGGGCTGCTGTCTCGACGGAGAGGGATCTGTCGTGGTCGTCCGGCGGTGTGGTCGACTGCTGCAGGGTTGCTATGATGAGGACAGGGGCGGTGGTGATCATGACGGTGGTGGTGACGACTCAGGGTCGACGGACTGTGGAAGAGGAGGAGATGTCGATGAGGATGACAATGATGTTGACGATAATGGGGGTGGTGATCTTAGTGTGCAGAGGATCAAGATGATGATGGAAGGAGGCAGTTCAGTCGGCGGTCAGGGTCGTATGGCCGGGGCTGATGGTCGTGGGTTGAGGGAAAGTCGTGTGGTCGGGGAGATAGTGATGATGTTGACAATGATGATGATGATGATGATGATGATTTCGACGATGGCCGCAGGCCGGTGATGGCAGGGGAAATCGACTGTTGTCGGTTATAGCCGGCTGCTACTCAGGTGGAGCGGTGGCTGTTGTGAGTCAGGGACGGAGGCGGTAGCTACAGTCCCATTGTGGTTAAAGTCGACGGTCGGCTGACAGCAGGGATGGAGGTCGGGTGATGGTCGGTTGGGTTGGTTTAGGGTTTGATGATGGTGATAAAAATAATATGGAGAAAAGTATTCATGTATGGGGAAAAAAAGTGATGTAAACCTAGGGATTAAGGCCTGCCATGCCTACTAGGGATTAGGATTGGCTTATACATGAAGGAAATTTGAATGGCTAGGATTGAGTGGGTTTGAATGTAGGGCCAAGATGGCTTAAGGGGGAGATGTTTGAGTGTTGCACACTCTAAAATATGGAAAAAAAAATGCATGTGATCGATCAATGAAGAGGGGAGGTATTTCTTCATGTGTTGGGTCCAATAGGAGGTGGACACCTCACTGCACTTTTGCATAAAAGTCGCAAATATTTGGAAAATTGCACAAAAAGTGGGGTTTGGGATTGAATAAGAGAAAATACCATATTTGGTGTGATGTAGTGGCTAAAAAGGGTATGTGTTTAGTATGAGCCTTAAGGGTGTGAATGGGGGTTTGATTTGGTGTTGGGTCTAGTTTTGGGTTAAGTTGGGTCCTTACACCAATTTAATTAAAATTAATGTAAATGGTGTTCTTAAATTAATTGGAAGTACTAAGGGCTGAAATTAGGTGGGACACAAGTGTCATGGATGTAGAAGACTCAGAATCATAATTTGGGTTGCACAAAATGGGTCAAGGCTGTGTCTCCAATTTTGATTGGAACGGACAAAGATGCAAAATTGGATTTATTTGGAATTAAAAGTAAACATCTACGACAAATATTGTGCGAGTAAAATGAAGCACAAAAGGGTATATTTATTGGTTACACAAAGATCAGAATGAAAGACTGGCACGTCTAGGACAAGGGTGTGAAATATGTTGGAAGATAAAAGCTAGTGTAGCGCTCCAATTATCGAAGCAACGGTAAGGTACAATAATTAAATAAAATCACAGTAATAAATTATAATCCCAAAAATGCTAATTAAAATCTATAATCATATATTTTAGTCAGGGGTTCATCTAGTGGGCTTCTAGGTCTAGTCCACTAACCCATGCATTAATGAACACTATATATAATATATAAATATAACATGCAATATAATATACACAAAACTTATAATAATTAAAAAGACAAAAATACCCCTAGTTTAGAATGTGGTAGTGACAAATAATGCTAGTTACCATTCTTTCTATCGAAGAACGATATATTTATGACCTCTCAATCATTAATGATCGAGTAAAACATAAATTATTGGATACTTCACTGTCTTTTCATACTTAGGCAGACTGCGAGCCAGGTAGCCTCCCTCAGATCCACTCTTTGGGTCTATAGCTGGTGCTTTTACCTTCGTATCATTCACCGGGTTACACTCTGGATCTATTTATTGGAGACTCAAATGATGGATATGCAAGCTTTTTTGTGCCGGGATCGAGAAGTAGAAGTCATCAAAGGAGATATTTCTCTCAAAAACTTGAGATACATTTTATTACAATCTAACTCACTTTTTTTGCCGTCGAATCACTAAGAAAGACTTTTTTCCCCGCTCGACGCTGGAACTGGTCTCTTATTCAGAGCAAACTTTCACAGTCTTTATGGACGTTTCCAATACCGATGGCTGCTCCCGCTAAAGCTAACTATGAAAAGAGGAATAAGCCGAGCTACAAGAAAAATTCTTAAATTTGCACTAATTGCAAAGACGAGACCTGCATGGGACACCATAAAATATGTTACAGTCCGCACCCGGATGATCCAGGCACGAGTACGTGGTACGTCCAGCCTATGTCGCTGTATCGGCGGTAGAACGATATCTAGGTCAATAATAACTAACTATCAATCTCATACAATAATATAATATCAACATGTCAATAATATCTCAACTCCATAGGGAGGATAATATGACAATATATAATCATAATACTTAATCACAAAAACTATAAGGAAGATAAATGGCACGATATAAAAATAAGGAAAGGATTTGTCACTACCATATTTTCTAGGAAAGGGTATTTTAGTAATTTTATATTTAATTAAATATTTTGCATGATAAATAATTATTTGTTGTATTATTTAATTATTGTTAGATGTTAGTTATTTATTTTAAACTTGTGTTAGTAGACCTAACTAGTTTAGTTTAGACTCATGGACCAACATGAATTAATTGATAAAATTTAGCCCATTTAGAAAGCTCATTGATTAGGAAATGGATTAAATTAATTAAACCATTAGACTAGAAACTTCTCTCCTTAATTATTCCTTCATGAGAGGCCCAAGGGGTATATTGGACAATTCATAGTAGCTTGAAGAAGGGGAAAGGGGGGGCCGACCTATATAGAGAGGGGAAAATTATTCTCTCTCCTCTTTTCATTTGGAAACTCGATTTAAAAATCCTCTCAACCAAATTCCTTCATTCTCACTTTATTTTCCTACCAAAATTTATCCTAATTCCTTTCCAAATCACCATTAGAGGCTAGTGGAGCAAGGATCTAGAAGGAGAAAGCAAGGATCTACAAAGAGGAGCAAGGATCTACAAGTTGGAGGCCAATTTTATCATATTTGGAGGTTGCATTGGGAATCCATCTCCCAATAGGTATAATTCAGTTTTCTCCCTTAATTTAGGTTCTAAATCTGAGATTTAACCATGAGAAATCAACCCATATGCATAGGCTAACCATAGGATTTGATTTTGTGTTCATAGGAGGCCTATTGAGAAATTTATGGTGCTTTTTTTGTCAATTTTAGGGGAATTCCGAGATTGACATTTCTTGTGTGTGTCAATTGGTTCTATAGATCAATTTGGCATATGCTTGTATGTTTGGGGCTAGTGTCGTATCCATAATTGGGTACGAATAGGTCGTATCCCATCAATTTGGTGATACGTGTTGATTTAGGGATTTTTCCTCCTACACGGGACTTTGAGCATGTCACATTTTGACACGGACACGTAGATTTGTAATTGACTCTTCGTATTGTTCATAAATAATATATATGACTTGTCCGTGTCCTTCGAAGTACGTTTGGATGTGTGGTGGACTCGTGTCACATGCATATCCTAGATCTAGTGGGATACGGGGTGATACGTTCCATGTGTGTGCAATTTAATTATAGATCTATTCTCTTGTGTTCTTATTTCATAAAGAATGTAATATTATATATATATATATATATATATATATAATGTGGTGTATATATATTTATATAATATTGTGTCTTAGATCTATGTATCTATGTATATATTATATGTGTAGATATTGTATGTAGATATTCTTATATATGTATATATAATTATATATGGTAGCATGTATATATATGTATATGTAAATAGATATTTATTATGGTTATATTATAATTATATAATATATGTTATATTGTGTATATATTTATATGTACATATACGTATGTATGTTGTTACAAATATGTTACTATGTATATAGGTGTATATTGCTATGTAGATAATGTGTATATATATATATATATATATATATATGTGTGTGTGTGTGTGTGTGTGTGTGTATGTGTGTGGTATGTGTATGTATTAGTTGTAATTATATGTATATATATTTAGTATATATATATTATGTTGTGTAATATATATATGTTATATTATATATATATATATATATATATATATATATATATATATATATATATATATATATATTAGATCTATATACAACCGAGATATAGCGACACCAGCGTGTGTCGCTTAACACAGAAGCAATCGCCACTATTGCAACCGCATGAAGCGTCGCAACAACAAGCACCGCAGTAGCAGTAACGCATAGCAGCAGCAAGAGAAACAACGACAACAGTTAGCAACAATTGCAAAAATCTTTCGCTGAAACAGCAGCAGTATCACCAGCCGTATCAGGGACTTTAGCAACGGCTTTGGCGATAGTAGCAGGAATCTGTCACTAAAACATCAGAGTATCAGCATCAACAGCAGTCTTCAGCGACAGTAGGCAGGGTTTTTAGCGATAGTTTGGCAAAATTTTTATTATTAGATATATATATATATATATATATATATATATATGGTATTTAATATATATGTAATATATTCCTAAATTTCTAATAGTATTTATAGTATACTATATATATAATAATTATTATAGCATGTATATAATTACGAGTAGTTAATATACACAAGTTTTGGGGTATTACCTTGTGATACCAAGGTAAGAACCAAGATAATTGGGGATACCCAAGGTATTGGATTTGGGTATCAAGATTATGAGTTAATGTTGTGATACCTAGTTGGTCCAAAACCCCAGTATCTATTTAATATTTGTAATTAGGATTTTATATTATTACTAATTGTTTGACTTATATATGTAATGTTTTACCTATTAATTTACGTATCCGGAGATACGATATCCTAATATTTAAGATATGGGTTTTGGTGACCTAGTCTTTAGAATTTGAACCCAATATCTTTGTGTTAGACTTGTGCAACCTAGAAATAGGTAGTTGACCACAGTTGACCTTAGAGTTGACATAGTTTGACTTTTGACTTAGAATTGACTAATTGACCTAGAAGTTGACTAGTTTAACTTATTTTCTTTCCGGAACATTGTATTGATGTCGTATTCCATATCTAGGTCTTCGAGGCACCGTATCAGACATCGGTAAGACTATTCATTGGACTTCAGGCGAGTACATTCTCTGATAGTTTCTATTGTAGATATCCATGTTTCCTTGACACGATGGTTACACGGATTGGTATATCTGGATCTCGTTATGAGATATTATTCCTTGGTATATGGTGTATCTTATGCAAGCCTTGTTTCATTGATTATCTTGTACATGTACAGACACTGATTCTCGGGAAGACTAGTCATCTTCTTGTGGAATCTCGTGCCGTAGCATACCATGGTTGGATCTATTATACCAGTCGAAGGTGGAGAGTATTTTAGTGTAGATGTGTTATCATACCCTCCTTGTATTAAGTCTTGCATTGAATAGTGTTAATCATACACCGCACGTATGATTAGCCAGGTCATAAATCTTGTATCATGTTCCCAAGCTGATCACATGTTAAAGCTAGTACACACACACTTAGTCATTAGTATTCTTGTTCATTGATATATTGCTCATTATTGTATTTATTCCAGTATTTCCTTATTATATATATCTCATTGTATCTATTGTGCATCTTGTATATTCACATCTATTTACTGTTACATAGTCTTTATCATTGATTAGAACTGCTGTTAGAGATGTACTATGCTCCTTTCCTAACTGGATATATTTTTCCAGATGACACTGAGGACTGGTACCCTACACATTATGGACCTCAGGATGTTGTGGGCTTAGAGTCAGAGACCCTGGCTCAGGAGGGACTTATCCCGACTGAGACAGATGACCCGGGATTAGTACCTTCTTAGTATTTCTTGTACTGGATTTGTCTCCAGCTTATTTGTTAGTATTCTTTCAGACTCATTGATGTATTATTTTAGACTGATGAGTTGTATGTGCCTATTTTGATTCTTTATCTGATTCGAGCTTATTTTTATCTTAGTTCTATGATTGAGTCAATTATTATTATTGGTGGCTCATTATATTGTTAGATAGATTACCCGGACAGCGTTCTACCGTCGATTCTATGGCGTAGGCTGGGTGTTGTTTCCGACATGCATCCCTACATCGGGTGCGGGTTGTGACACATTTTTAGTAGTGGCCCATGCAGGTCAAGTTTTGTAAGTTATGCGATATTGTGGTAGTACGACAATTTAGTTATACTACTACGAGCCTGTGATAGGATATAGGATATAGACTGAGATACTCAATCACATCTAGGAAATTTCTTTTGATTTAACTATTCTTCTTTGATATTGATACCTGATCTCTTAATCTGTCCTTTCCTTGAGTGTCTAATATCATATGCCATATTGATTCTTTCTTTCGCTTTGTCTCAGGATGCCGCCTAAGACTAGATCGCAGCAGGGTAGAGCAGCTTCTGAGAGGTCTGCGACATCCCAAGGGCCTGTACCAGTCACTTCTCCGGTGATTGGAGTGTCAGCTGCTTTCGGAGGTCCACCACATACTCAAAGGACTGTGCCAACTGTATCTGAGGGGCTTCCACCTGCACCTCCTATGCCAGCAGAGGCAACACAGATGTTTACACTATTTCGTGATATGCTCGAGGCATAGAGGGCTCAGTCAAAGGCACATCAGAGGCAGACAGACATTTTATGACAGGGCATCGAGAGTGCTCATCAACTTGCTCATGCTGTAGTCGAGAAAGGAGTTCCCGTCCAGCAGCAAGTTGCTCCTCAGGTTGTTCATTTTCGGCCAGGCAATATTCAGGACTTCAAGAAGCTGGAGCCTAGGGTCTTCAAGGGGACGGAGAGAATCGTCTATGCTGATGATTGGCTCGAGGATATTGAGCGTCTTATGAGGGTATCCTATCTTTTTGAGGATCTGAAGGTTGAGGCAATAGGACTTCAACTGTTCGACGTCACTCGTACTTGGTTTAGGAATTAGACGATTCTTGTTGACGCAGGACAGTCTTGGGAGGTATTTAAGGACCTCTTCAAGAAGAAGTTTTTTGCTCGGGTAGATAGGCTAGACTTGGGAAGACAGTTCGAGAGTCTCATTCAGTGGAGCATATTTGTGGAGGAGTACGCTACGGAGTTCGACAGGTTAAGCCAGTTTGTAGAGTATTTGGTGAGAGAGCCGAAGGTTCGGGCTATTCATTTTCGTGAGGGTCTAAACTGGGAAGTGAAGATCCTCATTCCATCTTTTTATGAGACATACTCGGAGATACTTGCGGAGGCACGCAAGGTTGAGCGGGAGTTGGGTTTGAAGCCCAAGAGAGACCGTGATTCTTTTCTGGGGGCCAACAGCAGTACAGTATCTGCCAAATATCCTCATTTCTAGTCTAGACCTTTCCAGCAGCCACAACAACACCAGACTCCAGCTAAGGCACCTTTTTACCAGGCACCACAGTAGCAGAGACAGTTACAACAAACTTTCTACCACTACTGCAAGAAGATCAGCCATATATGAGAAGTTTGTAGGAGGAGACTAGGAGTTTGTTTGTATTACGGTACTGAAGGGCATCAGCTGAGGGAGTGTCCTTCCAATCCTCGTCGTGTAGTTCAGGGAGCAGCTTCAGCTTCGAGGGCACAGGCGAGACTACCTGTAGTACAGCCGAAGGGACCGCTCTCGACACAGCGGTAGCATTATGTCCAGCATCAGCAGCAGGGAGGTTCACGTCAGGGACGAGCGTTTGCTATGATCGTTGAGGAGGACGAACCCACCGGAGATGTCATTGCAGGTTCTATTCTTATTGATTCTATTCCAGCTTTAGCTTTGTTTGATAGTGGTGCTTCCCATAGTTTTGTATCTATTTCTTTTGGTCTGAAGCATGGTTTGGTAGCAGAATCTTTGCTTAGGACTTACAAGATTATGAACGGGGGAGGCATTATCCTGGTTAATAATACTAGTAAGGATCAGAGAGTTACTTTAGAAGGCCGGGAGTTGAGTGTATGTCTACTTGTAGTGCCACTTCCGAGCTACTACATTGTACTCGGAATAGATTGGTTGAGTAGGCACCATGCTAGCATAGATTGTAGAGGAGGTAAAGTTTTATTTGGTCCATCAGGAGAGCCAGAGTTCGAGTTTGCTGGAGGAGCTGCGGAGCAGGGAGAAGGCATTATTTGTGGAGCTATGGTGGAAGACCAGGAGTTGCCACATCTATTGATAGCAGAGTTCTTGGATGGGTTTTCTGAGAAATTGCTCGGGTTGCCGCTAGATCAAGATGTTGAATTCTCTATAGACTTGGTGCCAGGTGCAGAACTAATTTCGCAACAGGTCTATAGAGTAAACAACAGCGAGCTGAAGAAGAAGGTGGACGAATTGTAGGATAAGGGGTTTATCAGATCGAGTTCTTCACCGTAGGGAGCCCCGGTATTGTTTGTATAGAAGAAGGATGGATCGGTGCGCATGTACATTTATTACAGGGCATTGAATAATCTCACTATCAAGAATAAGTAACCTTTGCCATAGATTGATGATCTGTTTGATCAATTGAGTGGTTGGAAGGTATTTTCTAAGTTGGATTTGAGATCAGGCGACCATCAGGTCAAGGTGAAGCTGGTGGACATACCGAAGACTGCTTTTAGAACTCGGTATGGTCAGTACAAGTTTATGGTGATGTCGTTTGGGTTGACTAATACACCGACGGTATTTATGAACTTGATGAACAAGGTGTTCCACCAGTACCTTGACAAGTTCGTGGTGGTGTTCATCGATGACATACTCATATACTCGAAGATACCGGAGGAGCATGAGGAGCATTTGAGGATTGTGTTGGATGTTCTGAGGAAGGAGAAGCTATACAAAAAGTTATCCAAGTGTGAGTTTTTCCTGGACAAGGTAGAGTTCTTGGGGCATGTTGTGACAGGTAATGGTATTTCAGTGGATCCGAAAAAGATCGCAACAGTGGAATCTTGGAAGACCCCGAGTTCGGTAGCAGAGATCAGGAGTTTCTTGGGATTGGCAGGCTACTACAGGAAGTTTGTGCAAGATTTTTCGAGGATTACCGAGCCGATGACCAGACTCACCAGGAAGTATGTAGAGTTTGTTTGGACGGAGGATTGCCAGGTTGCTTTTGAGGAATTAAAGAAGAGGTTGACGTCTGCTCCTATTTTGACGTTACCATCAGTGTCTGGAGGTTTCACTTTTTATAGTGATGCATCGGGAAAAGTTTTGGGTTGTGTTCTTTAACAGAATGGGAAAGTGATTGCCTATGCATCCAGACAATTGCGTTCTCATGAAAAGAACTATTCTACCCATGATTTTGAGTTGGCAGCAGTCATCTTCGCCCTGAAGTTGTGAAAATATTATTTATACGGAGAGTGTGTGGAGATCTTCACAGACCACAAGAGCTTGAAGTACATTTTTACGCAGAAGGAGTTGAACATGAGGCAGCGTCGGTGGTTGGAACTGATGAAGGATTTTGATATATCTTAGCAATATCATCCTGGGAAAGCTAATGTAGTTGCCGATGCTTTGAGTAGGTATCCAGTAGCTATGTTCTTAACGCAGGATCGATATTTGCTGGAAGACTTGGAGAGCTTTGGCATCGAGGTGATAGTTCCTGGTTGTGCTATGCAGATATGGAGATTGAAGATACATTCAGATCTGATAAACAGGATCAAGGCAACACAGTATAAGGATGTATCTCTGAGGAGCATCAGAGCTTAGGTGAGAGCAGGATTGGAGGATAATTTCACCATTGCTGAGGATGGATCTTTGAGGCATGGAGTTAGGTTGTGTGTGCCTAGTAGGGAGTGGCGTAAGGAGGTATTGTAGGAAGCGCATCGCTCTCAGTATTTCATGCATCCAGGTGCCAACAAGATGTATCGGGATATGCGAGAGAGTGTGTGGTGGTATAGCATAAAGTGGGAAGTGGCACAGTTTATATCCAGATGCTTAGTGTGCCAGCAGGTAAAATTTGAGACGTAGAGGCCAGGAGGTTTACTTCAGCCATTACCCATTCCAGAGTGGAAGTGGAAACATATTACTATGGATTTTGTGTCCGGACTTCCACGATCTCCAGGAGGAAAAGACGCAATTTGGGTCATCGTTGATAGGTTGACCAAGTCGACCCACTTTTTCCCTTTCAAAGTGGGTTTGTCTACGGAGAAGCTGGCAGAGATGTATGTGAGGCAGATCGTTAGGATATATAGAGTTCCCGTCAGCATAGTCTCGGATTGGGATAGTCATTTCACTTCTTATTTCTGGAGGAGTTTGCAGGAGAGTTTGGGCACTCAGCTCAAGTTTAGTATTGCATATCATCCCCAGACAGATGGACAGTCAGAGCGGACTATTCAGACTCTCGAGGATATGTTGCGCACTTGTGAACTAGATTTTCGGGGTTCTTGGGAGGACCATCTCTATTTGGTAGAGTTTGCTTACAACAACAGCTACCAGGCTAGTATAGAGATGTCACCTTTTGAAGTTCTGTCCGATCGGAGGTGTCGTACTCCCTTATCTTGGGAAGATATTGGAGAGAGACTTTTGCTTAAGCCAGAGATGGTTGTGGATGCAGCGGAGAAGGTTCAGTTGATCAGAGACAGACTTCGTATGACGCAGAAAAAATAGTGGCATTGGGCCGATAGCCACCGAAGACCTTTGGAGTTCGAGGTATAGTTAGATTTTTATTTTGTGCTTGTTATTGGTTGTTTGTTATAGATTAAGTTCTTAAGGTGGTGTTTTGTTCTAGGTGGGTGGTTTGGTATTTCTGAGGATTTCTCCGACACGAGGCATAATTCGCTTCGGTGCAGCCGGGAAGCTTAGTCCGCAATTCATCAGACCTTTTACTATTCTAGAGAGGATCAGTACAGTTGTTTATAGACTAGAATTGCCACCTGTATTGGAGGGAGTGCACAACGTGTTTCACGTAGCGTAGTTGAGATGGTACGTGGCAGATCCTATTTATGTATTGGATCACTCGGAGATAGAGGTGGGCCCTACTCTTAGCTATCCCGAGCAGCCAGTTGAGATTCTGGATCGGAGAGAGAAGGTGCTGAGGAACCAGACTATTCCTTTGGTGCACATCGCATGGAGGCATCACTCTCTGGGGGAGTCTACCTGGGAGGGAGAGGATGAAATGCGAGAGCGCTATCTATATTTGTTTGTGCTTTAAGGTATGTTCTTTCCTAGTTATGGTATGTTCTTTCATAGTTAGTTATGTTCTTTAGTTGTGTTCTTTTGTTATATTTTGTATTTTTGGGGGTAATTTTCGTCTTTGAATTAAGAGGATAAAATTATTTTAAGGAGGGTAGACTTGTCACTAACATATTTTCTAGAAAAGGGTATTTTAGTAATTTCATATTTAATTAAATATTATGCATGATAAATAATTATTTATTATATTATTTAATTGTTGTTAGATGTTATTTATTTATTTTGGACTTGTGTGTGTCAATTAGTCCTATAGATTAATTTGGCATGTGCTTGTGTGTTTGGGGCTAGTGTCGTGTCCACAATTGGGTACGTGTAGGTCGTATACCATCAATTTGGTGATACGTGTTGATTTAGGTGTTTTTTCTCCGACACGAGACTTTGAGCATGTCATATTTTGACACGGACACGTGGATTTGTAATTGACTCTTCGTATTGTTCATAAATAATATATATGACTTATTCGTGTCCTTCGGGGTACGTTTGGATGTGTGGTGGACTCGTGTTACATGCGTATCCAAGATCTAGTGGGTTATGGAGTGATACGTTCCATGTGTGTGCAATTTAATTATAGATCTATTCTCTTGTGTTCTTATTTCATGGAGAATGTATATATATATATATATATATATATATATATATATATATATATAATGTGGTGTATATATATTTATGTAATATTGTGTCTTAGATCTATATATATATTATATGTGTAGATATTGTATGTAGCTATTCTTATATATGTATATATAATTATATATGGTAGCATGTATAGATATGTATATGTAAATAGATATCTATTGTGGTTATATTATAATTATATAATGTATGTTATATTGTGTATATATTTATATGTACATATACGTATGTATGTTGTTACAAATATGTTACTATGTATATAGGTGTATATTGCTATGTAGATAATGTGTATATATATATATATAATATATATATATATATATATCTGTGTGTGTGTGTGTGTGTGTGTGTGTGTGTGTGTGTGGGTATGTGTATGTGTATGTATTTGTTGTAATTATATATATATATATTTAGTATATATATATATATATATTATGTTGTGTAATATATATATATTTATTATATTTCGGATATATATATATATATATATATATATATATATATATATATATTAGAGCTATAGAGAGCCGAGATATAGCGACAGCAGTGTGTGTCGTAAACACAGTAGCAGCAGCACTAACAGCAGCAGTAGCAGCAGCCGCTATAACGACGGCGGGAAGCGTCGCAACAGCAGTAACGCACAGCAGCAGCAACAGAAAGAGAAACAGTGACAGCAGTTAGCAATAATTGCATAAATCTGTCGCTGAAACAGCAGCAGTATCAGCAGCCATATCAGGGACTTTAGCGATGGCTTTGGCGACAGTAGCAGGAATCTATCACTAAAACAGCAGAGTATCAACATCAACAGCAGTCTTCAGCGACAACATGCAGGGTTTTTAGCGACAGTTTGGCAGATTTACTATTATTAGATATTTATATACATATAGATATATATAGATATATGGTATTTAATATATATGTAAATATATTCCAAAATTGCTAATAGTATTTATAGTATACTATATGTATAATAATTAGTATAGCATGTATATAATTACGGGTAGTTAGTATACACAACTTTTGGGGTATTACCTTCTGATACCAAGGTAAGTACCATGGTAATTGGGGATACCCAAGGTATTGGGTTTGGGTATCAAGATTATGAGTTAATGTTGTGATACCTAGTTGGTTCAAAACCATGATATCTATTTAATGTTTGTAATTAGGATTTTATATTATTACTAATTGTTTGACTTATATATGTAATATTTTACCTATTGATTTACGTATCTGGAGATACGGTATCCTAATATTAATATATGAGTTTTGGTGACCTAGACTATAGTATTTGAATCCAATATCTTTGTGTTAGACTTGTGCAACCTAGAAATATGTAGTTGACCATAGTTGATCTTAGAGTTGACTTAGTTTGACTTTTGACTTAGAATTGACTTGTTGACCTAGAAGTTGACTAGTTTAACTTATTTTTTTTTCGAACCTTGTATTGATATTGTATTCCATATCTAGGTCATCGAGGCACAGTATCAGACATCGGTGAGACTATTCTTTGGACTTCAGGCGAGTACATTCTCTGATAGTTTTTTATTTATGAAATCCTCTATGTTCATTGTATCTAGTGTAGATATCCATGTTTCCTTGACACGATGGTTACAAGGATTGGTATATCCGGATCTCTTCATGAGATGTTATTCCTTGGTATATGGTGTATCTTGTACAAGTCTTGATTCATTGATTATCTTGTACATGTAAAAACTCTGATTCTCGGGAAGACTAGCTATCTTCTTGGGGAATCTTGTGCCATAGCGTACCATGGTTAGATCTATTATACCAGTCGAGGGTGGAAAGTATTTTAGTGTAGATATGTTATCATACCCTCCTTGTATCAAGTCTTGCATTAAATAGTGTTAATCATACACCGTACGTATGATTAGCCAGGCCATAAATCTTGTATCATGTTCCCAAGCCGATCACATGTTAAAGCTAGTACTCATACAATTACTCATTAGTATTCTTGTTCATTAACATATTTCTCATTATTATATTTATTCTAGTATTTTCTTATTATATATATATCTCATTGTATCTATTGTGCATCTTGTATATTCATATCTATTTACTGTTACATAGTCTTTATCATTGATTAGAACTGCTGTTAGAGATGTACTCTGCTCCTTTCCTAACTGGATATATTTTTCCAGATGACACTGAGGACTGGTACCCTACACATTATCGACCTCAGGATGTTGTGGGCTTAGTGTCAGAGACCTTGGCTCAGGAGGGACTTATCCCGACTGAGACAGATGACCCGGGATTAGTACCTTCTTAGTATTTCTTGTACTGGATTTTTCTCGAGCTTATTTTGTTAATATTCTTTCAGGCTGATTGATGAATTATTTTAGACTCATGAGTTATATGTGCCTATTTCGATTCTTCATCTGATTCGTTCTCATTTTTATCTTAGTTCTGTGATTGGGTATATTGTTATTGTTGGTGGTTCATTATATTGCTAGATAAATTAACCGGACAACGTTCTACCGCCGATTCTGCGGTATAGGCTGGGCGTTGTTTTCGACTTGCATCCCTACATCGGGTGTAAATCGTGACAAATTCAATCATAAATCTAGAAAAGTCTAATCGATACAACATCAAGTATAGTGTCAAATAATAATATCCCAATGTATACGTCAATGCTAAAGACAAATTCGGCACAAAAATACTAAATAGAAATAGTTAAGATAACTGGTGACACCGGCTAGACCTCCCAACAATCACTCCTGAACTACGGGGTCCAAGACTGCAGCTACTTACTCCTATGGTCCGTAATAAGTCTGACACCAATCCTCTAAGCCCACTGAAAAATATTATCCAGTCAGAATAGAACAAGTACAACTCTAACAACATTTCCAATTAAGTGACAAAGACTATAAAACAGTAATAATGAGTGTAATACATGATGAGAATGAAGAACTGAGACATAACGGACAGTAGTAAAATAGAAATAGGTAAATATAACTATATGGCATAACAGGTAAAAAGTAGTATGAGAAATAGGAATACAAACTATATGGCAGAGCATGTATAAGAATTAAGTAAACAGAGAAATAGAGAGTAACTCAATGAATATAAAATAGACAGGAAAGAACTGTACTAACTATGTGTTTTGAAGTATTAGTGTTGATTTATGATCGGCTTAGAAACTTGCACAGTATATGATAAGGCCTATTTAATCATACTAGAAATATACGATTAACACTCACAGGACTTTCTCTTACACAGTAAGGGTATGATCACACATCTAGCTAGTACCCCCCCGACTAGTATAAGGATCCAAAATCAGTACATGCCACGTGCAAATCAAAATATAATCTATGATCATAAAATGGTGGCAATGTACAATATGAAGGTAACATCACATGACTGAGGATCCAATCTATACCAATCTCTGTACCATCGTGTCAGGAATCAAGTAGAATATCACTAATTACATGAATCATAGTAAATATCAAATAATGAAAACTATCAAAGAATGTACTCGCCTGAGGTCCAGAGTAATAAATACCAAACAGTGACTGAACTGGATTCCAAGTGATCTATATATGAATTATCCATGTCAATGAGTGTTTTAGAATAGCAAACATGTAAAATTTAACTCTAGATTTGGTTTCTAGGTCAATTCTAGGTCAGTCGGGACAACTAGGTCAATACCTAAATTAAAGGTTTGTAAAAACCTATAAAGTTTGTTTATGTAGTCATACTAGACATTTCTAGGTGTTTCTAGATTATCTTTAGATTTTTAGGTCATTCCGGTAGGTTACTATCTCACTACACTATAGTATACACTAATATTTATAATATCTTTCAATACCTTAGCCTATATGAAAATATCTTAACTATGGTCATTACCTTGGTTATAGGCTCACTACCTTGGCTTTGAGCCAAAACCATACTCTGTATCAAATTACCTTAGCCTGTATCATGATATCCTACCCCGTATCACGATGCTTACTCATTACTCTAGTATAAACCCAAATACCTTAACCCTAAGCCTTAACATGGACTTGATACCTCAACCAATGACTCAATACCTTGATTATATATATATCTATCCTATTCATATAGGTGTCACTACCACATTTCTAGATAAGAGTATTTTTGTCATTTAGCATATTTATTATTTGGTGATTAAATATTATATATTATGCTACTAATTAATTATATTGAGTTATGCTATTTAATTATATTGAGTTGTACTATTTAATTATCTAGATGAGATTTTGTTTGTATTGCTTGTGATTGCTTTGTTTAGGTTGAGTGTTAAGGCTGTATTTTGTTCTAGGTTCACGATATGGTATTCTTACGGATTTCTCCGATACGGGACACTATTCGCTTTGGTGGAGACATGAAGCTTAGTCCCTGGTACATCAGACCCTTCGGTGTTCATGCGAGGGTCGGTGTAATGGCCTACAAACTAGACTTGACGCCCGTACTAGAGGGAGCGCATGATGTGTTCCATGTGTCGCAGCTGAGTCGATACCTAGTAGATCCTAGTCATGTATTGGATCACTCGGAGATCGAGGTAGGTCTGACTCTCAGCTACCCAGAGTAGCAAGTAGAGATTCTGGATCGCAGGAAGAAGGTGCTACAAAACCAGACAATTCCTTTGGTATGGTCGCGTGGAGGCAGCACTCTCCAGGATAGTCTACCTGGGAGAGAGAAGCTGAGATGCACGAGCGATACCCTTATCTCTTTGAGCTGTGAGGTTTTATTCTTTTTTGCCTGATGTGATTTCTTGTTGTAGTGTTAGTTATTCCTTAAATTTCAAGGACGGATTTTTTCTAAGGAGGGTAGGCTTGTCACTACCACAATTCTAGATTAGGCTATTTTATTATTTAATAATTAAATATTATATATTATGCTACTAATTAATTATATTAAGTTGTGCTATTTAATTATTTGATTAGTGGACTACCCTATGTTTATTTGGACTTGTCATTAGTGGACCCATTAGTTGTCATAACACAATTGAGCCCAACATTAGACTAGGCCCATTAGACCAATTCTCATAAATAATTAAGGAGATTAGATTAGTTCATAAAGAATTAAAAGCTTCCAAATATAGCCCTTCCTCATTAATTCTTCATGACTAATTAGTGGGGGTAGACGAGACATTTAGTGTTGCTTTGAGGGGGAATAAGGGGCCAACCACTATTAAGGGGGAGAGTTTCTCTCTCCACTTCACTCTCATTTCAATTTTAGATCCCCAATTGTGTTCTTCCCCAAATTGACTCTTTTCTTCACTAAATTTAACCCAATTCACACCCATTTTCTCTCAATTTTATCATCTAAGGAGCACTAGGAGCTTGGATTGCAATGAGCATTAGAGAAAAAAGAGGTTGGCTAGGATCTTACGTCCAAATCGTATCTACTTAACTTTTTATTGAGAATCCATGTTGTCACGCCCCAGTCCCAAAAGTACACGAGACCTAGCCATGTGGCAATAGCCAGCTGTCACATCTCCGAGGATATCTCAATTTAATGGATCCTAACGAAGAGTGCTACGCTGTCCTAAAATACTAACATGTCCAATGTCAATATCAAACAGGTAATCTAATCTCATCCACAAAATAAACAGCAAGAAAGTACTAAAATAAATGCTGGAAGATAAACGCTAGTCTCAAAATATCATAGTACAACCAAGAGTGTCTGGTGGGGACAAATCCACTACTATGACGAAATAAGTACTGAAATGATAGATAAAAGATAATGACTAGGGCATCGGCTGACTAGATAATGATGCTCCCAAATCCTAGGCAGAAGGCCTACCAACTGATCACGAAAACTCTGACGGTAGCACCTCTAGCTCCTCAACTGTAGCATACCTCATCTCCTGTCCTGGGCCGTACACTATGGGGTAATATGCCTCGTCCAAATCTGGAAAGGTACCAGGTCCTCAGAGGGACGTAACAAAATATATAGAAGCATGCCATATATAAATACTGAATAAAATAAATACAATAAGGGATGTGCTAACCATCTAAGTGAATGCAATGTGAGAACAACTTTGGTACGTATGGGTAGGCATAGGCATAACGTCCAACACTCCGAAGAGCGTGGTATCTGTAACGTCCATCATTCCGAATAATGAGGTATCTGCAATATATATACGTTCGTAACACTCCGAAGAGCGCGGTGTCTGCAATAAAGTAAGTCATTGGATCCGTGGCTCCTCCGGATACGACGGAGTCCAATGTGCGTATCCCATACGCCTACTAGTTGTCCTCCTCGCCCAATATAGATACACAAATCGAATACTCGACATGCATACCACGTATCTATATGCCAGTCTCTACGAATAAAATAACCCTGAGTTACGTACTAACCGTGATGCATGTCACACGTACCGATAGCTAGTCGAGTACGTGAACTCGCATCCCAATATGAATTTGTCACAGTAAAACATGTAAGAGTGTCAGGTCTCGGAAGATATCAGAGTATCCTTCCAATGGGGTGAGTCTGCTAGTGACTAGGCCAAGTACACTAATCATCGACGCATCCGTCGACTGCACTCGAGTCAACTCGGACGCATACAGTCATGTGAAATAAGAAAGAAAACATCATACAATATATGCAATATTTAAATTAGATAATAAATATGGCAAGGTATCTTGCCTGGGTCCTCAAGCTGTGAAAGCCAATAGCCTGCTCCTACGGTGTTTTCTGGCTGATCCAATGACCCTAGACATACAATATAATATAATAAATACTGTCATCAGACACTAAACAATACATAATTAACTATGACGTTGCTCTTAGGTACTGTCGCAAGTTCATGGCTGATCGAATACAGCGTCACGTGTGCACGTAGCTAGGGTGTACACGTGTTATGTCCTCAGTTATTGTGCACCTTGAGACAATAATTACTACATTATTGGTTTTACGAAACTATATTACGTCTTATTGAATTATACGTCATTAATTCCCATGTTAAGAGTATTAGGTCTATGTCTACGTTTTTAGGTGGAAGGCAAGTTAGTTATACCATTCTTATGATTGGAAATAATTATCATCTGTTAATTACTGATTAACTCTAATTATCATACATACCCACATATAGGGTTCCACATAACTTGTTTGTGTCCACGTATGACACGCGACACAAACTTGACGATACGACGACACGATAGTATGATGACATGATACAAGGAAGGAAGGCTGGTGGACGAGTACCTGATCGACAAAACAAGGTGGGGGATCTACCTGCTGGTTGGCCGTCCTCCGGCGAGTGGAGCTCCGACGTCGAC
Source organism: Iris macrosiphon (assembly GCA_036927795.1). Lineage (NCBI taxonomy): Eukaryota > Viridiplantae > Streptophyta > Magnoliopsida > Asparagales > Iridaceae > Iris > Iris macrosiphon. The sequence goes on from JAYESA010000005.1 coordinate 86,191,070, forward strand.
GGCAGTGAGCAACAGCGGCAGCGGCAGTAACAGCAACTGCAGTAGCCGCAACAGGTTGCAGAAATAGCAGCAGCAGCTGGGACGATGTCAGGTGGTGGAGACGGTGGTCCGGAGGGGGTAGACGGTGGAAGAGGCTTGACGGGGTGGCAGTCTGAAGTGGTGGTGTTGAGAGGGGGGTCGTGTAGATCGGGTTGGAGGGGTTATCGTTGATGGTGGAGGGAAGGTTGATGGTGGTGGTGCAGCCAGTTATAGTCGACTGGAGTGGTGGTCATGTGTCGATGGGGTGGCGGTCCGAGGTGGTAATCCGGTGGCTAGGGGTGGCGGCCTGGGGTGGTGATGGCGAGGGGTAGTCAGGACCAGGGGAGCTCGGTTAGAGGATAGGTTCGGCTAGGGTTTACTCCTAGGTGGTGATGGATGAGTTTTAGGGTTTCTATGGGGGAACATGTATATTTATATGGGAGGGGGTTTTTGGGCTGGCCTCGAGATTTGGCCTGTCCGGCCTTGTTGGTGTAGGACTGGTCCACGTGGAAGGGTTGTGGTTGTGCCTCAAATTCAAGTAGGAATGGACAAACAAGGGATATTAAATTTATTGGAATAATACATAGGCATTTGTAACGAATATTGTGCAGCTCAAATGAAGCACAATATTGCGTATCTAAAAGTTACACAAGGGTCAGATGGGTAGTCTGGCATGTCTAGGAGATGAGTATTTAATTAGTTTGGGGATACCTACTAGTGTAGCGCTCCAAATATCAAAGCAACGGTGCGGTGTAATAAGTCACATAATTGTTGCACATTATATCTAATTGTATCCAAATTTAATCCTAGTCTCTCGATTTAATTTAAAAATAATCCTAAATTGGTCGAGGGGGTTTACATCCCAATTGTTTCGGATAATAAATGAAAGAAATAAGAAATGAACGTGTTTTATATGAAAATCCTCGCTCTTTGGTTTACAAAAAAGATTGTACAATTAATCATATACGAGGATATCGAGTACAATTTTTTAATCTAGGTAAATATTGCTATAGGAGTCTGATCTGCAGTCGATCACTTTGTCCCTTGGACCACACGATGATGAAGAAGTGTCGTAGAAGACAGAAGAAGCTTCAAAGGTTGCGAGGGAGAGTGGATGCTCGATGCCAAAGTCGTCAATCACTACTCTTTGCCTGAGCTCTGGATTCTTCTCTCTCAAAGACTCTTTGACTCTACCAATTTTTGACCCTGGTTTTCTCGACCTTGGACCTCTGTTAATAGATTTTTCGACCTTAAATCTGCCCCCTCGACCTCTGTTGATAGAGGTCTCTATTTATAGAGTTTTAGTGACAGTGACCACTTAGTCAGCGTAGAAACCGAGTAGTGAAAAATACAGCACCCTTTTACACGATGGTTACAATAACCGTTGCCTGCGTATAGATGACCTTTTGAATGAGCGTGTGACGCATGTCCCATTAAGAGACAATACGTATAACTGCTGCGAAGATCACGGCGTAAAAGCCACGTAGGTAGTTATTGATCGCGTAGAAAAGGCTGGCGTAGAAGCCATTAACTGTCACCATGGCGTAGAAGCCGAGTAGGCATAGAAGCCGAGTAGGCGTAGAAGCCGAGTGGGCATAAAAGCCGAGTGGGCATAAAAGCCGAGTAGGCGTAGAAGCCGAATGGGCGTAGAAGATAGCTGATCTTCCTCCCCTGACTGAGGCCTTGAGCAAATTCTGGACCGAATAGCCTTAATACGCACCAATGCAAATGTGTCCTGAGTTAGCATATTCTAAGGAGATAGTGTATAGCATGCTCCCATAGCTGAAAATAGCGCGTTGGCGTAATGTGCCAAAGTGTTAATGTGGACGTTTTAGCCAAAATTATGGCTTTTGGAGATATAATCAAATATCTCGCATTAAATGCCGAGATCTGCCCCCATCCTGCGCATTAAATACAAAGGCGTGTCTTCGAAGATTTGCCGTCCCAAAGATTTGCTATCATTCTACGTATTAAATGCAAATACGCGCCTCGAACCCTATACGAAGAGGAACTGATGACGTGGCAGTCTGTTTGTCTTCTGCGGAGCATAAGAAGCTCATGTTTGCCTGTGTAAAACTAGGCAGCGTATTCCAGAGGCGTGTCTTGAAGATCTACCATTATTCTGCGCATTAAATACAGAGACGTGCCTCAAGGATCTATCAGCCTTCCGCACATTAAATGCAGAGACGTGTCATGAAGATCTACCGTCCCAAAGATTTGCCATCATTCTGCGTATTAAATGCAGAGGCGTGCCTCGAGCTCTGCCATCACTCTGGCATTAAATGCAGAGACGTGCCTCGAGCTCTGCCATCACTTTGTGCATTAAATGCAGAGACGTGTCTCAAGCTCTGTACGAAGAGCAGCTTTTGACATGGTAGTCTGTTTGTCTTCTGCGGAGCGTAAGAAGCTCACGTCTGCCTGTGTAAAACTAGGCAACGTATTCCCTTGTATGCGTAAGAGCAGCTTACGCCAAGGAGATGTCACTAAACGATAGTCTGGGTCGTTGTGCCGCGCCATCATTATAGCCATCGTCTGGGTAGTCATGCAGTACTCTTTGTCAGGAGTCAGACGTCAGGTTCACTGCCCGATTTGTCAGGTTTACTGCATGACTTGTCAGGTTCATTTCGGGGAATACGAAGTATCCCTCGTACACTTCAATGCTGCATTAAAAGCGGATGAGTTTTACGCCATAAAGGCAATGTAGCACCCTTTTTACGCTGAAGCATCCTGGACATACTGCTTTACATGGATGGTCCTTGAGCTTAAATTTTACGCTGTGCTCAGCGGAAAAGCTCTGTTTGTACGCCGATGGCTCTGAAGTCATCTTTTTATGCTGCCCAGCATCAACATGCTGCGTACAGCTATCTAGCGTATTTTTCATGCTTCTACAAGACCCCCTTCAAAGCTTTTAAATTCTTTGTAATTTGAAATACTTTGAATGAAGCATAAAACGGTCAAGTCTGACACGTTCTTCAATGCTGACTTCAGGGTGGAGTTATTGGGGATCCGTTGGGATTCGGTGGGCTCTCTCTTGCTTATATAAGGCTGAGGAGTTTAACCCGTTCTTCCCACATTTCCTTCACCACACAGAGATGATCATCGGAGTTCGTCAGGTCGATTTAAGGAAGAAGAAGACCATGTTCTTCCAGCATGTAAGGAGCCGAAAAAGATGGCGTCTTCGAACAAATGTCCTCTACAACGATGGATCATGGAAGGATATCATAGCCTCCTTTGCTCGGGATAATCAGCAACATTGTATGGCGGTTCTTCCGGAGAGAGAAAGGGTCTCATTTGACCACACAGCTCGTAAGCTGTATCTTCTCCTGTCGTTCGTGGATGAGAGCAGACAAACTAGCTCTGCCCTCGAGTATTGAGTTGGGTGAAATACCTCAACTCAATCTGTCATGGCGCACGGAGCATGGGATCTGCATAATTTAGGCAGGCCCAGTTTTGTATCCTCCCTCTATTTATCATTTTCTTGTTAATCGGTCGCAAAAAACGACTAACTGCTGGAGAAGATGGATGAAGAATTCCACCCATGCGAGAACCTGGCAGAACAGACTCTAGGGGTGGCCTTCCGACGACGACGAGGAAATCCTTTGTAGATGGGATTTTCCTCATATGTAATCATGAAAATAAAGAAAAACCCTTTATAGAATAGATTTCCCTCATATGTAATCATGGTTTTTAATAAAATTGTCTTTTTCGGTGCGTATGATCATCTTGCCATATATTTCGTTGTGAAGTCTGAATATGTGTAGCTTCGACACATCTGGTAATTTTATGCCGACTCTGATAGAAAGAGTGCTAGGTCCCATCCTGTCTTTTACGCATAACTGACGATGCGTAAAAAGCCGCTTTAGCATTTAAGTCGAGTATTCGAACTGTCCTGCTATTAGGAATGAGGAACCGCGTAAAATTCTGAACTGTCACTTCTGATAAACAAAATTCTTGTTCAGACAATCGTCTTCAAGAATGATTTCTCGAAAATCCCTTGGAACAGGGCGAGAAATGGCTGTCAAAAACTGAGTCGCCATCTTGAACTGTAGATGAAATATTCAGACTGGAGTCTGAATGATCCTCCAATCGACCCAAGAAGAAAAGTAACTTTAATGTTGAACTCTGTATGCTTCGGGTACTTGGGATATTTTGAGGTCAAGAAGGAGTATCTTCTGTGTGAACTCATGTAATTGACCACTTTGAGAATTATTCGGATTTACGCATATTCTGGCCTGCGTATTCTCAGATATATGAAAAGTCATAGATTTGTAACTGTAGATGAGCATAAAATTATAAGTTTGTAGCCTCTCGAGCGTAAAAGCTGCTGAACATGAGAGCATCCGGGCGTAGAACTGTAGATTTTATAGCTTCTGAACAGAAAATCTTCCGAGCGTGAAGTTGTGGATCTGTTGCCTCTGAGCGTAAAAGCCATCGATCGTGAAATCATAGATTTGTAGCTGCTGAGCGTAAAGTCGTAGGTTTGTAGCCTCTCGAGCGTAAAAGCTACCGAGCATAAAAGCATCCGGGCATAAAACCATATACTTGTAGCCTGTGAGCGTAAAACCATAGATCTGTAGCTGTCGAGCGTAGAAAGCTCCTTAGCGTAAAAACCACGAATCTGCTTTGCACGAAAACTTTTCGAATTCGCTGACTGTCCGCCTTCTCTGAGTAATAGGCTGACGTAGTCCCCAATCATAACCGAATATTAAATATGAGATTTAGTTCAGGATTCGAGGAGTCCATCCGAACTCTATATATACCCCAAGCTTTTCAGAGAAAACTTTTTATCTGTCTTTTGCAAAAGAAAGCCTTCGACTGTTCAAGTTCTCTCCTTTGCCTCCTCTCCGAGTATTCAGAGCTTTCAGCAATGGCCCCGAAACCGATATCCTCCTCTAAGGGAAAGAAGACCGACTCTTCTTCTCGCTCTTCTGCCCAAGCGAGAGTAGCTTCCGTCGGGCAAGGCGAACTTCATTCTGATCGAAGGGTCCCGCCGACGAGCAGTTCACCTGGCCTTAAAGGTAGAGTTTTTGGGACGAAAAAGAAGGACTGAAATCCTTCGTACACGTTATACGTGACTATACTAGGTCATCTTCTGTGTTGATAGCCTCTTCGAGGAAGATAATGCACAGAGATGTTTCATCTTTTTACGCCCACATTTCTAATGTGTCAGCGTAAAAACTCTATATTTTCGCAGTCTGGCGTAAAGCTTTGACTTTCAAAAGTTGGCGTATACCATAAAATTTTAGTGTTACGCAGGGATGGAAATTCTAGCGTAATAACACAAATTTTGGCAGTCTGGCGTAAAACACAAACTGTCGAAACTTTGTGTATACTGCCAGTCTTGAATTTTACGTCTTGGAATGGGATTCCAGCGTAAAAGCTCAAGTTTTTGCAGTCTTGGCATAAAGCACAGACTGTTGATTTTTGGCATATGCTGCAAGATTTTCTAGTATTGAAACTGACGTGTCTTTCTTGCATTTTACAGTTAACTTGCATGCGTCTTCGTTGGCTGAGGTGATGGGTTCCGCTGCCGGGATGCTGCACTCCAACTACCTGGAGGATTTGTCCCATGTGACATTTTCCATCTCCGGACCCTAATATCTTGAGGGAAGGGGAATCCTGATATCGGCTCAAGGAGAGCGGATGCTGTTGAGCATGATCAACGGAGAGCCCCTGACGTATATAGACGGGGACCAATATATAAAACCGACTTTTCTCTTCGGGGACATGATTGACAAGCAGTCCCAGACGAAGCCCAAGAAAGAACTCTGGGTTTTCCCTGTCGGGGGCTTGGTTCTGTATCTGCCCAAGATGCTGAGAGACTATCCCATCTCGGCATTATTCTATGCTACACAACCTAGGAGGATGTCGTGGATGCTGACTCCCAATCTTCACGGCCGGGCGGGAAAGATATTTCATCTGAAAGGAGCTAACCAGGGGTCATTTGTCAGCCGCCCTTTTGGCTCTGTGATGTCGTTCAGGGGATTATACCCGGGTAGTATCCCGAGTGAAGATAGCTTACTGCTCCAGTCGGTCCAATTATCGACTTTCTGCAACGATTTCATGGGGCACGAGGGAGTATACCCTAAGGTGAACCCTCGGACAAGTGGGTGGATCACCCCTACAAATCTTCGATGGGCTCGCTTAGCTGAATGGGCCCTGAAACATTTTTAGGCCGAGCTGGAGGGCATTGGTCTGTACGCAGCTGTGAGTGCCACCAGTGTTGGGTTACCTCTCAACCCCAACCTATTTTTGGCACTGATGGAATGATATATCTCGCTCACCGGGACTTTTGCCACTCCACTGGGGGAGTTGGGATTGGCCCTCCACGAGATGGCAGAGATCTCGAGATTGCCGATGGGGGATACTCCATATGAAGAGTATGTTCCCACGAACCGGAAGTTGGGGGATTCAGACCCTCGGGTAGTGGCCGTGTACCAGGATCTGATGTGTCACTACCTCGCTTGCACCGCTTTTTATGGTGAGCCTTCAGATTTGGCTCACACCAATAAATAGGCGTCCTACCTCTTCTTTCACTGGGCCAGGACTGCTAAGCCAAAGAAATTCTTGGAAGGCAAGGATCAGCCTCTGACTTGTCTGAGCGTGCTTAGTGCTCAGGTAGTCGACGATCTCATGAAAGATGCTGGGGCTCCGGACAAGATTCTCGACGAAGGGATAGGGAAATATCCTGCAGTCACTAAGGCCTATAGTTATCTGAGGCATTGCCGCAGGCCTCTGTCCAAGGAAGCTCAACTGGCTGGCTTCCTCTCCATATGGCTGCGCCGATTGGTGGTACCCAAGATTGCATCTTCGGACCGCATTCACCACAATACGCTATGGCCTGCAGTGCGTCTGGTGTTCGGGGCAAGACTGGGCTTGCTCCCTGCCATAGTGTGCCATATTCAAGCCGGCCTGAGGGCCATGACTGATGCCTGCTCACCGATGAGACTCGGCGTGATAGTTTTCCTAGGGTAGAATTACCATACCTGTATTTGATGGGATGGTTAATTCTCCATAACCCCAGGGTAATGTCTCCCGGCTCTGGCAGTAGTTCGGGAGGTAGTTTCTTGTTGAACTACAAGAATTTCTCCTAGAACATGACCACAGTTTTAGACTGTCGGCGGGTGCTGAACTTCAGTCACAGTTGGAAGCTTTTCTGCACTGTCCCCTCTGTACATCTCAATCAACAGGGGATCAGACTTCAGGATATAGGCGACGGGAAGACCGTTCTTTCTCCTGTGGCTTTCAATTGGTTGGTCTACATCAGACCTTCCCATCTACTGTACAGAAGTGAAGACCATTGCTTCTTTGAGCCCTACCTACCTAGTCGGTTTGCCAGGTAATTCGGGTATGACCAGTTGCACGTGGGCAATACCGTCACCAGCTTCAGGTCCAGAGGCGGACTCATTGATGGAGCGAGAGGATGGCAATACTTCATCATGGGTTGCACTGAAGCAATTTTTACCGTGCCCGTTATTTCACTCTCCACGAAGCTACGCATTCTCCACTCGTATGCCCAGTTCTATGTGGCAACCAACACCTTCCATCGCGATTTTGATATGCATGGAAGTTTTAGGGTGCCCTCTTCCAAGCCTGGGGGAAGAGTCAAAATACCCTCGGTCTCTTCTGATGAAGGTAAAGATTTCGTCAATCCAGATGAGCCTCTGTTGGCGGTATCGAGAGGTAAAATACCTCCGCCTGCAGGGCCTCTAGTAATCTCTGGGAAGCAAAGGGCTCCTGCTCCGAAGGAGACTTCCCCTTGCAAGAGGAAGAAGAAGACGGTTACTCGTCCTCTCCGGATTCCTGGCAATGAGGCTCCTAGAAGTGAGCCTGTATCTCCCCCTGTCGGGGATAATTCTTTGATTGGAGGTTCCTCGCCTTTTAGAGAGGGACCCACTGCAATTCTGGCTGGCGGTGCCGGAGAATCTCTGCTGGAGGCTGCTGTCGCTGCTACTGCTTCAGGTAGTGGAACGAGGTTGCCTTCGGGGCCGAGCGTAATAAGATTTCGTATAACTTTATCTGGATCAGCATCGGGAGAGACCCCTGCCGTGCCTGTAAGCGCACCTAGCGAGATTCCAGCCGATGAGCCTCGGTTGGAACTTGACGAGGGCCTAAAAGAATATTTGCCAGTGCCGGTTGACACACCATCTTCTCCAGGTATGACAGCTTGCTTAGCATCATTAAGAAATAATTTAGCTATACTGGCCGCAGACGCGACATATATGCCATCGGCCATGGGTAAATGTCGTCTTTATGCCTCTTTTTTAGGAAAATTAACATCATGTTGATATTAACTTTCTTTTGTCTTCTTTTCAGGGGAATACATCTTCGGGGAGGGCAGTGTCGACGCATCTTTTGGCACTGTTTCAGGTCCTGGCGACGACACGGAGGTGCCTAACTTTGAAGAGGAAACATCTTCGGGTGTCGGCTCGCCCAAAGTGGTTTCGACATCTCAGGAGGAGGCTGAGCCTGTCATTGCGACAATGCCTCCTTTGAGTACGCCGGTCCCTTCGTCCGGTGTTGGCGCATCTTCTTTTGTCGCACCACCTGTTGAGGCGACGGCTGTGGCAACATCGGCTGCGGTCGTTCCTGGAGAGAGGTTCGCCAATATTGCAGCCACTCCCAGCGTATATTCGAATCTAGCCCTGCTGACCGAGCAGTATATTGGTATCTTCTACACCACTATGAAAACATTGATATCAATGGTGTTGGAGAAGAATCTGAGCTTTGAGTCTCTGAGGAGGTCCTCCCAGTTCGCGATAGTGCCGATCAGAGAATACGACGACTCTGGGATAGCTGACAAACTGGAGGAGATAGTTAATGGTTTGGAGCAACCCATTAACGAATATCTGCAGCTATCTCGAGGCAGCATTGACGACCTGGTCTAGGCTAGGTTCGACTCCTTGACTGCAGAGCTTGCTAGGCAACTAGAATCTCTGGACAAATTCGTCCAGGAACGGCAGCAAGAGATGGATCAGGTTCGTGCCCAACGGGAGTACGTCATTCCTCGGCTGACTCATTGCGAACTTGACTATGAAGAGGAGACAGCAAGGGTCCACAGATTGAGAGATGAACTCGCTCAAGTGGAGGAGGAGGCTATCTCTTTGTCGGCAACCCGAGATGTGCTGATGAATCAAGTGGAGACTGCTCAGCAGGACCTGACGCATGTGGGTGTCATCCACGCTGATTTTGTACGTGCTCGGTCCGAGCTATCAGCTTTGAACAATGATTCAGCAAGGTTGGACCGTGCTCGCACTGACGTCTTGAACTCCAAGGATGAGAGAATGGCTGCTCTGGCATGGCAGTTTCACGACCTAACTGCTCCTCCCAAATGATGTACTTTTTGCTTTTTAATGTACTTTTGCTTTTTAATGTACTTTTGCTCTTTTGGGGAATAATAAAGAGGCTTTCATCTGACTTTGTGGACCCATCATTTTGGAATATAAATGACAGGTTTGGGTGAAAGTGATATCAGAGGTAATATAGATATGATACACTCTCGATAAGTTTTAGTAGGACATATCTATTCAGAGGTTATATGGAGATGATAGAATATGCTTCAGATAAAATTTGTACACAAAACACTATCAGAGGTAATATGGATGTGATAGGTCTTGCAATTCCAATTAGTTAAACATATCTATTCAGAGGTTATATGGACATGATAGGGTATGATCCAACTAGTTTCGTTTTGGAAGTAGTTTTATCAGAATAAGATTTTTGCAATATTCTACTTTGAGCAAAGGAGGTTATGCATAGTACCTCTTCAGGAATTTGCTATTGACAGGAGCCATCAATAAGTCTCCGTTTAAGCTTGGCTAACCTGTAAGTGCAATTTGTAATCATATAAGAGTCCTCCATTTCTTTATGATTGTTTGCGCGAATTTTGGTCATCATACTAGAGGTAGTATGGACATAGTACGATACCATATTTGTTGAGGACGTCCCACTGGGGGATCTTTGGTAGACCTGTCATTTGTTGTGCAAGAGAGTGCAAATAACAGGTTTGGGACAAGCCCTGCCAGAGGTAATATGGATGTGGCAGTTTTTGTGGACTCAACACCACTGGCGTACTTAGAGTTAAGTACGGGTGTTAAGTTGAGATGACAACCGATATCAGAGGTAATATGAATATGATAATCGGTAGCCAAAAACTCGGAAAGTTTGTTCAGAGGTAATATGAACATGACAAACTCTTTGGTTGTGACTCCATCGGGGATGGAGTTATACATCTGCTCAGAGGTAATATGGACATGGCAGTTTTTGTGGACTCAACACCACTGGCGTACTTAGAGTTAAGTACGGGTGTTAAGTTGAGATGACAACCGATATCAGAGGTAATATGAACATGATAAAATCTTTGGGAGAAGGAATGAAATATTTGGACAACAATTTACTGTGGGGTGATTTTCTTGGACTTTATCAGGTATATTCCTGAAAGGAGCAAATTGTCATGTAAGAGAAAAATTGATTTGCAATGATCATCCCTTCGTTTACAGATGCAAAGTGATAACTTTGGTGTCAATCAACTCCTGGATTCTCTTTTTTAGTACATAGCACGCCTTGGTAGGGTGATGAATGTACCGATGAAAGAGAGAATAATCTGGGTCATCAACTTTACCAGCCCTCTCAGGATATCTGATTTTGGGTAGCTGAAGTTTGTGTTCCTCTATCAACATATTGAAGATTTCAATGATGTCACCTTCATTGAAAGAGAAAGTCCCTTTTGGTCTTCGGGCTCTCGATGCCTGAGTTTTACGGTCTTGCGGGAAGACCGTCTTCGTCGCATCGTCTTCGGATTCTGAGGGAATTCTACCCCCAGCTTTGGATGCTGCCCTGCTTAGTCGAGGTAGGCTACCCCCAGACATGCCGTGGCATTTGTCCACAAAAGCTGATTTAGAAGGTCCTGCCTCTGGTTTTACGGGATCGGACTCTGAAGGTTTGGAGTTTGCAAGAGATAAAGTATACCCCAGCCCGAAACGAGTTTGTTGACAGTAAGAGTTACCATGCAACGGCGTTCGTCTGCCTTTCCCGTAGTTGAGGCCTTGTTTTGACTTCAAATCATAACCCATGCTTTGCATAATCTTTAAAGCTTGTGGGCTGTACCTGTGGATTTGTATTTTGCCACCCTCAGACTCGCGAAGTTCTTCTTGTATAATCGGTCTGCTCCGTATGCGATCGAAGACTATTGGATGCTGGTCGTCGCGTGTTGGAGGAACAATAAAGACAGAATCTTCATGTGGCCCATGCGTCATGACGACATTAGATGTTAATGCATCTTTCCACAAGATTTCCCCGTGTTTGACCGTTAGGGGAATTGAAGCATGTTTATGACTCTTGTCATTGCGTTTCTGGATCAGAAATTCATGCAAGTCAGGAGTTTTAACTGAAGAAGAGGAAGAAGGCTTGTTCGTTCTGTTCACATCAGTGGGCATACGGATGTTGGGAACCATAGTCCTCCATGTGCCACCCGTATACAACAGGTTGGCAATCTGAGTAGCGGATAATTCCTGAGGAGGGTATCTTTTTGCGAATTGAGCCTGCTTTACGCTGAGGGGCTTCACTTGGCATAAATTGGAGCTCTGCTCAGGTTGGCGTAAAGCCGAAGAGGTCCTCAGTCGGCCATCAGCTCCTCGCGTAATCCGGAGGGCGGGCAGATTTTTCCCTTGCTGTCGTAAAGGCCAAGAAGTTGAGTATTACACCACTTGCTTTCCCTTGCATAGATTGCAGGGATCATCTGCTTTTCCGCAGAGGGCAGATACGTCTTTACGCGTGGAGCACGTTTGGAACTTCTGATTAGGCGCTAAGGCATTGTCAGAAATTTTGTCTGCCACGTCATCGACGGGAGTCTGGATTGTATGCGCAGAGCGCGGTGTAGGCTTCGGGACTAGCGCTGAGGCATTGTCCAAAGTTTTGTCTGTTCCGTCAGTGACGAGAGACTGAGTTTTATGCGCAGGGCACAATGTATACTTCTGGATTAGGACTGAGGCATTGCCAGAAGTTTTGTCTATTCCGTCAGTGACGGGAGAATGAATTTTACTCGCAAGGCGCGAAGGGAGCGATGCTACAACCTCGTTGGTCGGAGAGGTCGGAGAGTCAACAGGAATGGTAGGGGATGTCTTGGGCATCCAGACCTTACGCAGCTTTCTGTGGTCTTGGATAGAGAGAGAGTGAGAGCTACCCCCTGTTCGAAGCATATCTTAGTAGGCAGACTGGTCGAACTGGACGACCAGTGTCTTTTTTACGGATCCCACGGATACCGCATCGTGTTGAGCAATTGCTTCCTCATCAGAGAAGAAAGATGTCCCCCGCAGAGTCGTCATCTTGTTTCGTATTATAAATGAAAGAAATAAGAAACGAACGTGTTTTAGACGAAAACCCTCGCTCTTTGGTTTACAAACAAGATTGTACAATTAATCCTATACGAGGATGTCGAGTACAATTTTTTAATCTGGATAAATATTGCTATAAGAGTCTGATCTGCAGTCGTTCACTTTGTCCCTTGGACCACACGATGATGAAGAAGTGCCGTAGAAGACAGAAGAAGCTTCGAAGGTTGCGAGGGAGAGTGGATGCTCGATGCCAAAGTCGTCAATCACTACTCTTTGCCTGAGCTCTGGATTTTTCTCTCTCAAAGACTTTTTGACTCTAACCAATTTTTGACCCTGGTTTTCTCATCCTTGGACCTCTGTTGATAGATTTTTCGACCTTAAATCTGCCCCCTCGACCTCTGTTGATAGAGGTCTCTATTTATAGAGTTTTAGTGACAGGGACCACTCAGTCGGCGTAGAAACCGAGTAGTAGAAAGTACAACACCCTTTTACACGATGGTTACAATAATCGTTGCCTGCGTATAGATGACCTTTTGAATGAGTGTGTGACGCGTGTCCCATTCAGAGACAATGCGTATAACTGCTGCGAAGATCACGACGTAAAAGCCACGTAGGTAGTTATTCCTCGCGTAGAAAAGGCTGGCATAGAAGCCAATAACTGTCACCATGGCATAGAAGCCAAGTAGGCATAGAAGCCGAGTAGGCGTAGAAGCAGAGTAGGCATAGAAGCCGAGTAGGCGTAGAAGCCGAGTAGGCATAGAAGCCGAGTAGGCGTAGAAGCCGAGTGGGCGTAGAAGATAGCTGATCCTCCTCCCCTGACTGAGGCCTTGAACGAATTCTGGACCGAATAGCCTTAATACGCACCAATGCAAATATGGCCTGAGTTGGCGTATTCCAAGGAGATAGCGTATAGCGTGCTCCCATAGCTGAAAATAGCTCGTTGGCATAATGTGCCAAAGTGATGATGTGGACGTTTTAGCCAAAATTACGGCTTTTGGAGATATAATCAAATCTCTCGCATTAAATGCAGAGATCTGCCCCCATCCTGCGCATTAAATATAGAGGCGTGTCTTCGAAGAATTGTTGTCCCGAAGATTTGCCATCATTCTGCGTATTAAATGCAGATACGCGCCTCAAACCCTGTACGAAGAAGAACTGATGACGTGGCAGTCAATTTGTCTTCTACGGAGCGTAAGAAGCTCACGTCTGCCTGTGTAAAACTAGGCAGCGTATTCCAGAGGTGTGTCTCGAAGATCTACCATTATTCTGTGCATTAAATGCAGAGGCGTGCCTCGAGGATCTGTCAGCCTTCCGCGCATTAAATGCAGAGACGTGTCACAAGATCCGCCGTCCCGAAGATTTGCCATCATTCTGCGTATTAAATGCAGAGGCGTACCTCAAGATCTGCCATCACTCTGCGCATTAAATGCAAAGACATGCCTCGAGCTCTGCCATCACTTTGCGTATTAAATGCAGAGACGTGCCTCGAGCTCTGCCATCACTCTGCACATTAAATGCAGAGACGTGTCTCGAGCTCTGTACGAAGAGCAGCTTTTGACGTGGCAGTCTGTTTGCCTTTTGCAGAGCGTAAGAAGCTCACGTCTGCCTGTGTAAAACTAGGCAGCATATTCCCTTGTATGCGTAAAAGCAGTTTAGGCCAAGGAGATGTCACTAAACGACAGTTTGGGTTGCTGTGCCGCGCCATCATTATAGCCGTCGTCTGAGTAGTCGTGCAGTACTCTTTGTCAGGAATCAGACGTCAGGTTCACTGCACGATTTGTCAGGTTCACTGCACGACTTGTCAGGTTCATTTCGGGGAATACGGAGCGTCCCTCGTACACTTCAATGCTGCATTAAAAGCGGATGAGTTTTACGCCATAAAGGCGATGTAGCACCCTTTTTACGCTGAAGCAGCCTAGACATACTGCTTTACGCGGATGGTCCTTGAGCTTATATTTTACGCTGTGTTCAGCGGAAAAGCTCTGTTTGCACGTCGATGGCTCTGAAGTCATCTTTTTATGCTGCCCAGCATCAACATGCTGCGTACAGCTATCCAGCGTATTTTTTATGCTTCTACACCAATAGGTAAATTCTAAAATTTCTTCTCTAATTAGGTTCCATTTATTGTATTAGAGAATTAGGATTGTTTTCTTGCATTAGGGCTACCCATTGGAAGAATTTTGAGCTTCTATTGACCCTTATTGTGACTTATACATTGAGTTTGGTGTCAATTCTGGAGAAAATCCAAGAATGGTGCACCAAGTATTTGGCATTAGGTTTATTAGGCATAATTATAGATATATTGGTCATATGGGGGTAGATACGTATCCATAATTGGATACGAGTAGGTCGTATCATGACACACAATGATACACATGGGTTAAATTGAGGTTTTCTTCTATTTAATGCATCCTTAGTATTATATTCTATATTTATTGCTAAAAATAATATATATATATATATATATATTTATTTATTTATTTATATTTATATTTATATTATATATTATACATATAATGTATATCATGTCTTATTGGTGGTGGTATCATGGTGTATTGAGAGTATCACAAGGATGAGCACCAAGTGTTTGATGGATTGTCTATTCGAGTATGTGTGTGTGTGCGTGTGTGTGTGTGTGTGTGTGTATATATATATATATATATATATATATATATAGTAGTGTATATATGTGTATTGTATGTGTGTGTGTATCCATTGGGAGGGAGAAATCTCAGTTCCAGATATGACTGTGCATTGGTAGTAACTCAAGAGTGTGTGTGTGTGTATATGAGTGTGTGTGTGTGTGTGTGTGTGTGAAGGAGGTAGAGGTACCAGTGAGCACTGATATAAGAGCAGTCAGGTAGTATCAGCAAGGGTCTTGCTTGCAATGGTTCAGTAGGTGTATAATATTAATTAGCTCACATGTTTATTAATAGACCTATCATTTATATGTCTAAATGTTATATGATTCAGTGAGGGATATTTGTGTTTAGTGAAGGAACTTGAGGGTTGTTCAGTGGGGTGTTGGTGGTGCTATGTTGCCTGAGTCACTAGAAGCAAGGCTTTTAGGGTGGACTATACCAGATGACATGTTGTGCAGGCATTGAGTTGAGATTGGCAGTGCACACTACACAGTGAGGGAGATTACATTCTAAGATAGAGTGTTGGGCTAATGAGTAAAAAGGAAATAGGTATTGGTGACTAATTTAGTGCCAATAGGGAAGATGGGAGTGTATTATGAGTCTTGAGTAAGGATTAAAGGTGTATAGTACAGGTATGGCTATGAGATTAGAGTACCATTTATCTTTAGATTTCCAGTTGTCCAACATTATATATTAGAGTGGTATGGGTGTTTAAGTTGTATATCAATGTGAGGTGCACTAATGTATCAGAACTTGAGTATGTTGGATTGGTGTTTCTATATGAATGTTATGATAATTGATGCTCTAATGTATGTGCAGAAGTTATCGAGAGGATGGACAAGTAAGTGTGAGAGTGTAGGGGATCAATCCAACAAGTGGCAGTAGTACAATTGGGTGTTATTAGCAGTGGGGCTTTAGAATTCATGTGTGTACAACATAGGACTATACAGACCACAATATGTAGGTTTGTGCAGTTTGAAACAGAGTCATTAGGAGGCAGTCTAATGTGAGTACTACAGAGTGCAAGTCTATACTAGGGGGAGCTCGGTAGAGCAATGCATGCACTGGGTCCAGGTTGCAAAGGTTAGCACTTGTGCACTGAAGAAGGGTTTGGAGTTCAGGTATGTTTGCTGTAAAGAGGTGGTTAGTGTTAGAGTGATAGTTATATACCATTATGTGAGTGTCAGTTATTAGAGAAGATGTTAGGATTTGAGTTTTTATTTAGTTTTAGGTTGGTTGGTTAGTGTATCAGTTAGTATAAGTGTCAGTTGTTAGTATAGAGTATATTAGATTAGTTAGTATATGTTAAGGTATTAATTATGGATAATATCCATGATACCAAGTTATAACTAGATAGTGTAGGAATTTGTCACGACCCGTACCCGGTGTAGACGCACGAGTACATGAACGACACCCAGCCTACGTCGCAGCATCGGCGGTAGAACGTTGTTTGGGTAAACTATACTATCTAGCAATAATGATCATCGTAATATATAATGCCACCAATGAAATATGAATACCCGATCACAGAACTATAAGATGGAACAATCGCACGAATATGATATAAAGGACTGAAGAGTCAAAAAATATAACTCACCAGACAGCAGATAATATCCAATGAGTCTCAAAAGTAATAAAATACTAACATTCAAAGCTGGAGACAAATCCAGTACAATATAAGCCTATATACTAAGATATTGGTAAAGTATTGTCTGTCTCAAAAAGGATGAGTTCCTCCTGAGCCACAGTCTTTAGCTCTAAGCCAACTACGTCTTGAGGCCCGTAGTGAGTGGGATACTACTCCTTAGTGTCATGTGGGAAAAATATACCTAGTTCGAATTGGAGCAAAGTACACCTCTAGCAGCAGTTCCAATAAATGATAAAGACTATGTAACAGTAAATAGAGAGCATATACAAGATGAATAGATCATAGAAGAAATATACATGAATAAGGAAATACGGGAAATATATACAAGAGGTACGAACATCATATATAGAAATAAAGAGATACAATTATCTAAGTGAGTGATTACTAGGGACAATATATGACCGACTTGGGTACTGCTCAAGAACCACGGGCCTGGTTAATCATATATACGGTGTTTGAGTAACACTATGCAAGAAAAACAACAACTGCGGGGGGTGTGATCACATATCTTGTCACGCCCCAGTCCCAAAATGTATGGAACCAGGCCACGTGACAATAGCCAGCTGACACGTCACCGAGGATATCCCAATTTAATGGATCCCCGAAGAGTGCTACGCTATCCTAGAATACTAACATGTCCAATATCAGTCAAATACAGGTAATCTAATCTCATCCACAATATAAAGAGCAAAAAACACTAAATAAACTGCTGGTTGATAAATACCAGTCTTAAGATATCATAGTACAACCAGTGATGTCTGGTGGGAACAAACCCACTACTATGACAAAATAAAGTACTGAAAGAAGATATAAAAGATAATAACTAGGGCATCAGCTGAGAAGATAATGCTGCCCTCCATCTAGGCTAATGGCCTACCAACTGATCACGGGAACTCTGACGGCTGCACCTCCAACTCCTTGGCTGTAGCAAATCTCGTCTCCTGTCCTGGGCCATATACGGTGGGGTAGTACGCCTCGTCTAAATCTGGAAAGGTACCAGGTCCTAAGAGGGACATAACAAGATACAAGAAAATGACATGCTATATATGAATACTGAATAAAATAAATACAATAAGGGTGTACTAGCCATCTAAGTGAATGCAATGTGAGGCCAACTCTGATGCGTATGAGTAGGCGTAGGCATAGCGTCCATACTCCGAAGAGAATGGCATCTGTACAGTATATCGTCCATATCGCTCCGAAGAACGTGGCATCAGTGTAAAGGGAAAATCATTGGACCCGAGGTTCCTCTGAACTACGGTTCCAATGGGTGTATCCCATACGCCTCCTAGCTGTCCTCCCCGCCCAATGTAGATACACAAGTCGACTACTCGACGTACATACCATGCATCTATATGCCAAGTCTCTAATTTATATCCTGACTACATGCTAACCGTGATGTAGGATGTACGCAACGATAGCTAGTCAAATACGCAAACCCACGTCCCAATATGAATATGTCTCAGTGAACGTGTAAGGTGTCAGGTCTCAGACAATAACAGAATATCGTCCAATGGGTTGAGTCTGCTAAGATCTAAGTCCATATATAACTAATCATCGACATACCCGTCGAATGCACCCGAGACAACTCGGACGCATACAGTTGTATAAGTTACAAGCAACGAGAACATAATACAACAGATGCATATTTAATTTAGACAGTAAATATAGCAAGGTATCTTGCCTGTATCCGGAAGCTGTGAATGCCAGAAGCCTGCTCCGGCGATGTCTCCTGTCTGATCCGATGATCCTGGCACACAATATAATATAGAATTCTACATCAGACAATAAGACCCAGTGTACTGACACTACGTTGCTCTTGAGTGTCTGTCTCAAGTTTACGGTTAATCGAATACAGCACTGTGTGTACACGTAGCTAGGGTGTACACGTGTTCTGTCATCGATCGTGTGCCTCAAGATATTAGTTCTAATTTATGGTTTTACGGAAATTATATTATGTCTAGTACTATTCCTGGTCCTTACCTATCCATGTTCAGTACACCTGGTTCGTCCAGGTTGTTATAGATGGTTTTACCAGTCATTTATAACAATTTCAGTTATGAGGACAATTACTGAGTTATTAATTACCATCTATTAGTCATCTAAGCATTATGATTAATCCTTCACATAACCAAAATTAGGTTTTTCAATTGTTAACTCGTATCCATGCAATGATACGACACAATGGCATAGTGAGGTTAACCAATAATCGACGCTCGTTACCTGGTCGGGGTCGAGTGAGGCCTGGCTTGTCCGCGGCTATTGCTCCGGCGTGTAAGGGCTCCGTCCGGCGACAACTAGCAAGGCAGCAGCGGTGGCGACAGCAGCAGGCGCGGCAGCGGTAGCAGCGCGCGGGGGTCGGGTTGGCTCTGCGGCGGCTCGTCGCTCAGCGTGCGGCTGCGTCGGCTAAAGGGACAGCGGCAGCGGTGGGATGGCAGCGGGTCGGTGAGATGGCAGCGGGTCGGCGGTGACAGCGGGTCGGTGAGATGGCAGCGGGTCGGCGGTGACAGCGGGTCGGTGAGATGGCAGCGGGTCGGCAGTGACAGCTGGTCGGGGGAGAAATATGTGGCTCCAGTGATGGTGATGGGTCAGTGATGATGATGGTTGGCATAGGGGAGAGGGGAGTATGCGGCTAGGGTTTGGGTTTATGAGGGGTTGTTTAGTTTTGGGTTTACATGGAGGAAGTTGAGTACTTATATATAGGGAATGACATTCGGGCTTGGTCTTGGGGTTGGGCCGGCCAGGGTCCAAGGGTCTGGTTTGGTCAGGCCTAGCTGGAGTGGATTTGATTTCGAGTTTAATTAATTTAATAATTGTAAGGTGCTCTCTAAGGAATATGGCGTAGCTAAGTTGAGACGCAACAACGAACATTTATTTCTGCACAAAGGTCCGAGGGGTAGTCCGGCATATCTAAAAGATGTTCGTGTCATTGGGTCGAAGGTATTTGCTAGTGTGGCTTTCCAACCTCGTAGCAATGGTGCGGTGTAATAAGACATATAGTTGTTTGCATAAAATCCTAATTAAATTCGATTATCCCTATTCTCTAGTTTATTATAAATTTATTTATATCAAATAAATCCTTAAATTGGTTGAGGGGGTTTACAATCTACCCTCCTTAGAGCATTCCGTCCTCGAAATTAAAACATACGCATGACAAGAATTTCTAAATGAATAAGTAAAGTACTAATACGTACCTAGTCCTTCGAAGAGGTGGGGGTAGCGTTGTCAAATATCCTCCTCGCATTCCCAAGTCGATTCGCCCGGTGCATGATGCCTCCATGCAACACGCACTAGTGGAATGGTCTGCCCTCGTAGTACTTTCTCACTTCTGTCTAGAATCTCCACAGGCTCCTCTTCATATGATAGGCTCGGGTCGACCGTGATCTCGGAATGGTCAAGCACGTGACTAGGATCCGATATGTACCTCCTCAATTGAGATACGTGGAAGACGTCGTGGACCCCTTCCAAGGTCTGCGGTAACGCTAATCTGTAAGCAACCTCTCCGACGCGTTCTAATATGTCGAAGGGTCCGATGTACCTCGGACTCAGCTTTCCTCTGCCTCCGAATCTAATAGTCCCTCGTGTAGGTGAGATCTTTAAGAATACATGATCTCCAACCTGAAACTCTAAGGGTCGATGATGCACATTCGCCCAATGCTTCTGTCGGTCTTGTGCTACTCGAAGGTGTCCTTGGATCTTCTTTACCTTCTCTACCGTCCGAACAACCAACTCTGGTCCGAGAATCTATCGTTCGCCTATATCACTCCAGCATACTGGAGAACGATATTTCCTGCCATACAATGCTTCATAGGGAGCCATCTGAATGCTAGCTTGATAGCTGTTGTTGTAGGAAAACTCGACCAAATGTAAGTGGTCCTCCTACGATCCTCCGAAGTCCAGCATGCACGCTCTTAACATGTCTTCTAGCGTTTGAATGGTGCGCTCTGACTGGACATCTGTTTGTGGGTGATACGCTGTGCTAAACTTTAGGCGAGTACCAAGACTCTCTTGCATACTCCGCCAAAAGTAAGACGTAAATCTCGTATCCCTGTCAGACACGATGCTAACTGGCACTCCATGTAGACGCACGATCTCCCTCATATACATATCTGCTAAAGCCTCTGTCGATTGTCCAACTCTAAAGGGTAGAAAGTGTGCAGACTTGGTGAGTCTATCCACGATTACCCATACTGCATTGCGCCCACTAGGACTCCTCGAAAAGCCCGTAACAAAGTCCATAGTGATATGCTCCCATTTCCACTCCGGTATAGGAAGTGGTTGAAGCAATCCTGCAGATCTCTGGTGCTCAGCCTTGACTTGCTGGCACACCAGGCACTTGGCCACGAAGTGTGCTATCTCTCTCTTCATTTTGTGCCACCAGTAGTACTGTCTTAGATCTCTGTACATCTTCGTGCCTCCTGGGTGAATAGAATAGGTGGAACTATGTGCCTCTGTCATCAATTCCTGCCGAAGTTCTCCGTTTGGCACATAGAGACGATCTTCGCATCTCAGTGTTCCGTCTTCATGTATCCGTAGTCCTGTCTGTAATCCAGCCTCTGTCCTCTGTCTGAGCCTCTGAAATCTGGCATCTGTCGGCAAAGCAGCCTTGATTCTCTCTACTAGTGTTGATTATAATTGGAGACTCGATAACTGTCCGTCTATTCCAGGTATGACAACCTCTATACCCATCTGTTCTAGATCTCTCAACAGATGTTGTTGGGTAGTCAAGAAGAATGCCATAGGTCTTCTGCTTAGTGCGTCTGCTACTACGTTAGCCTTTTTCGGGTAGTACTGTAGCTCAATTTTGAAGTCTGTCATCGCCTCGAGCCAACGTCTCTGCCTCTGATTAAGGTCCTTCTGAGTGTAGACATATTTCAGGCTCTTTTGATCAGTAAATATCTCCACTCTTTCTCCATATAGGTAATGCCTCCAAAGCTTTAAAGCAAAGATCACTGCTGCAAGCTCCAAGTCGTGGGTGGGATAGTTCTTCTCATGTGTCCTCAACTGTCTTGAAGCATAAGCTACAACCTTCCCATGCTGCATCAAGACGCATCCTAATCCTTTCTCGGACGCATCGCTGTAGATTACGAATCCTCCGGGTCCAGAAGGTATGGTCAAGATGGGTGCTGTAGTCAAGCGCTTCTTCAGCTCCTCGAATGCCTTCTGGCACTCTTCTGTCCAAGTGAACTCCTGC
Organism: Iris macrosiphon; assembly: GCA_036927795.1. Lineage (NCBI taxonomy): Eukaryota > Viridiplantae > Streptophyta > Magnoliopsida > Asparagales > Iridaceae > Iris > Iris macrosiphon. The sequence goes on from JAYESA010000005.1 coordinate 86,212,904, forward strand.
TCCTTACGGGTCAAATGGGTCATTGGCTCTGCAATCTTCGCGAAGTTCTCTATGAACCTTCGGTAATATCCGGCAAGTCCTAGAAAACTCCTCACTTCTGAGACATTGGTAGGGGTTGGCCATGTCTCTACCGATGAAATCTTCGCCGGATCTACTGAGATACCGTCTCCTGAGATGACGTGTCCAAGGAAGGCGACACGATCTAGGAGAAACTCACACTTGCTCAGCTTGGCATAAAGTCTCTCTCTCCTCAGTGTCTCTAACACTATCCTCAAGTGTTCTTCGTGCTCTTCGTGGCTCTTCGAATACACCAAAATGTCGTCGATGAAGACTACCACGAACCGGTCTAAGTATTGGTGGAATACTCTATTCGTCAAGTTCATAAATACAACTGGCGCATTCGTCAGTCCAAACGGCATCACTAAGAACTCGTAGTGACCATAACGAGTCCTGAATGCTGTCTTCTGAATGTCTTCTCTTCGCACCTTCACTTGATGATAACCCGATCTCAAGTCGATCTTGGTGAACACCACTGCTCCTGTCAACTGGTCGAATAAATCGTCAATCCGTGGCAGGGGATACTTGTTCTTGATAGTCAAAGCATTAAGGGCTCTGTAATCAATACACATACGTACGGTTCCATCCTTTTTAGGCACAAACAATATGGGTGCTCCCCATGGTGATGCACTAGGGCGAATAAACCCTTTTTCCTGAAACTCCTCCAATTGTAGCTTCAGCTCATCTAACTCCTTCTTCGCCAATCGGTACACATTAGAAGATACCGGTGCTGCTCCTAGTACTAGCTCAATGGTGAACTCCACGTCTCTATCCGGGGGTAAGCCTGGCAATTCGTCGGGGAAAATATCCTCGAATTCTACAACTATTAGCGAGGTTGCAAGCTCCATAGCCATGCAAGTTCCAGCTGCCTGTCTTACTCCTTGTTCGACGGTCCCTCGCATGTACTCGAACTCCGGTTGATCTGGTGGTCTAAAAGTGACGCTACCTTTCCGGCAGTTCAGTACAGCGTTATACTAGCCTAACCAGTCCATGCCTAACACAACATCAAAGTACGGCATAGGCAATACCAAGAATCGCGCTCTCATCTATCTACCACATATGACTACCGAGCAAGTTCTAATAGTGCTGGTAACTGGCACGATACCTCCTCCGGTAAGTATCTTCCAACTCTTAGATAAGGGGGAAGTCGCTACTCTATGCATTGCTACGAATCTACTAGATATAAATGATAATGTAGCACCAGAATCAAACAATGCTGTAGCAGGTAAGGATGCGACTAAAATGGTACCTGTGATTGCTTCTCCTTCTGTTTCCTCCTCAGTAGCTGCTAATGCAAAGGCCTGTCCCTGTCTCTGTCCTCCTGCCTGCTGTCGGGCCCGATCAAATTGTGCCTGCTGTAGGGGCAAGGGTGGTCCTCTCTGGAATCCTCCGGGTGCTGGTGGACGCTGGCCTCCTGGTGGGGGTAGTATCCTCGGGGCTGGTGCTGCTGGTCTTTATCCGGCCTGTGGGGCTGTCTCTCGGCGTTGTGGACAATCTCTGGCAAGGTGCTGGCTCGCTCCACAAATCATGCATGTTCCAAGTCTCTTTCGGCAGTCTTTCTCGAAGTGACCTCTCTTACCACAGAAGTGGCAAGTCGGAAGTTCCTGGTGCGGATATGGTGCTGCTCCTCTGGGGTTTCTGGAGTAAAATCACCCTCTAATCCTGGGCCTTAATGAGTGGGGTACAAGCTCTCCAGGTCCACTGAAAAATGTTATCTAGTCAGGATTGGAGCGAAGCACAAGCACTAACAGCAGTTTTATTAAATTGACAAAATCTATAAACAGTGTAAGAAATACAATATGGAAATAAATGCTGGAAATGTAAAGTACTGGAGAAAATGGAAATAGGCAATAGAGCATCTAGCAATGAACAATAAATAGTGAATGCTAGACAATAAGTAGTGAATGCTGGAACAGGTGAATCTGAATAAAATAGACATCTAGCTAAGTGTTTGAATTATCAGTTTATTATGTGATCGGCTTGGGACTTGATCAGGCTGGTTATATATGATTAACTATGATTCTTGTAGGTCAGGCTAACCATATGGTTAGCTATGATGCATGTAGTGGTCAGATTAATCATATATAACAGCTATGATGCATGTAAGATGGTCAGGCCGCACCCAACGTGAGAAGTGGGGTGAGCTATGATGCATGTAAAGGATTTGGATATGATCACATAATCTACTAATAGTTCCCCATCCCCCAGCTAGTACGATGGATTCCAATCATGACTCCTCATGATGGGGATCTAGGGTGCTAACCCGTGTATCCACAGTGTCGGAATAAAGTATGTAATACACTACAATTTATAGAAGTAATCAACAATGAAAACTGTCAGAGAATGTACTCGCCTGTGGTCCTGAGCAAAATGTGAGGATCGATGTCCAAAGTGGGATCACAATCACCTATATATAAGATATCAAGGTTAAAATGGTGTTTGGAATCATAAAAGTGATTAGCTAAGTTGAAATGAGGGTGTTAGGCCATTTCTAGGTCTATACTAGGTTTAGGTCCAAAACTAGTTAATTAGTCTATAAGGTCACTAACTAATGAAAATAATATATAAGTACTATGATACTATATATATATATTGGTCTATAATAACTAACACTTATGTCTTAACTGTCATAGACATACTTATATATATTACCTTAACTGCTACTGCACACACACAGAAATTTAATACACTGAGGCACACAGGAACCTATCTAACTGATACCTAAAACACTCTGCACTCTAAGACACTCACAACCACACTGTACTTAACACAAACTCACTCTACACACACAGATTTTCTGCACCTACTGAAATCAGAATGTTGGTTTCTAGGATACACACATTACCAACCAACTGATTTTAATATGACTAAAGCTACCTCTCCCCAACATACTGACACAGGTAGACACATGTACTTAGCTAGGTTCACACTTACACACAGGTTCTGAAATCTGAAAGGAACTAGGATACACACATACATGTTGATTCCTAGACACACTGATACACAGTGGTCCACAGTTAAATACACAGGCACTCATCTCACACTGCTCACACACAGGTATCCTCACACTGAACTCATGGACACAGTTTGGTTTTAGATGAACTGATACTGTACTCACTCACTCACAGTTTCACCTCCCCCTACACTACCTAGAACTAAACACATTGAAACCATACAATGGCACTCAAGCAACTGATACTCTACACTCCAGCACCAACTCACTGATACTCCCAGATATTGACACTGGCACACAGTCTCACTACTGCAGTGACAAAATACTTCTTCCTGGTCTCACTCCCCTCTTACAACACAAAACTCAACTGATACATAACATGCATTGCTAAGTTTTATTTCACAGGTTCAAAGTCTGAACTACACAGGCTCACACACACTTAGACACACACAGATAGGTACATAGGTTTCATATTGACTTACACAGCACACACTAAAAATTAGTTACTGATACACAGAACTTGAGACTCACCTGGACCTTAATACTCCAGTATGTCCAACTGCTCCCTGAGAAAACTATGCTCACAAGAAAATACACTGAAACACAGGGTCATACACAATACATACCTCACAGGCACACTGAACTCAGACTCTCGCTGAACTTCCTCACCTTGATATTGGGATACACACAGACATAGAAATCCTACACACACCTCTGAAAATTAAATACCTACACACTGTCACATTTATACTGTACTGGACACTTGATACACAGCCCTCACAAAATCACTCACAGCTCTGAACCAAACCCGACTGTGCACAGTTCATTTCCCCCACAGTGTATTCCCCTCTTCAAATCACACAACAGATCTATATACATATGTATAAGTATATATATATCCATTATACATCATACATCAAATTAGATAATAATAGAGTAGAATTAGATATGCAAACTCTGTGAGGTATTTCATCGAACACATAAAATACAGAAAACGAATTTACCTAGAAACACAAGAATCCTCAAACAAAACCTTAAGAATCGAAATCTAACTTACATGTTGAAGGATGAAATAGGTCTACATGCAACCACCTAGGGTTAGGGTTCACGAAAAATTTGGGAACCCAATGTTGGGACACCTAAAACCCAAATTCTAAACCCTAAATCGAAACTACACAGTAGGGGGGTTTCCTAATGGCAGTTTACATTAGAAACAGAAATTGAATGAATAAAAATAGGGTTTTACCTGCAGGGATGGTTTCTCCGATGGAAGTTCTTCTTCCCCAAGGTTCCTTGACCCAAGTTCCTTGCTTCCCTTGCCTTGAAGGAGGAAAATGAGATCCCTAGGGTTTCATCTCGAATTTGGGGTGGAGAACAAGTGGTTTTTCTTATGGAGGCTAGGGTTTCTTCTTTCTATATGAAGAATGGCTTTGAGAGAGGCTTCCCTTTTATATTAAACCAAGCTAGGGTTTCTAATACATAGTTTTTAAGTTAAACCCTAAGGTGAGGTCATGTAGAACCTAATTAACTAAGGTTTAGTCAGTCTAGGGTTTGAGGTTCAACCTACAAATTTGAATTCTAGGGTTTCTCTAGAATTAGGTTTCCAATTTAGGGTTTCACTAAAGCTAGGTCATGACTTAGGGTTTCACTCTAGGGTTAGTCCTAATGGAAGATTCTAGGGTTTGACCTAAATCCAATATCACTAACAATATAAATAGTTTATAAACTCAACAGATTAATTAAATACATAATTATTCAAAATAGTGAAATTACATAAATGCCCTTATCTGGAAATGTGGCAGTGACAAGTCTATCCTCCTAAAAGAAATTTCGTCCTCGAAATTTGGACTGAACAGAATAAGAATAAAATCAGAAAGGGATATACCTCAAGTCTAGAAGAGATACGGGTATTGCTCGTGCATTTCGTCCTCTCTCTCCCAGGTCGACTCCCCTGGAGAGTGATGTCTCCATGCAACACGAACCAAAGAAATAGTTTGGTTCCGCAACACCTTCTTTCTACGGTCCAAGATCTCTACGGGCTGCTCGGGGTAGCTGAGCGTCGGGCCAACCTCAATCTCCGAGTGATCAAGTACGTGACTAGGGTCTGCCACGTATTGTCTCAGCTGCGATACGTGGAACACATCATGCACTCCCTCTAATGCAGGCGGCAAGTCCAGTCTATATGCCACTGCACCTATCCTCGCAAGGATACCGAAGGGTCCGATGTAGCGTGGGCTAAGCTTCCCGCCTCTGCCAAAAAGAATCGTACCACGCGTCAAAGAAATCCGTAGGAATACTAGATCGCCAACCTAAAACAAAACAGTCTCAACATGCAGTCTAAACAAACAACACAAACCAGAAAATAATAATCTATACCTAAAACTCAAGGGGTCTACGGTGGCTATCGGCCCAATGTCGCTGTCTGTCCTGCGCCACTCGCAGTCTGTCTCTGATGAGTTTCTGCATCCACAACCATTTCTGGTCCTAGCAAGGCTCTCTCTCCAACGTCGTCCCAAGATAACGGTGTACGACACCACCTTCCATAAAGAGCCTCAAATGGTGACATCTCGATGCTGGCCTGGTAGCTGTTGTTGTAAGTGAACTCTACCAGGTGCAGATGATCCTCCCAAGAACCTCCGAGATCTAGAACGCAAGTGCGTAGCATATCCTCGAGAGTCTGAATAGTCCTTTCAGACTGTCCGTCTGTCTGGGGGTGGTATGCGGTACTGAACTTGAGCTGAGTGCCCAAGCTAGCCTGCAGACTCCTCCAGAAGTGGGAAGTAAAACGGCTATCCCGATCCGAGACGATGCTTACAGGAACTCCATGAAGCCTAACGATCTGTCGCACGTACATCTCTGCTAGCCTCTCTGTCGACGTGCCCACCTTGAAAGGTAAGAAATGGGCTGATTTGGTCAACCTGTCCACGATGACCCAAATCGCGTCCTTCCCTCCTGGAGAACGTGGAAGCCCTGAAAAGAAATCCATGGTCACATGCTCCCATTTCCATTCTGGAATCGGTAAAGGTTGAAGTAACCCACCTGGCCTCTGCCGGTCTGCCTTTACCTGCTGGCACACTAGACACCGAGATACGAAGCGTGCTACCTCGCGCTTCATTCCATACCACCATACGTGCTCCCTCAAGTCTCGATACATCTTGTTGGCACCGGGATGCATCGAGTACTGAGAGCGGTGTGCTTCCTGTAAAACCTCCTCGCGCAGCTCCCCGCTCGGCACACACATCCTCGTGCCGTGCCGTAAGGAACCATCATCTGCGATAGTAAAGTCGTCCGACAATCCTGTCTGAACCTGTGCTCTGATACTCCTCAGTGCCTCATCATCGTACTGCGCCGCTCTGATTCTGTCCATTAGCTTGGACTGTATCTGCAATCCCCACATCTGTATCTCAGTACTGGGAACTAACACCTCAATCTCCATGCTCTCCAAATCCGTCAGCAAATGTCTATCTGTCGTCAAGTACATAGCCATCGGATACCTGCTCAAGGCATCGGCGACTACGTTGGCCTTCCCTGGGTGGTACTGCAATGAAATATCAAAGCCCTTCATCAATTCTAACTACCTCCTCTGCCTCATGTTCAGCTCCTTCTGTGTGAATACGTACTTCAAGCTCTTGTGGTTTTTGAGAATATCCACGCATTCTCTGTACAGGTAATGTTTCCACAGTTTTAGAGCAAAAATAACTGCTGCCAATTCCAAATCGTGGGTGGGGTAGTTCTCTTCATGAGGGCGTAACTGCCTGGAAGCATAGGCAATCACCTTTCCGTGCTGTTGAAGAACACATCCCAGACCCTTCCCTGAAGCATCACTGTAGATGGTGAAATCACCTGTCCCTGCTGGCAACGTCAAAACTGGAGCTATCGTCAACCTCTTCTTCAATTCATCAAATGCAGCCTGGCACTCCTCCATCCAGACAAAATCCACATCCTTCCTAGTCAATCTGGTCATTGGCGCTGCAATTCTGGAGAAGTCTTGTACAAACCTCCTGTAGTATCCTGCTAGCCCGAGAAAACTCCTTATCTCAGCTACCGAACTGGGGGTAGCCCACGACTCCACTGCCTCGATCTTCTGCGGGTTAACCGAGATTCCGTCACCCGATACCACATGCCTAAGAAATTCGACCTTGTCAAGGAAGAATTCACACTTAGAGAGTTTCCCGTACAGCTTCTCCCTCCTGAGAGTCTCTAAGACCAATCTCAGGTGCTCTTCGTGCTCCTCCGGGGTCTTCGAATACACAAGAATATCGTCGATGAACACCACTACGAACTTGTCAAGGTACTGGTGGAATAACTTGTTCATCAAGTTTATGAATACTGTCGGTGCATTGGTTAAACCAAATGGCATCACCATGAATTCAAACTGGCCGTATCTGGTCCGAAAAGCTGTCTTCGGCGTGTCTTCTCTCTTTACCTTCACCTGGTGATAGCCTGACCTTAAATCTATCTTTGAAAATACCCTCGCCCCGCTCAACTGATCGAAAAGATCATCTATCCTCGGCAGCGGGTACTTGTTCTTGATAGTGATATTGTTCAAAGCTCTATAATCAATGCACATGTGCACCGTGCCATCCTTCTTCGGTACGAACAATACTGGAGCTCCCCATGGTGATGAACTGGATTTGATGAAATCTTTGTCCTGCAGCTCCTCGACTTGTTTCTTCAGTTCTGCCAGCTCACTGTTGTTGACTCTATAGACATGTTGTGAAATGGGCTCCGCTCCAGGAACTAAGTCTATAGAGAATTCAACATCTCTGTCTGGCGACAAGCCTGGCAACTCCTCTGGAAATACATCCAGGAACTCCGCTATCAGAGGATATAGCAACTCCTCTTCTTCTGCCCTGGCTCCACAAAATGTGCTCCTACTCTGTTCTGCTGCTCCTCTGACAACCTCAAACTCTGGCTCTCCTGGTGGTCTAAATAATACTCTGCCTCTAAAACAATCTATAGTAGCATGATGCCTACTCAACCAGTCCATTCCGAGTACAATATCGTACCCCGGAAGTGGCATGACGAGTAAGCTCACGCTCAACTCTCGGCCTCCTACTGACACTCTCCGGTCCTTGCAGTGATCACGGACTAGGATAATACCTCCACCAGTCGTGATCTTGCAAGTCCTAGCTAATGGTTCTGTGTCTAAATGATGTCGAAGTGCATAAGACACAGACACAAAACTATGGGAAGCGCCAGAGTCGAATAAGATAAATACGGGAATATAATCGAGAAGAACCGAACCTGTGATCAAGTCTCCTGCTGGCTCGATCTCCTCGACTACCATGGCGTACGCTCGCCCCTGGGGTACACCTCTCTGCTGCTGGTGCTGGGCAAACTTCTGATGTTGTGGTGGAAGTGGTCCCCTCTGTTGTTGGCCTCCTGGTACGGTAGGTACCCTGTTTGGTCCTCTCTGGGTGGCTGCTCCACCCTGACCTGAACGAATCGTAGGGCAATCCTTCAGCTGGTGTGTCGTCGATCCGCAGGATAGACATGAGCCCAATCTCTTCCTACAGATATCTCTAGTATGTCCCATCTTCCCGTAGTACGCACACTGGATGGCGGGCTGAGTCTGTCTCTGTTGCTGCTGCTGGACCTGTCCTCGGGCTGGTGCCTGATGCTGCTGCTGAAAGGGTCTCTGCTGTTGCTGCTGAAAGTGTGGACGCTTTTCCGGTCCTGCACTACTGTTTGCTCCTCCGGAACCATCGCGTCCCCTCTTGGGCCTGAGGCCCAAGTCGTCCTCGGCTATCTGGGCATCCATCATTATGCCCTCGAAGGTAGCTGTGCGACGTCCCGACGTGCGAGACTTGATCTCCATTGCCAGTCCCTTTCTGAACTTCCGGGCCCTGTCCCCCGGATCTCTAATCATCGATGGCGCGAAGCGGCTCAGGCAGGAAAACTCTGCGGCATACTCATCGACGGACGAGCTCCCCTGGGCTAAGTCATGGAACTGACTCTCCAAAGCTCCCAGGGCAACATCAGGAAAGAACTTCTCCTTGAAGAGCTCCTTGAAATTCTCCCAAGTGAGTCCCCTGCGCAAGAGTCTCGGCTCCGTACGAAACCACGTCAAGACAATGTCGAACATCTGGCTGCCAGCGGCCTCGATCTGGAGGGCCTCTGGAAGCTGTGCCAAGCGTAAGTTTCTCTCAATGTCCTCTAGCCAATCATCGGCGTAGAGTATCCCTTCTGTCCCCTTAAACTCCCGAGGCATCATCCTCTTGTAATCCACAATGGTGCCCGGCCTCTGGTGGTGCTGATCAGGACGCTGCTGCTGCTGAGTAACTCTCTCCACAGCCTGGAGAGCCACTTGATGAGCATTCTCCATGTTCGCCCTCATCATCTCTGTCTGAGCCTGATGTGCCTCAGCCTGCACTCTCTGGGCCTCTGCCGACGTCCTCTGGGCATCGACCATGCCCTGAATCAAGACGAACATCTGTGCCCCATCGACAGGCACACCTCCTGGATGCTGAACTGGTGGTGGTGGTGGTAGAGGCCCCGTCGTAGCTGAGGGGACCCTCTGAACAGGTGATGGAGGACCCCCGAATACTGCAGATACTCCCACATGTACTGGAGATGTAGGAGGTGCTGCGGATGTCTGTCCGGCAGGGCGAGAGGTGGCAGACCTCTTTGAATCTGCTGCTCCGAGTCTCTGGGACCTCCTCGGCGGCATCCTGAAGACAGATCGAAAGATTTAATTAAGACAATAGATACGATATCATCAAGGAAGGACAGTAAATTTCTAAAGGAAAAATCAGTAAGAGTAGTATCATAAGAATTCAGAATTCCCTAATTGTGATTGAGCACACCCTCGGCCAAATTCCTATTTTCTAAAATAGGCTCGTAGTAATACTCTAAGCGAGCACCACTACGATATCGCTCTAATGCGAATCTAGGACTGGACCTGCATGGGCCACCACTAAAAATGTGTCACGACCCGCACCAGAAATTTGGGCATGAGTCGTGGGTACGTCCAGCCTACGCCACAGCATCGACGGTAGAACGCTGTCTAGGTCTCAACATATAATATATCCTGTCAATAGTCTCAACTCCGCACGGAGGACAATGATAATAATCCACAGTTCTATGATATACCCAATCACAAGCTAATAGAAATAATAGCACGATGAGAATAGAAAAGAGTTCTAATAAAAACCAACCACAATAAGTCCAACTCAAATCCTGGGTCTAAATGACCTCACAAAGTCACAAAATAATAAATACAACTCAGTCTCAGTCTAAAACAATAAATGCAGAAAAATAATCTAAGAACAGCCAGGTAAATTTTCCTCTAGGCTAGGCAACTCCTCTGGGGTTTCTGGAGTGAAATCACCCTCTAATCCTGGGCCGTAATGAGTGGGGCACAAGCTCTCCAGGTCCTCTGAAAAATGTTATCCAGTCAGGATTGGAGCAAAGCACAAGCACTAACAGCAGTTTCATTAAATTAATAAAATCTATAAACAGTGTAAGAAATACAAGATGGAAATAAATGCTGAAAATGTAAAGTACTGGAGAAAATGGAAATAGGCAATAGAGCATCTAGCAATGAACAATAAATAGTGAATGCTAGACAATAAGTAGTGAATGCTGGAACAGGTGAATCTGAATAAAATAGACATCTAGCTAAGTGTTTGAATTATCAGTTTATTATGTGATCGGCTTGGGACTTGATCAGGCTGGTTATATATGATTAACTATGATTCTTGTAGGTCAGGCTAACCATATGGTTAGCTATGATGCATATAGTGGTCAGGTTAATCATATATAACAGCTATGATGCATGTAAGATGGTCAGGCCGCACCCAACATGAGAAGTGGGGTGAGTTATGATGCATGTAAAGGATTTGGATATGATCACATAATCTACTAATAGTTTCCCATCCCCCAGCTAGCACGATGGATTCCAATCACGACTCCTCATGATGGGATCTAGGGTGCTAACCCGTGTATCCATAGTGTTGGAATCAAGTATGTAATACACTATAATTTATAGAAGTAATCAACAATGAAAACTGTCAGAGAATGTACTCGCCTGTGGTCCTGAGCAAAATGTGAGGATCGATGTCCAAAGTGGGATCACAATCACCTATATATAAGATATCAAGGTTAAAATGGTGTTTGGAATCATAAAAGTGATTAGCTAAGTTGAAATGAGGGTGTTAGGCCATTTCTAGGTCTATACTAGGTTTAGGTCCAAAACTAGTTAATTAGTCTATAAGGTCACTAACTAATGAAAATAATATATAAGTACTATGATACTATATATATATATTGGTCTATAATAACTAACACTTATGTCTTAACTGTCATAGACATACTTATATATATTACCTTAACTGCTACTGCACACACACAGAAATTTAATACACTGAGGCACACAGGAACCTATCTAACTGATACCTAAAACACTCTGCACTCTAAGACACTCACAACCACACTGTACTTAACACAAACTCACTCTACACACACAGATTTTCTGCACCTACTGAAATCAGAATGTTGGTTTCTAGGATACACACATTACCAACCAACTGATTTTAATATGACTAAAGCTACCTCTCCCCAACATACTGACACAGGTAGACACATGTACTTAGCTAGGTCCATACCTACACACAGGTTCTGAAATCTGAAAGGAACTAGGATACGCACATACATGTTGATTCCTAGACACACTGATACACAGTGGTCCACAGTTAAATACACAGGCACTCATCTCATACTGCTCACACACAGGTATCCTCACACTGAACTCATGGACACAGTTTGGTTTTAGATGAACTGATACTGTACTCACTCACTCACAGTTTCACCTCCCCCTACACTACCTAAAACTAAACACATTGGAACCATACAATGGCACTCAAGCAACTGATACTCTACACTCCAGCACCAACTCACTAATACTCCCAGATATTGACACTGGCACACAGTCTCACTACTGAAGTGACAAAACACTTCTTCCTGGTCTCACTCCCCTCTTACAACACAAAACTCAACTGATACATAACACGCATTGCTAAGTTTTATTTCACAGGTTCAAAGTCTGAACTACACAGGCTCACACACACTTAGACACACACAGATAGGTACACAGGTTTCATATTGACTTACACAGCACACACTGAAAATTAGTTACTGATACACAGAACTTGAGACTCACCTGGACCTTAATACTCCAGTATGTCCAACTGCTCCCTGAGAAAACTATGCTCACAAGAAAATATACTGAAACACAGGGTCATACACAACACATACCTCACAGGCACACTGAACTCAGACTCTCGCTGAACTTCCTCACCCTGATATTGGGATACACACAGACATAAAAATCCTACACACACCTCTGAAAATTAAATACCTACACACTGTCATATTTACACTGCACTGGACACTTGATACACAGCCCTCACAAAATCACTCACAGCTCTGAACCAAACCCGACTGTGCACAGTTCATTCCCCCTACAGTGTATTCCCCTCTTCAAATCACACAACAGATCTATATACATATGTATAAGTATATATATATATATATCCATCATACATCATACATCAAATTAGATAATAATAGAGTAGAATTAGATATGCAACCTCTGTGAGGCATTTCATCGAACACATAAAATACAGAAAACGAATTTACCTAGAAACACAAGAATCCTCAAACAAAACCTTAAGAATCGAAATCTAACTTACATGTTGGAGGATGAAATAGGTCTACATGCAACCACCTAGGGTTAGGGTTCACGAAAAATTTGGGAACCCAATATTGGGACACCTAAAACCCAAATTCTAAACCCTAAATCGAAACTACACAGTAGGGGGGTTTCCTAATGGCAGTTTACATTAGAAACAGAAATTGAATGAATAAAAATAGGGTTTTACCTGCAGGGATGGTTTCTCCGATGGAAGTTCTTCTTCCCCAAGGTTCCTTGACCCAAGTTCCTTGCTTTCCTTGCCTTGAAGGAGGAAAATAAGATCCCTAGGGTTTCATCTCGAATTTGGGGTGGAGAACAAGTGGTTTTTCTTATGGAGGCTAGGGTTTCTTCTTTCTATATGAAGAATGGCTTTGAGAGAGGCTTCCCTTTTATATTAAACCAAGCTAGGGTTTCTAATACATAGTTTTTAAGTTAAACCCTAAGGTGAGGTCATGTAGAACCTAATTAACTAAGGTTTAGTCAGTCTAGGGTTTGAGGTTCAACCTACAAATTTGAATTCTAGGGTTTCTCTAGAATTAGGTTTCCAATTTAGGGTTTCACTAAAGCTAGGTCATGACTTAGGGTTTCACTCTAGGGTTAGTCCTAATGGAAGATTCTAGGGTTTGACCTAAATCCAATATCACTAACAATATAAATAGTTTATAAACTCAGCAGATTAATTAAATACATAATTATTCAAAATAGTAAAATTACACAAACGCCCTTATCTGGAAATGTGGCAGTGACACGGGTTCAGGTCATTACACATTTTTTTGGTAGCCTATGCTGGTCGAAGTAGTAGTACTCTTATTACTACAAGCCTGTTATAGGATATATGACTAGGATATAGGATGAAAGGATACTCAATCACAACTAGAAAATATTTCTAACATATTAATTTTGCTATCTTTATCATTCGAAATAATTACTTCCTTTAAAATATTACTGTCCTTCCTTGATGCTATCGTATCTTGCGGAATATTGATTCCTTTGTTTTGAATCTATCTTCAGGATGTCGCCAAATACCCGATCGTAGTGCTCTAGAGCAGTTTTGGCAATATCGGTTTCTTCGTCAGCTCAAAGAGAGACAACAGCTACTGTTCTGCCTTCTTTTTCTCAGAGTGTCGCCTCACTAGTCCAGGTGGGGATTTCAGCAGCAGGTTTTGGGGGTGCTATACTACCAGTTCCGAGGGATATTCTAGCAGCCACTGAGGATCTTCCACCCCCACCACCTATACCAGCAGACATGATGCAGTTGTTTGTCATGTTCCAGGAGATAATGGCATCACAACAGAGGCAGAAGGATGTTCTATGTCAGGGCATCGAGAGTGCTCTCCAGATAGCACTAGAAATTGTGGAGAAGGTATTGCTTGTTCAGCTACAGGTCGTACTGCCTGATCCTGTCCCACACCAGTCGAGGCCGGATACTATCATTGATTTTAAGAGGATGGGGCCCAAGGACTTCAGGGGCATCAAAGGAATCTTGTACGCCGACGATTGGATCGAGGACGTTGAGACGACTCTGAGGCTAGCTCAGATTCCAAAGGATCAATAGGTGGAGGCAGCGGACAGCCAAATATTCGATAGTGCTCTGACTTAGTTCAACACAGACCCGAGGATCGTGGCGCCAGAACTGACTTGGGAAGCTTTTAAAGAGATTTTTAAGAAGTTTTTTCGGATGTGGCACTGAAGGCTCTAGAGAGCCAGTTCCTAGACCTCGTCCAGGGGAGCATGACAATGTATGAGTACGCCATAGAGTTCTCCAGATTGGGCAGATTTGTAGAGGGGCAGCATACTCTAGGGAAGGCCCAAAAGTTTCGGAAGGGTTTTATAAGGGAGATCAAATTTGTCACTATAGGAAACTGCACAACGATATTTGAGGATATCCTGATGGATGCACAAAGGGATGAGGATGACTTGGAACTCAAATCCAAGAGGATGAAAGATACATCAGGTGGAGCTAGCAGTAGTAGGGGTCTCTATTATGGAGAACCAGGCCACTAGTTGAGGGAGTGTCTAGTGGCTCTAGTTTGAGCAGGCCAGGGAGCAGCACCGGTAGGCACATAGAGCACCAGTGAGGCCACCTACGGGATAGCAGAGGGGATCTCCTTTACAGACTCAGCAGCAGCATTTTGTCTAGCACTAGAAGAAGTAGAGAGGTCTACCGTGAGGGCGAGCTTTTGCCATGATATTTAAGGAGGAGGAGGAGCCAGTAGGAGATGTGATATTAGGTTCAGTTCTCCTTGATTCTATTCCAGCTTATGTTTTATTTGATTTTGGTGCTTTCCATTCTTTTGTATCTGTATCTTTTGCTCTTAAGCATCGATTAGAGTCTAAACCTTTGGCTAAAACTTGCAAGATCATGACTGAGAAAGGCATTATTCTGGTCAATAATGTTTCCAAGGATCGAAGAGTTATACTGGAAGGCCGGGAGTTGAGTGTGTGCTTACTCGTAATGTTACTTCCGAGCTACGATATTGTACTCGGGATGGATTTGTTGATTAGGCACCATGCTAGTATATATTATCATGGAGGCAAAGTTTTATTTCAACCGCCAGGAAAGCGAGAGTTTAAGATTGCCAAAGGAGTAACGGAGCAGAGCGAGGATGCCATATGTGGAGCCATGGTGGAAGAGAAGGAGTTATCACATCCGTTGATATCAGAGTTCATGGATATTTTTTTTGAGGAGTTGTTTAGTTTGCTGCCATACCGAGATGTTTAGTTCTCTATAGATTTGGTGCCAGGCACAGAGATGATATCTCAGCACATCTATAGAGTTAAAAGTAGTGAACTGGTAGAATTAAAGAAGCAGGTAGATGAGATGCTAGATAAAGGCTTTATTAGATCTAGTTCAATACCATAGGGTGCTCCGGTATTGTTTGTATCGAAGAAGGATCGGTTGGTACGCATGTGTATCGACTACAGGGCTCTTAACAACCTCATAATCAAGAATAAATACCTGGTGTGGAGGATTGATGAACTCTTTGATCAGTTGAGCAGAGCGAAGGTATTTTCGAAGATAGACTTGTGGTCAAGATACCACTAGGTGAAAGTAAAAAAGGAGGATATTTTGAAGACAACTTTTTGGACTCGGTATGGCTAGTTTGACTTTATGGTGATGCCGTTTGGATTGACCAATGCCCCGGCGGTATTCATGAATCTGATAAACACAGTTTTCCACCAGTATCTCGATAAGTTTGTGGTGGTATTTAATGATGATATTCTGGTGTATTCGAAGACCCCGGAGGAGCATGAGGAACATATGAGGATAGTTCTGGAGACTCTCCGGAATAAGAAGCTTTATGGCAAGCTTTCAAAGTGTGAGTTCTTCCTTGACAAGGTTGAATTCCTTGGACATATGATCACAGGTGACGTGATCTCAATGGACCCAACGAAGATTTCAGCAATGGAGTCATGGGCTAGCAAGTTATTACTAGAGATTTATATAGGCCTTCTCTAGGATTATAGGGTTAATGACTAGGATGACCAGGAAGGATGTAGAGTTTGTCTGGACAAAGGAGAGTCAGGCCGCTTTTGAAGAGCTAAAGAAGAGGTTAACGACAGCTCCAATATTGACATTGCCATCAGGATTAGGTAGATTCACTATTTATAGTGATGCTTCAGGAAAGAGTTTGGGTTGTATCTTTCAGCAGAATGGGAAGGTAATTATCTATGATTCCAGGAAATTACGTTCTCATGAGAAGAATTATCCTACCCACGATTTGGAGTTGGCAGCAGTCATCTTTGCTCTAAAGATGTAAAAATACTATTTGTACGAAGAGCGTGTGGAGTTCTTCACAGACCACAAAATCTTGAAGTATGTGTTTACACAGAAAGAGATGAGCATGAGACAGCGACGGTAGTTGGAGTTGATGAAGGGCTTTGACATATCATTACAGTACAATCCAGGGAAGGCCAATTTAGTCATTGATACCTTGAGCAGGTATCCAGTGGCTATGTGCTTGACTATGGACCGACATTTATTGGCCGATCTTGAGAGCATGGGTATTGAGGTGCTGGTACCAGGTGTTAAGATACAAATATGGGGACTGTAGATACAGTATGAACTGATGGACATGATCCGAGCTATATAGTTAAAGCTGAGTCTCTGAGGAGCATCAGAGCACAGGTTTGGATGGGATTATCCAAGGACTTCACTATTGCTGAGGATGGATCACTATGGTATGGTACCATAATTGTGTGTGCCAAGTGGGATATTGTGCGAGAAGGTTCTTCAGAAGGTGCATCAATCACAGTACTCTATACATCCAGGTGCCAACAAGATATATAGAGATCTGAGAGAGCATGTATCGTGGTATGGTATAGAGCGGAAGGTGGTACATTTTGTATCAAGATGTGTAGTGTGCCAGCAGGTAAAGGCAGAGAGGCAGAGGCCAGGTGGATTACTTCAGCCTTTACCCATTCTAGAGTGAAAGTGGGAGCATGTTACTATAGATTTTGTTTTGGGGCTTCCGTGTTCTTCAGGAGGGAAAGACGTAATTTGGGTCATCGTAGACAAGTTGACCAAATCGGCTCACTTCTTACCATTTGAAGTGGGTACGTCTACGGAGAAGCTAGCTGAGATGTATGTGCGACAGATTATCAGATTTCATGGAGTTACTATGAGCATCATCACGGATCGGGATAGTTGTTCACATCCCACTTCTGGAGGAGTTTGTAGGCTAGCTTGGGAACCCAGCTCATGTTTAGTACTGCATATTACTCCTAGACATACGGACAGTCAAAAAGGACTATTTTGACTCTTGAGGATATACTTCGCACTTGTATTTTGGATTTTAGAGGCTCTTGGGAGGATCACCTTCACCTGGAAGAATTTACTTACAACAACAACTACCAGGCCAGTATCTAGATATCACCATTCGAGGCTTTATATGGACGGAGATGTCGCACTCCTCTATCTTGGGATAATATTTGTGAGAGAGTCTTGTTGGGATCGGAGATGATTGTGGATGCAGCTGAGAAGGTAAAGTTTATTAGAGATAGACTTCGGGTAGCACAGGACAGACAGCGGCATTGGGCCGACAGCCTTCAGAGACCCTTGGAGGTTGAGGTATAGGTTTTAGTTGTATCTCTTGTGATTACTTTTTTTAGGTTGAGTGTTAATGTTGTATTTTGTTCTAGGTTGGCGATATGGTGTTCTTGCACATTTCTTTGACATAGGGCACTATTCGCCTTAGTGGAGGCGGAAAGCTTAGTCTACGGTACATCGGACCCTTCGGTGCTCTTGCGAGGGTTGGAGTATATGGTATTCTTGTAGATTTCTCCAACACGGGAGACTATTCACTTTGGTGGGGGCGGGAAGCTTATTCCACAGTACATCGAACCCTTCAATATTTTTGCGAGGGTCAGTGCAGTGGCCTACAGACTAGAATTGCCGCATGCAGTAGAGGGAGTGCATGATGTGTTCCATGTGTCACAGTTGAGACGATACATGGCATATCCTAGTCACGTATTGGATCACTTAAAGATCGAGATGGATTCGACACTCAGCTACCCAGAGAAGCTAGTGGAGATTCTGGATCGCAGGAAGAAGGTACTACAAAACCAAACGATTTTCTTGGTACGCGGTGCGTGGAGGCATCACTCTTCGGAGAGTCTACCTAGGAAAGGAAAGCCGAGATGCGCGAGCGATACCCTTATCTCTTTGAGCCGTGAGGTATCGTTCTTTCTTGCTTGCTGTGATTGCTTGTTGTAGTGTTAGTTCTTCCTTAAATTTTGAGGATAAATTTTTCTAAGGAGGGTAGACTTGTCACTACCATATTTCTAGATGAGAATATTTTAGTCATTTAACATATTTATTATTTAGTGATTAAATATTATATATTGTGCTACTAATTAATTATATTGAGTCATACTATTTAATTATTTGATTAGTGGACTAGCCTATATTTATTTGGACTTGTCATTAGTAGACCCATTTGTTGTCATGACACAATTGAGCCCAACATTAGACTAGGCCCATTAGACCTATTTTCTTAATTAATTAAGGAGATTATATTAGTTCATCAAGAATTAAAAGCTTCATAATATAGTCATTCCTAATTAATTTCCCATGACTAATTAGTGGGGGTAGACAGGATATTTAGTATTTCTTGGAGGGGGAGTAAGGGGCCGACCACTATTAAGGGGGAGAGTTTCTCTCTCCACTTTATTCTTATTTCAATTTTAGATCCTAAATTGTATTCTTCCCCAAATTGACTTACTCCTCCACCAAATTTAACCTAATTCACACACATTCCCTCTCACTTTCACCATCTAAGAAGCACTAGGAGCTTGGATTATAAGAAGAATTAGAGAAGAAGGAGGCTGGCTAGGAGCTTGTGTCCAAATCGTGTCCACTTAGCTTTTTATTTGAAATCCATCTCCCAATAGGTAAATTCTGAAATCCCTTATCTAATTAGGTTCTATTTGTTGTATGAGAGCATTAGGATTGTATCCATGTATTAGGGCTACCCATAGGGAGAAATTTGAGCTTCTAATGACCCTTATTATGACTTCTACATTGAGTTTAATGTCCATTTTGGGAGAAATCCGAGAATAGTGCACCAAGTATTTGTCATTAGGTTTATTAGGCCTAATTATAGATAGATTGGTCATGTGGGGGTAGATACATATCCATAATTGGATACGAGAAGATTGTATCATGACACACCATAATATGCATGAGTAAAATTGAGAATTTCTTGTATTTAATGCATCTTTAGTATCATATTCTATATTTATTACTAAAAATAATGTATATATATATATATATATATATATATATATATATATATATATATATAAATATTTATATTATATATTACACATATAATGTGTATCATGTGTTATTGGTGGTGGTATCATGGTGTATTGAGAGTATCACAAGAGTATCACAAGGATGAGCACCAAGTGTTTGATGAATTATCTATTCGAGTGTATATTTATATATATATATATATATATATATATATATATATATATATAGTAGTGTATATATATATATAGTAGTGTATATATGTATGTTGCATGTGTGTGTGTATCCACGGGGAGGGGGAAATCTCAGTTCCAGATGTGACTGTGCATTGGTAGTAATTCAAGAGACTGTGTGTAGGAAAGAGGTGGAGGTACCAGTGAGCACTGCTATAAGAGTAGTCAGGTAGTATCAGCAAGGGTCTAACTTGCAATGGTTGAGTAGGTGTATAGTATTAATTAGCTTATATGTTTATGACTAGACCTATCATTTATATATCCCAATATTATATGATTCAATGAGATATATTTGAGTTCAGTGAAGGAACTCGAGGGTTGTTCAGTGGGGTATTGGTGGTACTATGTTGCTCGAGTGACTGGAAGTAAGGCTTTTAGAGTGGACTGCCCCAGATGACCTATTGTGCAGACATAGAGTCGAGATTGGCAATGCACACTACACAATGAGGCAAAGAACATGCTACCATAGAGTGTTGGGCTAAGGAGTAACAAGCAAATAGGTATTGGTGACTAATTTACTGGCAATAGGGAAGATGAGAGTATATCAAGAGTCTTGAGTAAGGATTAAAGGTGTATTGGTACAGGTATGGTTATGAGATTAGAGTATTAGTTATATTTAGATTTTTAGTTGTCCAACATTGTATATTAGAGTGATATGGGTGTTTAAGCTGTATATCAATGTGAGGTGCACTAATGTATCAAAACTTGAGTATATTGGATTGGTGCTTCTATATGAATGTTATGAGAATTGATTCTCTAATGTATGTGTAGAAGTGATCGATAGGATAGAAAAGTAAGTGTGAGAGTGTAGGGGGTCAATGGAGCAAGTGGCAGTAGTACAATTGGGAGTTATTAGCATTGGGGCTTGAGAATTCATGTGTGTGCAATATAGGTCTATACAGACCCCAATATACAGGTTTTTGCAGTTGGAAGAAGAGGCATTAGGAAGCAATCCAATGTGAGTACTACAGAGTGCAAGTCTATACTAGGGGGAGCTTGTAGAGCAGTGGATGCACTGAGTCCAGGTTGCAAAGGGTTAGCACTTGTGCAGTGTAGAAGGGTTTGGAGTTCAGGTATGTCGGCTGTGCAGAGGTGGTTACTGTTAGAGTGACAGTTATACACCATTAATTGAGTGTCAGTTACTAGAGGAGTTGTTAGGATTTGAGTTTTTGTATAGTGTTAGGTTGGGTTACTGTATCAGTTAGTATAAGTGTCAGTTGTTAGTATAGAGTATATTAGATATAATTAGTATATATTAAGGTATTAATTATGGATAAGTATCCCTGATATCAAGTTATGACTAGATAGTGTAGGAATTAGCTAAGGTTATGACCTAGTATAGCTAATACAAGCTAGAGTTAGCTAGTTAGTGATCAATATAGAATAATTAACTTGTGTAGGACCTAGTTTAGCTAGAGTGACCTAAAAATGGCCTAAAAGAGTATATTAGTACATTTAGCTCATTTCTCATTCATTACACCAATTGATATGCCATTCATATATAGGTATGTGTGACACCAGCTCGGATACCGAGATATACTATTTGCTCAGGACCACTGGCGAGTACATTCTCTGATAGTTTTCTTATTTGATAGCATTTATGTTTCATGTATTTAGTATTGAGATATTTGATTCCTGTCATAATGGTTTTATAGATTGGTATACAGGGATCTTGGTTATGAGATATTATTGTCATAATGATTCAGTTATCACTGTATCGTGCTTTGTGATTACTCAAAGATTACCATAATATTTTAGTGATTATATAGACAGTGATCATAGTGCATAATATTATAGACCTTGCAGTGTGATATACTTGTTATAAGTGTCGTGATTTGGATCCATGTACTAGTCTGGGGTTGGAGAAGTATTAGTGGATATGTGATCATACCTTATAGCCGTGATTAATTAGCCCGTGATAGTTAGAAGTTCATGCTATTCACGTGTGATCATGCTAGCTCACCTTTTATATAGCCTGTGTTAGGCCCAAGTCGATCACATTATCTTACTAATATATTAAGACACATTTACTATATTATTTTATTATTCCAGTTTATTACATTATTGTTCATCACCATATTATTCTCTATTTTTTGCCATTATTTACCATGATGCTTCTTCTCGTAATATATGCTAGTTCAGTTACTTTTATGATTTTTTCATTGCTATTGATGTTTTATAGTTTCTATCAATTATTGGAACTCATATTAGGTTGTACTTCACTCCAATCCTGACTGGATATATTTTTCAGATAATTCTTTAGAGGACTGGTGTCCTACACACTACGGGCCACAGGATGGCGAGCTAGTTGAGTTAGCACCCGTAGGGCCTGTTAAGTTAGTACCAGCAGTCGATGAGACATTGCTAGTTTATTCATGATATTTTATACGTCAGTTAGACACTTTTGGCACGGTACTATATTTGAGATCATTTTATTGAGATTAGACTTGGAGTTGTGATGTATAATGACTTTATTTTTTCCTTCTATTCTATATCGTGCCATATCTTCTCTAGTTTATTATTGTGATTGAGTATTTGTTTACCATTATCATATTATCATATTGCCCTCCCTTTGGGAGTTGAGATATCTTGAAAGGTACATTATATTTATTGTGTGAGATATTTAGATAGTATTGTTGATCTAAACAACATTCTAACGTCGATGTTGCGGCATAGGCTGGACGTAATTACGTACCCATGCCCCTACACCGGGTGCGGGTCGTGACAATAGTTATATACTCACCCATATATATCCAGGCCTATATATGTATACGTACACACTCAAATACTCACCTACTAGCCTACACCACCACCATACTCCCACTAACTAACATAGGCACCAACACCTCATAGGCAACTGCTAACATAATTCTTCACCAATGTATTACACCTCACCCTTTCTCCAATAAAATAGTTAATACAACCTGATATTAACCCTTTACTAACATCTCAACCTACATACTGGCACAATTTGCCTTGGATACCAGACCAATGCAGTTCAGTTAGAACAGAACTAAACCCTCTCCTCACTCACTAATTATAGGTTGTATTAACCCAACTTCTTCTACTGTCCACCAATCTCTATTAAGGTCCTCAGTTACAATCGGACCTGATAAACTTGTTCCTCAGCTAGAACCTTTGCCGCTATCAGTATTATTTTGATGTTTTGCAACCAAGCATCTACAGTAATGGCATCCTCCATGCCATCAAAGTACTTATGGTTGATTCGGCAGAATCTTACCGATGCCCCTGAATCAGTTCTAATACTTCTTTCCAAGGCTATATGTTATCCTTGATTCAATAAGACATTCTACTCTTGTTGTTGAAGTTGCTGACATTGTTGCGTCGCCATCATTTCTCGCATAATTTCCATCAATTTTGGTGTATTAAGTGCTACTGGCACTTTTGGTATGACCGGGACTATTGGAACTTATGGTACACGTTTCTCCTCGTGCCCTTCAGCTAGATCTACCCTGATCCCTCCGGGTACAGATGTTGTCTTTCGTTGGGGGCCAACGGATCTTGTCTTGCTGAAACTGTTGGTGCTCCACCCACCGATCTTGGAGAAGCCCTAGAGAAAAGGACACAATATAAATCAAGAATATGACGAGAAAGGATCAAGGAATCAATGGTACAGAAGTCAAGCTGAGGTTTGAGGCGACAGATTTAAGATTTCAAGGAGGAACATGTTTGATTGAGACATCCTATGATTAAGCCACCCTATAAGTCTGAAAGAAAGATAGACCTTCATGGGCCACTACTAAAACCTTGTCAAGCCCCAGATCCAGAATATTGGAGAGCGGGGGAATTACTCAGTCAACCGCACCTTACGGAATACCGAAGTAACCCGCAATGTGTTAAGATTGTCTAGAGACGAGGGGGTACATACTATAATAAAGTCTTTTAGGGTCAAGAACTTCTATATCTCAATCATTTAATCAAGTAGTGATAACATAGAACATTTCATAATAAACTATAAGGTGTCCCAAACGTTGCATCAGAATATTCTAAAGATCTAGCAATACAAAAGAATATTCCAGATACACAATTAACAGTATACATGACAGTGAGTCAGCTGCAGTCTAAATATAATACAGTCATATAGGAAACTAATCTCCAGATTTGCCGGTTAACATGTGCCGGTTGGCTAAACGCCTAAAAGAATTTAGTTTACAAAAGACGAGCAATAAAACAAAAAAAACACTCATGACCCTCAACAACCATCCTTCTGGTACGTGCCATCAGTGAGGGAGAAGTAAGCTTCATCCTCCGGTACTGGCTCTAAACCTGGCCATGCGAAACCAGTACGGTCAGAACCCAAATAGCAAATACCACAAAGGAAGCACGAAATAAAAAAATAAAACCAGATCTATAGCATGAGATACATGAGCCAATAATAAATGGCATATATCCCATCCATGACATGATACGATACCCCTTAACTAATTAAGAACAGAAAGTGCCTTATCATATCAAGATAGAATACATCCCTTGATTATGGTTAAGCTAAAATATTCTGCATCATAGCTTCAGTTCATAGCCTATCGTAACACAACAGCGCAACCCACCAACCAAACAAGGACATGAGTTAAACCATCATGCCACAACAGTCTATGGTCCAAATTCTACTCAACAGAAAACATAATACACAAGCATAGATATAGTAAAAGAAAATAATATAGCTTCAGTCCATTGAGTATCGTAGCATAATAGCACAACCCAACAACCAAACAAGGACATGGGTTGAATTATCATACTACGATAGCCCATTTTTTTGGCTAGGCACCTATACAAGCAAATTAGACAGCCAGTCATGTATTACGGCTTTATATATGATCTCTAGATTATCCCAGTAATACAATATATGAGTATCCTCATATCGTGCCATAATCGAGCAGAGCTGGCTGAACCAATGATATACAAGCAAGAATATATGTAAATTATGCTCCAGTCCCTCGCAAGGGCCCTAAGCTAATTAATAATCAGTAACAGTTCCAGGCTTTCTATAAAAAAGATACTGGCTCGGTCTTATAATTAAATCAGATACTGCACTCCAATAGTGCAGATGATAGATAGTATCTGTGGTAGCCAGCCTTTACTTCCAACTAATTTAGGGTGGTTCAATATGCACGATCTCGAGATATCGTTCCCTACCAATGCTCTAAAATTAAGTTGCCTAGTTAACCCTAGGTTAGTCAGAATCTTATGCCATGATCACATAAAAATTCCTTCTTAGATGTCGTACCTTAAGTACGGGCACTCTTGATACGAATCTATATTGTCACTCGAAAGTTAAATCTGGATTCACCCTAGCGTGATGTATAATCAATACAATCTAGCCACGGCTAAATTCACTGTCCAACTTGTCACGCTCCAGTCCCAAAAATAAGTAGGACTAGGACACGTAAGCATGCCAGCCGCATGGATATGGCAACTCCAATGTATGGAAACCAAATCTACACGTACGCTGTAATATGAATATCAAATCCACAAGTGGTATAAAATATATGTCACAAATCACAGGGTATAATCTAAATCTCATCCACCAAAATCATATAGAAATAAATGACCAGTATCTATGAAACTAGATATCAATAAGGAGTATCTAAGGATGATAGTTGGATGGAGACAAATTCACTACCTACTCGAATGGAGAGGTAAATACAATATAAGTACAACACCACAACACAATATAAGAATACCAGCTATCCATCACAGCTCGAAGAGAAGACATCCTCGGATCACATGTAACCATCCAAATCTGCGCTCCTGCAAATACTCAAGAAAAGATACACCTGGCAGCGGACCAGGTCCTCAGAGGGACGTAACAAGATACAGAAAATATGAGCCAATTTGAATATAGTAAACATGAATATAATTTGAAAATAAATAAGTACGCTGTACAAGACCATCTATATGAATGCAAATGAGGACAACTTTTCAACGTATGGGCAAGGGTAGGCTACTCGATCTAATCCTCACAACCTCACGCTCGTCAGTGGACATCATCAGCCGACATACCTCTGGGGTAGCGACCCTCGGACTCCATCAATCGACATACCTCGGGGGTAGCGACCATCGGACATGACCCACCATAGTGCGTGCTAGTGACTACGGTGTTACCAGAGTGGTTAAAAGCCCATACGCCTAATAATTGTCCTCTATGATACTAAGTGCCATGTGTGTGTCAACATATCTAATACATAGTAATGACTGAAAAAAACTACACATGCAAGAAATATACAAAATACAATAAATAAATAGAAATATAAATGGCATGCAAAGTACTGTAAATAATTTGGCAAGGTATCTTGCCTGGGGTCCTGCTGCTGGTATGAATCAGAGTCCAAGTCACAGTCCAAATAGCCTATGTATTACAAATTTATCACGTCAAAAGATAATTTATTTTAATTTATTTAATTATAGAATAATTACTCTAAAATCCTATTTTAAACTTATTATTCTTATTTTTATGTTAATTCCTAAATTTTGTCCAAAAAAAATGAATTTTATCAACTCGAGACACATGGCACGCAAATCGAGGCGATCTGTTGACCAAAAAGTCAACCGACACAACCTCAACTTTCATGCATGATTTCCTATAGATTTCAGCGTCAAAAATATGCTGTAATTTACGGCTCGTCCGAATTCAAATTCGTTTGGGAATTATGGCACATACAAATTTCGTTTCGTGCACCGATGGTTAAATTCTAACCTAGAATTTCTACAGAATTAACAGTATAAAAATACTTGAAATAAATTTTGGAAAAAATATATGTCGATTATCTCGACATTATATTTCCGAAACTTTAAACGGTTCATGATTCTGATTCTTGGTTCTCCCGAAATCGCGAATACACCAAAACACGTCTATTTTCGGACATACTGTGCTCTACGAATTTTCCAGAATTTAATACTACTAATTTAGAAAAACAATTTATATAATCAGAAAGCTAACCTCATTATCATTCTAACAAAAAAAACTGGAGTACATTTGGAGTCCGGAGCTAGGAGATATCATCTTTTTAATTCGTCATAACTAGTAGAAAATGAGGCTGAATTTATGACGAATTTTGACTATTTTTTGGACGAAAAAGAGAGGAATTTGGGGAAGAAAAATATGAAGGATGAGGTATTTATAATGGTGGACACTACTTAATTAAATACGACTAGGATTGGTTAATTTGGATAGGATTATGATGAATTTGAATAAGGATAGGATATGCATGAAATTGATTTCCTAGTAGGTTCAGGATTTGAATTAATTTAAAATAGTGTTTGAATTTATCTCAATAATTTATAATCTTAAATATAATTAAAGATAATACAAATAATTTATAAAATCTTATTAATATCTATTAACACTAAATTAGCATCTATCTAATATTAAGACTATATATATCCAAATAAAATCTAAATAATTTAAAAAATCTAAATAAATTTCTTAAATTTCTAAATAAATTACAAAAAAATATAATTAAATATTTTAAAATAAAATAAATATTTGGTAGGAACGACATGCAAGTATGGTCGTATAGTAAATCATAGAAGTCCTAAAAATTTATATTTTCTAAGTTTTAATTACCAAAAATTCTAGAAAAATCTCCAAAAATCTAAAATAACCTAAAATAATTCTAAATAAATATTTATATAAGTAAATATACTAAAATAAATTATTTTCTAATTAACTAAGAGAATACTCTAAATAAATTCAACATCTATAATAAATATAATAATATAAAATATACGCAACTACCTATTTTGGGTGAGGGAGTTTACAATCTACCCAACTTAAAATAATTTCGTCCTCGAAATTAAAATAAAACATAATTTATTAAATCCTTCACATTCGTACATAAGGTATGTCAATTGCAATCTCTTCCAAAAATTTAAATAACAAAATCTATTCGAATCTATTGCGATCACTTCAAAATTAATATAACCACTGTTTAAATCAAAATTCAACCTGTCGTAATCTCTTCTCGATTTTTTTTTTTCATCATTCAAATCTAACTCAAGTCTATATGACATCCCACATCAAAATTTATATCACCATTTTCAACTATCATAATCTCCTCTAGACCTTGAACAATAAACAATTCTAATCAAATCTTATTCCTATTCTCAAATTAAGAATTTTGTACTCTTCAAATATTTAAACTCAATTTACATCCTCAATATTTCAAATAGGTGACCCAACAATCAAAATTAAACTTTTAATTCAAATCATCAAATTATAAAATTTAAATCTAATTCACCAGTTGTTCAAGCCTAAAATTTTATATTTATCCTAAAAATTTAAATCGATGATTCATCCTTCAATATTCAAAATTTAAATCATGTGCTCAAAGTATAAATATTGGGTCCTCAATATCAAGATTTTTAAAATTCATTAAATCCTCATTATCTTAATCCTTCTTTTAAAATTCTCCATATTTAAAAGGACTTAATCTCTCAATCTAATCCTACTTGATCACAATCTAAAAGAATTCTCCTCAAGTTTAATAATGCAATTTCTACCCAACTTAGAATTTACCCATATATCACATAAGGCTCTTATACTTAAGAAAATATTCCTCAATTTATTTTCTCATGTCATTCAATCCTCAAAACTTTAACACCAACTATATCATATATGATATATCCTTAATCAATTATGAAAGATAGTCATCAAATAATGTGATTAGCCTATGGGGTATATCTTGTACTATCCGTGTATCACTTATATCCAAGCACGAGATTTCGTCTTTCCGAAACAAGGGAAGACAGAAAGCAACGGAAAAGAGTTCATGGAGGGATAATAGAATGGAAGTATGGGAATCAAAGCGTTTAAAGAATTCAAATAGGAATTGTCAAGACAGTTGTGGATTGAAATCTTAATTTGGTAATTTTCTATTAGCATGCTCACATCGGTGCAGTTATGTACTTGATATGATATTCTTTGTCATATCTAGAGGGTAAGTATATTTGTCTACTGGTCCACTATACATCTCAATCCACGTAAAATACTATTGCGAAGGGCGAATCAAGCGCATTATGGCTAGCTAGACCATAATACACTGATTCTGATTAGACAATTTGTATTAGTGTGGTTGATCAGGCCCCAATAACACATATGTCATGAACAAGCTCGATATAAGATTAAGCTTGCAAAAACTAGGCTATAATAGCAGCATAATTCAAGGTAGCACAGAAAATATAACGCTGGATTATGATGTAAGAAGTTACAAAATAATTCAAGTTCGCAAAAGCAAAAATAACATAAGCAATAATAATAAAAGACTCTACAATCTCTACAGTTATCATACAACCTCCTTATCTAAGTCGCTAGACGACCAAATAGGGCAAGGACCTCTAAATTCTATGGTCTGAATAAACACTGTCGTCTTTTGCTAGCATGCGATAAATATCATTCGGTTACACTTCAATTAATAGGTCAAAAGACTATGTGATACTAGGTGTCAAACATTATTGTAAAACTTCTAACTAACTCTAGTAGTGTCTATACTAATCTCAAGTCTTCTTAATACATCAAGGGGTAATGGTATAACAATCTAAAGATAAGGAATTCTAGGTTCACTAGATATTCTAAACTTAGTGGTGTGTCTATATTCTCGTTGTATTCTTAATAGGTGTGCTACCATAATTATCATCATAATAATAGGGATTCCTATATTCTAGCAGAAGACTATACTCAAGGAACTATTAGGGAAGCACATGAATCAAGCAGGATATAATTGTTCAAAATAGAACAGATAGGAGGATATGAATCACAGTCAATTATGGATGAGATCCTATACTCTAGTCCTAGGTGCAGGCTTGTTCGGTACAGTAACGTAACCGAGACAATATGCTCTCGACCTGCATGGGCCACCACAAAAACATGTCACGCCCCAGTCCCAAAAATAAGTAGGACTAGGACACGTAAGCATACCAGCCGCATGGATATGACAACTCCAATGTATGGAAACCAAATCTACACGTACGTTGTAATATGAATATTAAATCCACAAGTGGTATAAAATATATGTCACAAGTCACAGGGTATAATCTAAATCTCATCCACCAAAATCATATAGAAATAAATGACCAGTATCTATGAAACTAGATCTCAATAAGGAGTATCTAAGGATGATAGTTGGATGGAGACAAATTCACTACCAACTCGAATGGAGAGGTAAATACAATATAAGTACAACACCACAACACAATATAAGAATACCAGCTATCCATCACAGCTCGAAGAGAAGACATCCTCAGATCACATGTAACCATCCAAATCTGCGCTCCTGCAAATACTCAAGAAAAGATACACCTGGCAGCGGACCAGGTCCTCAGAGGGACGTAACAAGATACAGAAAATACGAGCCAATTTGAATACAGTAAACATGCATATAATTTGAAAATAAATACGTACGCTGTACAAGACCATCTATATGAATGCAAATGAGGACAACTTTTCGACGTATGGGCAAGGGTAGGCTACTCAATCTAATCCTCACAACCTCACGCTCGTCAGTGGACGTCATCAGCCGACATACCTCTGGGGTAGCGACCCTCGGACTCCATCAATCGACATACCTCGGGGGTAGCGACCATCGGACACGACCCACCATAGTGCGTGCTAGTGACTACGGTGTTACCAGAGTGGTTAAAAGCCCATACGCCTAATAATTGTCCTCTATGATACTAAGTGCCATGTGTGTGTCAACATATCTAATACATAGTAATGACTGAAAAAAAACTACACATGCAAGAAATATACAAAATACAATAAATAAACAGAAATATAAATGGCATACAAAGTACTGTAAACAATTTGGCACGGTATCTTGCCTGGGGTCCTGCTGCTGGTATGAATCAGAGTCCAAGTCACAGTCCAAATAGCCTATGTATTACAAATTTATCACGCCAAAAGATAATTTATTTTAATTTATTTAATTCTAGAATAATTACTCTAAAATCCTATTTTAATCATATTATTCTGATTTTTATGTTAATTCCTAAATTTTGTACAAAAAAAACTGAATTTTATCAACTCGAGACTCATGGCACGCAAATCGAGGCGATCTGTTGACCAAAAAGTTAACCGACACAACCTCAACTTTCATGCATGATTTCCTATAAATTTCAGCGTCAAAAATATGCTGGAATTTACGGCTCGTCCGAATTCAAATTCGTTTGGGGATTATGGCACATAAAAATTTCGTATCGTGCACCGATGGTTAAATTCTAACCTAGAAGTTCTACAGAATTAACAGTATAAAAATACTTTGAAATAAATTCAGGAAAAAATATATGTCGATTATCTCGACATTATCTTTCCGAAACTTTAAACGGTTCATGATTCAGATTCCTGGTTCTCCCGTAATCGCGAATACACCAAAACACGTCTATTTTCGGACATGCTGTGCTCTACGAATTTTCCAAAATTTAATACTAATAATTTAGAAAAACAATTTATATAATCAGAAATCTAACCTCATTATCGTTCTAACAAAAAAAACTGGAGCGTATTTGGAGTCCGGAGCTAGGAGATATCGTCTTTTTAATTCGTCATAACTAGTAGAAAATGAGGCTGAATTTATGACAAATTTTGACTATTTTTTGGACGAAAAAGAGAGGAATTTGGGGAAGAAAAATATGAAGGATGAGATATTTATAATGGTGGACACTACTTAATTAAATACGACTAGGATTGGTTAATTTGGATAGGATTATGATGAATTTGAATAAGGATAGGATATGCATGAAGTTGATTTCCTAGTAGGTTCAGGATTTGAATTAATTTAAAATAGTGTTTGAATTTATCTCAATAATTTATAATCTTAAATATAATTAAAGATAATACAAATAATTTATAAAATCTTATTAATATCTATTAACACTAAATTAGCATCTATCTAATATTAAGACTATATATATCCAAATAAAACCTAAATAATTTAAAAAATCTAAATAAATTTCTTAAATTTCTAAATAAATTACAAAAAAATATAATTAAATATTTTAAACTAAAATAAATATTTGGTAGGAACGACATGCAAGTATGGTCGTATAGTAAATCATAGAAGTCCTAGAAATTTATATTTTCTAAGTTTTAATTACCAAAAATTCTAGTAAAATCTCCAAAAATCTAAAATAACCTAAAATAATTCTAAATAAATATTTATATAAGTAAATATACTAAAATAAATTATTTTCTAATTAACTAAGAGAATACTCTAAATAAATTCAACATCTATAATAAATATAATAATATAAAATATACACAAATACCTATTTTGGGTGAGGGAGTTTACACAACTACCAGATCCGTGCATGAAAATAATTACATATATTATATAGCAGAAGAATGTGGCACGACGACTTACTGTATATATCAAGTAGCACTCTTGGTGCGGTCAAGTGTATCAGCAAGGATACAATAGTCAGGACAAGAATAAGTTCTAAGATCAAGATCATGGATAAATTATCAGGTAGCAAGTTATTCAGGACGGGATAGTCTAATATTGGTCATATTAATTTGTCACTTTATTATATCGATGAATGAGAATAAACGTAGTGCGAGAACCCCCCCGAGATCAGATCCACAACCCTTAAACCAAACAAGGACCGGGGTTGCAGAACGTCACCCGAGTTGAACTACACCACTTATTCTATCCAACGTATAATAAGGTGATCAAGGAAAGTAATCTAATTAACAAGTAAAATAATATTTGCATACAGGAATACATCTAATCAACAAGTAAAATAATATTTGCATACAGGAATACATCTACAGGGCTCTATGTGCACAGGAAATAGTAGGTGCACAAAGCAAGTTGGCACACAAAACACACAGAAGTAAGGTTGGCGTACAAATGACCAAAATTGGGCGGTGGCGCATAAATGACTAAAACTAGGTAGTGGTACACAAATGACTAAAACTAGGTAGTGATGCACATATGACTAAAACTAGGCAGTAGCGCACAAATGACTAAAACTAGGCACTGGCACAAAAAGTAAGTTGGCCAACATGGCACACTTGAAAAAAGTGTGCGGGCAAGAATAAAGCACTATTTTCGAGAAAGTGCGCAAACAAGCTAGCTACAAGACAAAACACACAATCCGAGGTCAAAGCTCGTCAGTCGAGGAGCACACAAATCAATAATACAGAAATCGAAAAACCAACGAAAGCCTCGTCCCTAAGAAAATAAAGAGAAAAAAGTGTGCGCGCTATCAAACGTAAGCAAAGTACGCCGGTTGACGAAACAGAGAAAATGTGCGCTAGGTGGCCAACTCGAAGAAAATGCATGGACTGGTTGTGGCGTACTTTATCTTGGTTTCCCAAGAAGAACTTTGATGGAATAAGCACCAAAATACGCCAACTGGGTTTCCATTCAAAAGTGTGCCACTGGCTCAAGGAGTGTGACTGGCACACTTTTGTCAGGAGACTAAGTGCAGTATGATTAATACGCACGAAAAGTTGGGACAACACACCAATGCGCCCAAAGTCGAACATACGTAATCTATGCCAAAGGGGTTCTCTTGCATACTTTTACAGAGCATTATTTTCTTCTATAGTAAGCCATTTGGTAATGTATTGTATCAACTTTCAGCAATGAACTTAGCTGGACTCGAAATCAAGTACGGCCAAAAGTAAAACTACATAAAATATGGTGCTCTATACTATAGGATAATTAGTTTTGTAAAATATAAATTTTTGGTAGATCAATCCCCAAGAAAGCAAAGATAAACCCATAGACTCAAACTCTGGTTCATGTAATTCAAACCTAGCAAAGATAAGTATTAAAGATGAAGGCAGCTACTCCCCCGCCACGACCACCTGCAGCCACCATCACCACGAGCAGCTACTCCTCCACCGCGGACCACCCCCTCTGGCCAATTCTCCTCCAGCTCGAGCCTCCACCGGAGCTCCATCACCTCTAGCCTCCAACCGCTGCCCTCACCACCATGAGCCACCTCCCCTATTGCCACCGACCAACCACCACGAGCAGCCGCCATCCTGGCCCCCCCGAGGCCGAGTCGTTGTCGCAGTAACTGCTGTTGTTGCTGCGCCTACTACTGTTGTAGCTGCTGCCGTTGTCGTTCTGGCCGTTGCTACAGCGCAGCTGGCGACCCCCAAAGAGCCCCAACCACCGGCAGGCACCACCCTACTGGCCGGCCTCCCTCGAGTGTCCCTGAGCCTCACCATGGCTGAACATCTCCTCCCCGCGGCCGCGAGGAACCGCGACTCGAACCCGAGTTCAGAGATCCGAGTTCAACCTCCCCGATTTGCGAAGTGATATCTTCCTCCTCGCTCATCCGATCCTTGAGCCGATTCTTCAGGTATGAACCCTATTAACCCTTTTGTAATGTGTTCAATAAGAATATTTTAGCTTGCATTCTATTGTTAGTAATTAGAGTTCCAAATCATGAGAAAAATAGTTTTTATAAAACTTAAAAATCTTTGATACGGAGTTGGTCCCTATAAATCGGACAACCTTGTCGTATACCGATTGTACCGAAAGGCGTGTATCGTCAACGTGAATGTGTCAGCTTTCGCAGAACTTGATTTGGATGTGCGTACGCACCGGACTCAACGCGTATCCATCGAAAAATACTATATCGACCTGTTCTGACACTCGTCCTAATTTCTTGTGTGCCTGTCATTTTGCAACAAAAGTTGCCCTAATGAATTCGCAGCATTACGCTAGTCCTGTAACACAAGTTTGGTTCAATTTTGAGAACGTTGACGAAACGTTATTTCGTGGGCCCCACGGTTCCACATGACGGACAATTTTGTGATCGGCTCAACGGAATCTAGTTTTGGATATTTTGTTGGGTTCGTATCCTTGTTTTAGACTCATAGATACTAAGTTTGGCAAATTTAGAGAACTTTGTTTCTGGCACATTTTTTAGTGCAAGACGGGCCCACTTGTAGACCCCGTATTGACCAGAAACTGCATTTTTGCCCCTGTGTTCAAATTGGACGTATGTATATGATTTTATGAGTATCTAACTCATTTCGAAACTGTTGGTGATATTTATGACAGCATTCAAAGATATTTGCTCCAGTTTTTATCTTGAGCTGCTACTTCCTTGGCGAGTTCGGGTTCGAATCTTCGCCTGGTTTTCAGGCAAGTGTACATTGCCATCATGTATCTCAGTTCCAGATTTATAATTTATTTTATCTATACATTGTGCGCACTTTGGATCAGAATCATTACTTAGCGTTCGGGTCATAACTGGTGCAGATGTTCATTGGTAACATCTAGTATCGATTGATAAATGTTTGCGATACCTTGATGTACCTACTTGGTTATATCAGAACCCTAGGACACATTCAGATACCGTCATCATGCCAGACTTCTTGTATCCTGATAGTGTCAGCATGACCAAAATTTGTGATGACTTTAGGGTCGTGATTGTTGATAATTACTTCAGTATGACGAGACTATTAGTTAGAGGTTTAGGTTCAGCGAGCACTCGTTGACCGCATTGGGAGGGAAAGACAGTTACTAGACGTTTTGCTACTTTGCACGCGCTATATATTTATATTCCTATTTATGTAGAGATCCTGTATCTGGAGTCGTAGTATCACCAGTGTGACTCTGTGCTCGGAGCTACGGTACGCCCCGTGTGTCTCTGTGCCTCAGAGCTACGATTTTATATTTGGAAAGTCTACGCGTCGAACATTGTCTTCAAAAGTTGCTTCTCACTGAGTTGGTTATACTAGATTACACCAGCATATCACAAGTTTCTTTTCTGTTTTACTATGGCATATTATTTTTGTACCTTGTTACGTCCCTCTGAGGACCTGGTTCTTGCCAGATTGTACGGTCGATTGTTGATGGGAGACTGGAGCTGTTCATGAGTTTTATACAGGTATTGTTACTCGATATTTGTATTCACATCTCCATTTTTTTAGCTATATTGATCTTTGCTTATTTTCTGCTAGTATAGCCCAGTATTTGTAGACTCATATTATTTTTTTTGAGTCTATTCGGACGAGTGTAGTGTGGGATGCACACCATGATACATATTATCCTTTCTTTATTACAAATTCTTATGGTTTGAGACATAGACATATAGACTGTGTTATCTAGATAGTAACTCTCATTTACAGCTTATATGTATTCAAAGTCGGACTGGAGTCCCCTTGGTACATAGTTGGCCATTGCCACGTGGCCTAGTCCTTTG
This sequence comes from Iris macrosiphon, assembly GCA_036927795.1. Taxonomy (NCBI): domain Eukaryota; kingdom Viridiplantae; phylum Streptophyta; class Magnoliopsida; order Asparagales; family Iridaceae; genus Iris; species Iris macrosiphon. Next base: position 86,248,786 of record JAYESA010000005.1, read on the forward strand.
TATTTTGGGACTGGGGCATGACACTCGGTCCCAAAAACATAAGATAGAAACAAACAGGAATAATTAAGAATTAAAAGCATGCATAAATCCATGTTTCTTCTCTTGTGCATGATGTACTTGCCTATGGAGGGAGAGAAAACCTAAGAGAGAAATAAAAATGATATAATGAGCAGAGAGAGAGAAATAGGAATATATATATATATATATATATATATAGGTTTGAGATGTGGACCATTGGATTACTCAAACCCATCCTAGCCACACATGCCACAAACCCAACCAAATCCACTCTGCTCTACAACTCACGGGTCTGGTCTAAACAAAGTCCGGACAAGCAACCAACATGCGCCAGAGTGCGCCAAATAAAACATGCACCAAAATGTGCCGGGAGAGGGGGCTGACACCCCAAATTTGGATATACAGACCTGTTGCATCAACAACAACTACATGTTACAATCTCTTGCACAACCATATACCATCAACCAACCCTCAAGCCAACACCACACTCCCTTGTGTGTGCACACAAGCACACACTCCACAAATCAAAACTCCTCACACAAACCATACCAATAACAACACCCATACACACACACACACACACACACACCCCCACATACACCCCACTAATAATTTACCAAACACTTGTTGTGCACCTGGGATACCCTCACATGTATCGCTCTCCAATATTCATGAAACTCTCCTCCAAAAGATATACCACCATGATACACACCTCCACCAACAATTAAAACCTCCACACAAGTCTAATAACATAAATAAACTTATAAATTAACTAATTATAAGCAATTATAAAATAAATAACCACTAATGGCTAACCAAACATAATTCTACCGACATGTACCATGACATATCACGATACAGCCTACACGTATCCAATTATGGACAAATTTACCCTCACACAACCAATTTGGCACCAAAATAAACATAATAAACCATATGACAACACTTGCTGTTCAAATTTGGAATTCCACCAAAGGGAACACAAAAACACATAGATCTCCTAAATTTGGGGACAATACTACATAATTCCTTGCCTAATGGGTTGGTCATGGCCATGGGTGAGTTACTAAAGGTCCAATATTACAAATTAACTATAAAATCACTATAAATAGGGAAATATACCTATTGGGATTAAGATTCCAATAAAACTCTTTTGAATAGACACGTAGAGATTGGATTGGACACAAACTCCTAAAAATTACTGTGCTCTTTGCAATCCAAGATTCTAAATCTCCATGGAATGATGAATGAATGGGAATGAGTGGATTAAAATTTGGTTTTGGTAGGAATTTGAGTTGGATTGGGGAAAAGTCACTTGGGGGAAATGAAGCTAATGAGAAATAAATGAATGGATTAGAACCCTAATTAAAATTTGTCTCTTATAGTAGGCTTTGTTTATGCTATAATATCAAGTTTTTTTCTCTCCATTTTTCATGAAGAAAATCTAATCAATTAAGGAAAGCATCTCTACAACTAATAGAAAATATTTTATCCATATACTAATGGGACTAATTAATTGTATGTGCTAAGTCATGAACTAACATAATGGCACTAACAAATTCTAATTAACACTAGTCCATTCTAATTAGCTAGTACACTAACCAATATAAATATAATTAGGATTAACACAAATTTTATATATATATATATATATATATATATATATATATATATATATATATATATATATATATATATATATATATATATATATAACCAATTATGAAATGACAAAATATCCCTCTCTTGGAATTAGGTGGTTACAAAACTTTTTCATCTATTCATTTTTTCAAACCATAGAGTCATAGATCTGTTCTTTCTTTATTTCTTCCATAGGACCATGTTGTATTATTCCTTTCATTCTTGCAAAACATTTCTTAAAACATTACAAGTTTTTCCATTCAATTCTATCTTTACAACAAATAATAAGGAACATAAGGTCATTATTTCTTTACAAACATAGCAACAGTTCTTCCAACATTCTGTAACTTATGCATTAAAATCTACTCTTTTAATAACATACAATAAGGGAAATACAATCATTCTCCATCTTTCTTTTACCAATCATGATATCATTTCTTTCTTATAATAGCAATTTAACTTTAGCACGAAATCATTCTTCTTTCTTTAATAAGCATAGCAATAGTTCTTTCATTCACAAGCATGCAAATTCTCTTATCAAGGCATATAAAGTTCATATACTATCATTCAATTATAGACTATATTCTTAACAACAAGCATGCATCCATCCTTTATGGTTTCTTTATTAATCATGAAAGAATCATAAAGTAAAGTTTTGTCCACTCACCCATGGTGAAACATTTTTTGTCCCAACACGGGAGCTCTTACTGAAGGATTCCTTTTACTTTAGCCAATAAACCGACATCAATATCCATATAATACCATAACTAGGAGTGGGGTATTACATCAAGTGCAGAACTTTTCGTCCTCACTGATTGAGGCTCGTCTGCTTCTATTATTACTCTCTATTGGAGTAGTTATTATCATAAATTATTGACAATTATCATCTGGACTAATTGCTGTAATGTATCTAACTACTTATGTTGTGCCTCAAATTATGTCACAAATTATCTTTATTGCGTATCTATCATACACATCATCCTCTCCATTGAGTCGGTTGAGACTACCGCCCTTGAGCAATTTAGTGTCCCACTTCCAGCGGTTCACTAATATAATACATGTCGGCTAAACCGCATAGGGGCTGAGCCTTATAGAGACTAGACCTCACGGAACTTAGTCGCATAAAGACTATGATGCATGGAGACCTTTGACGCATGGAGACAGAGCCGCATAGGGTTTAAGACGCATGAAGACGAGGCCGCATAAGTTGGTCGTGTGTCCATGTGGCACTACATGGTTGTGTACAGACAAAGGTAATTATGATGGTGACGTAAGCACTAACGTCTATTGTTAGCCTCAAAATTGAGGTGTTCAGAGTCATTAATTGCTGTCAGAGTCATTAATATGGTGATTGACAGAAGTGACACCATGTGTCAGATCTGTATGCGCCTAGGCCTTCTACTGTAGGCTTCTTTAGGTATTTTAAATGCTGCATGCACTTTGTGCCGCATAGATTTCCTATATGTGACTTTGTAACGTGAGCGCATGGTTTCTGCTTTTTCTATGCTTCTATAGATCAGAGCGAGCGAACTCTAGTTCAATCTAGAGAACGAGTCAAAGTTCCATTAGTTTAGTTCTTGGATCGATTCGAGCTTCCTTCTTTGGATCATTCGCAGAGTTTTAAATTAGACTTTGAGTAAAGCTCTCCTCACTTTTGTGCCTCATATGCTCGATGGAATGTGTTAGAGGAGTTCAATCTCTTCGAATCAGAGCTCGATAACTCAATATTTCTCGTGTCCAAAACTAGGATGCAATTTTAAGTATAATTAATTCCCTCCTCTTCTTAATTCATATTGGTTGGTGACTAATTTGACATATGAGATACTGCTATATCTCGACATAACAGTTGTTGTCGAACAGGGATGTGTACCTTAGTCATTATATGATTAACACAAACTTGTGTTCAGAGTGTCAGAGAGTGAGAGTGTTTGTGACACACCAGAGATGTGTCTGAGTTTGACACAGAGAGTGCTTCTGTGTCTAAGACTGAACTATGGGCGGGAACAGTTATAGGTTTCAATTTAAAAACCAACAGAGCCTTTTAGCCTAAACCAAACTGAGTAATTGGGTTCAAAGCCAGTAAGTTGGACCGACCTGTTGGACCAAGTCCTAGATTTTGTTCGGGTTTAGAAGGTTAGTATTTTTCGGTTATACTTCTAATCAAGTCCAAATATTCGGTGGGCCAGAGCCCGAGCACTATAGCAATATTAGGTTAACAATTAGTCAGTTTAATTAGCCTAGTAAATTAATAAATAGTTAGCTTGTTATAATAATTAAGCTAATTGGTTTAATTAAGAGAATTATTAATAGACCAATTTAGGATTAATTAGAATTTATTAAGATTTAGTCTCAAGGATTATTTAGGGTTAGATTTTGACCTCCATATTGTCTTCTAGGAGGATCTTTTCACACTATCACCCGTTCCGAGAATTTAGGCAAGTATACTGACTTGAACACGTTACTTTATATTTATTGTATTGGTCATTGTTTCCATATTGGATACGTGATCGACACGAGTATATGTTACTTGATTGTATTATTCATTGAATGTATTATGGGAACGAAGGAAATATCTATTTTGTGTGTGACCACACCCAAGCCGTAGCTAGGAATTATTGATAGCCTAATCACACACGACACGTGTGATTAAGTCGTACCTTAGTATTATTGTACTTACCAACCGGTTACATGCTAAATTGTATTTCAAACACACTTGCATAATTGATTATTCATTGTTCCAGTAATTTTATTATTGTCTAGTGTATAGGTTAGCCACCTTATTACTTGTTGTATTGTATTTCAGTTTTACATTGTATCATATTTCTTATTATGGTTGTACTTTGCTCTTTTTCTGATTGAATCAGTTGCATGTGACTTGAATTATACTCTAATTTGGGGGCCATATAGATCCAGGAGTTCATCTCTGAGATTTGAAGACTTTATTTATAGAATTTCATTAGATGTATTGATGTTGTACTTGGAAATTTGGATGATTGTACCTATAGATAACTGTATTTATGATGTTGCCTTTAGTTTTACCGGGTTTATTCCCGGACATCACTTGTAAAAGATATGTAATAAAAGTAATAGTGGATTGTGGCGATTGTTCATAATGGAAAACTTATCTAGATAGTTGTGATGAGTAGATCAAACATTTATACATTTGAGATGATTGAGGTCTAAACAGCTGACTACCTCATCATAGACTGGACATGACCAAATCATACCCGATATCGCGAGCACGGGTCATGACAATAGGCTACTCCAATATATAGAACCGACGAATACACATGTACGCTATAATATGAATCACAGTTCACAAGTGGAATATATATATGTCACAAGTCACAGGCATACTAAATCTCATCCACAAACGCAAGTAAAAGAAATAACTAATCAATAGATCATAAGGATAAAGTCTAAAATAATCCAAGAAACTAAATAGTCGGATGGAGACAAATCCACTACCAACAACTATATCAAAACTAAAATGATAATGGAGTCCGATCTCCAAATAAAATAAAAATAATAAAAAATGTATCAACTAATTGTTCCATCAAATAAGAGAAATTAGATATGCTCTAAGGGTAAGACCTCCTCAATAGTAAATGATGTGTTAGGCCCGGGTCCGTACTCCTGCGGATAGTCCTGACCGTCTACACCTGAAAAAGGACTAGCTCCTAAGAGGAACATAAAAAGATACATAGAAGCAAGCTATATCGACTGTAGTAAGTAAATAAATATTCAAATGGTGTTCGAACCATACAATGTGCAATTTTAGAAAAAAACCCTTCATGCGTACTAGTGGGATTGTTGGCTCATTTATACATATGCTGCAATCAGTCATATGTCCTAAACATCCGAAATGTTCAGCAACGTCAGAGGGAAACTGATAATATAAACATCACACCAAGTTTCATCCGAAAACTATGGCCACCGATTTTGTTATCCCATATGCATAGTGATTGTCCTACACCTCATCCCTGTATTACAAAGTCGTATCCACAACATGTCCAGCGTTGTAACTGTTTTGAGTATCTAATAGAGTAATCATAACAGTTACGTTTTAACCATCACACGTTCCTTACGTATCGATGATCAGTCGGTTATATAGTTTTGTCCCTAGCAAAATATCACAAATTGTGTCATGTGTGTGTCATAGCCAAATAAAATAGAAAAATATCCCACAATCAGGAGGTAGTACACTAAAACGAAGTCTGCATGCATAAAATAAATAAAAGATACGAAAGACGACGAACGTCGTTGTTTGCACCCAATACTAGCTTGGACGCAGATTTTATATGAAAATAAATTATAAACAATAAAATAAAATCATACTGATAGTAAATATAGTAAGGTATCGCCTGGTGTCCGAAAAGAGTTTAGACGAGGTTTTGGCTACGAACACGTCAAGTCAATAGTAGCACAAAGAGAGGAAGATGTACGAACGTCTTCGGATGCTGAAACTATATTATTTGGGTTGTTCATAGGATTTAAAAGATTGAAAAATAATCGATCAAGCATGGAGATAATTAATCAAGAGAGGGGTACCACAACTGAACTCGAAAATAGGGTGTTCTACTTTTTGGCGGACCGCGAGGGCTGTGCGAGGGTGCCAGCGGCTGTGCAGGTAGTCCGCCAGGGTCGGGGAATGTGCGATGAGGCTCTGGGAAACTCGGCTAGGGCTTTCGAACGACTACGAGGCTCCTATTGAGTTTAAGTTGAAAGGAAAAACTCGGTTGATACTATGTATTTATATGATGTTTAAATCCTATTTCTAATGGATATTATACTCGATTTTGATTAGGTTTTGACTGGTGATAGGGTTATTTTGAAGAGAACTAGATAAGGGTCACAGTGCAAAAGATTAGGTTGAATTTGGTTCAAAATTTGATAAGGTTGATCGCTCGGAACATAGATTTTTATTTATTTATTTAACTCGGCTAGCCGCAAGCCTAGTAGGGAGATCGGGTTTTTAGAAGTTAATTATCTCGCAAGATTTTGGAGTTATCCAAATCTCGCGAGATTTTAATTGTTTTTAATTTTTTCTTTTTATTTATCTTTTCTTTCTCTTTCTCTTTTCTCTTTCTCTTTTTCTTTTCTTTATTATTATTATTATTATTATTATTATTATTATTATTTTATTTTATATAATTATTATTTTCTAGTTACTAATATTATTGTTATTTCTTTTTATTGTTTATTTGTTTATATAATTATATTTATTTACATTATTAGCCTTTTCTATTAAAAAATTTTATTTTTTTATTTTTAAGAAATCCTATGTTTATTATTTATAATTTTTTATATTTATGATTATCTACATTATTTATTTACACATTTAAAATATATATACTTATATTTATTTATTTTTATTATAACACATTTTTGATATGAGGCTATACTTGTTTATATATTCTACCATGCGTTATAAATACTTAATTTTAGTACATTAGCTATTATTATTTATATTAATTAACTAAAAAAATTTAAAATTTGAGAAGTTGAGCCCTAAGGAAATGTTGGGAGTTTATCTGTTTCCGCGGGCAGGGTCTTATGATAGGGTCTCTTTGATAATCCAAGTTGGGTGAGGGAAGCTTGACACTGTGGTCATCGGACATCTACTACAGAATAAGATTCGACATATCATAATCGACACTCACGATAAGAGGGATGCGTGGCAGTTTCAGGCGGGCAACTCCACTAGGTTTGTTCTTAAGAAGGTCTATGAGAATACTAGTCCTCATTATCCGCTTATAGAGTGGTTTGATTTCATCCGGACTAAGGGGGAGTGCTTAAATTCCAACTTACAATGTACAGAGCTCTGAGACGGAGGCTGTTGACTCTGGACAGGTTGAGTAAGTTTGGCATTCCCCTGAAGGAGGTGAGATGTGTTTTATGTGGGGTAGGGGAGTGTCATGCCCTAGTCCCAAAATATGAGGGACCATGCCACGTGACTATGGCTAGCTATGTATCAAGTTGACTCCAGTCTAACTCGAATATGTATAAGTTGTACTATCTAAATATTATAATAAATATATAGCTATGTCTCAATCCACAAGGACACAAAATATCAACAATGAACTATATGTGCTAAAGTGGTCGCCTAGTAACACACAAGCATAAATAGACTCGAGAAAGAAATAGTCTACAAAACTAGGCTATAGCAGCAGATGAATAATATATAACTATGGAAGATACGATACAAATACCTAGTCCCCATACCTGCATAACAATACGATACGCATCAGCAGCTCCGGAAGACTCCACGATAGTCTATGATGCAAAACTAGAAAGGAACCAGGTTCTCAGAGGGACGTAACAATGTACATAGATTGAAACATGCCAGTAGTAAAATAGTATAATATGTATAAGTATACTTACTGGAGGTAAATCTAGTATAATCGGCTAAGTGATATGCACTTGAGAACAACACCAATATGCAAGGTTGTCATGGTGTAAACTTGGAAAACTCGATAGACACTCCAGCAACTATAAAAAATCCACAGATACCATCAAGGGACCTGTAGCAACTATGAAAACTAGAAGCTCTAGTAATGAGACAACGACAACTACGAGAAAAGTAGCTCAAACTTATAGTGTATGCTCTCTTCTCTTATGTGACCTCAAGTTTCGTGTCTATGACACACTAAGCCAAGACCTCTAACTAGTAAATTGAATCATAATAAGTAATAATAATGTAGTATACAAGTCACGAGTCCTAGCACCAAACATAGATTTTGATCGCTATAAAAATATCAAGTATGAAATCTGTCACATGAAGTGTCGTATCGAATTGTCCTAAGGTCTGACGTGCAAAAATATAAGCACTTCTATGTCATCGCAATAAAAACTCTAAATATAGATACCTAACTTCGCTGACGAACGTCGACACCCGAATCTGACTCAGAGGCTGAGTATCGACTAACGGTCCTAGGATAACAATACTATATACAAGAGGTTAATATAATATATATATATATATATATATAATAAGCAGGAACTATAATATGTCAAGGCAAGGTATACTTGCATGTTTTCAGTTATGTGAAGAAGCTCTCCATCGTCCACGTCCGAAGATGTTATAGATCCAAAATATCCTAAAGAAGAAATTTAAATTAAGAAAACTCAAACACTATCTGCATAGGTGCAAATCAAAAAATCATCACATGAAAACTTAATCGACAAGTTCTTGATATTCACAACAACTATTCCTAATACATGCATAATGTTGTACACAACTTGCAAATATTGCGTCCTACGATACGCAATAATCATATACATGAGGTTATATATATATATATATATATATATATATATATATATATATATATATATATATATATATATATATAGTAGGCATATACTTATATATACACGTAGGTATATATATACAACGTCATATGAAACTATCGTTAAAACTTACACAAAAACTAAACAATTACTAGGCCCCTAAAACATGCATCTAAACATTTTAATAGTCTTGAAATAAAGTATTAAAATTCTGAAAATTTATATAAAACACGATAAAAACTCATTTAGAAAACAATTTTCTCGATCTAAAAACCTGCACATAAACTAGGCTATTAACAAGCTTTGATTCATAAGTTTTGCGCAAGATTAATAGGATTAGTGTGAGATGGAGATATGTTTTCAAACCTCCACATCGTTGGTAAAAAAAAATTATCATGAAAGAAAGATGGAAGAGGAATGAAAGTAGTAGAGAAATACCAAGGTTAATTACGGTTGAACTTCTCGTCGCATTTTCGGCCGCTAGGGGACTCGAACGGCTTCCAAACCACTTGGGGATCGAAGAGGGATGTCTTGGACTCGAGGGGAAGGGTTTATAGGCCTAGGGAAGGGCTACATAGTATTCTGTAATGTGTACACAGCAGCAGCAGCAGCAGCAGTAGCAGTCGACCGACTGCTGCCCTTGTTCGGTCGGCGGGTGCTGTCGGGTTGACCGACGACTAGGGTTGTTGGAAGAAAATAAGAGGAAGAAGATGGAAAAGGAGGTGGAGAAGAAGATAAAGAAGTGAGGGGGTTGTTGTCCGTAGGTTGAAGAAGGAGGAGGAGGAGTCGAATGCTAGGGGTTTTACGGGGGTTATATATATATAGATAATATAAATAGGAGCATGAATGGAGGGATGGATTGTTATGTGATTAAAATCCTATAGCTAGTATTAATAGAGGTTTTAAAAGGCATGCAAGGGTTTCCATATAAGCATAGGGGGTTGTTATTTAAATAATATATGATTTAAATGGAATGCATAGATGGAAAATGCATAGGATTTAATTCTAAAATAGGAAGGTGCTGAATTTAAATTTCAAACAAATAAAATATATGATTTTGTGTATGAAAATAGATGTTTTGTGCATTATAGAGAGGAGGATAGGTGTGGGGTATTTCACATAAGTCATAAAAGTTGGTTTGAGGGTTCGGGTTAGGTGTTTGGGCTCGATTGAGGTTAGTTTAGTGCTACATTCCTTATATGGCAAATATTGAGTCACGGTGATTAATAATATGTAGGGAGCATACGGGGTTCAAATAAATGGAACACAAGTGTCATGTGCAGTATGGTTTGTCTAGGTAAAGAATGCAAAAAAAAAATTGAAGAAAAACCTAGTGTAGTGCTCAAGATTTTAAGTCACGGTAAAGGGTATGAAGGATTCAAGTATAAAGGAGATAATTTTATCGCTTGCAATTAAACCCAATAAAAATCCAATTAACCTAAAAATTTCTCTAAAATTCCAAGAATAATCATACACTAAATCCAGAGGGCTTACAATCTACCCACCTTAGAAAATTTTGTCATCAAAATTAAAAATAAAGGCACTAATAAAAGACGATAATTAAAATATCACAGTATTGAATTGCAGTACGTAAGTGCATACTTGAATTCTCAAACAAGTGAGGGAATGCTCCCGAATAGAATTCTTGTGCGCCCAATCCTAATAGTACCACGAGTAGGCGATATCCTCAAAATTATATAATCGCCTTCCTTGAGCTCCAAAGGTCGACAGTGCGCATCGGATCAATGCTTCTGCCTATCCTGTGATGCATGGAGTTGGCTCTGAATCTGTTTCACCTTTTTTTACTATCTGTTTCACTAGATTTGGACCAAGTATCTGACACTCTCCAATATCACTCCAACATACGGAAGAACGACACTTTCTTCCTTAAAGTGCTTCGGATGTTGTCGTCTGAATGCTAGCCTGGTAGCTCTTCTTGTAGAAGAATTTTCCCAAGTGTAGGTGATCTTTCCAATCCTCCAAAGTCTATCATGCAAGTTCTAAACATCTTCATGTATCGGAATCATGCTCTCTAAATAGCTAACTATGCTTCCATGTCGGGCAGTATAGCCTCTATCCCAAGCTCCCAAGATTCTCCAATACGTGACGATGTGCTATGTAGGCCACAGGTTTTCTGCTCTATGCATCCACTACTATGTTCGCTTTGCCAAGGTGATAATGCAGCTCAATCTTAAAGTCTTTCATTAATTAATTAACCTTCTTTTATTTCTACTTATGTTAAACCTTCTTTTGGTTGCACATAATCCTTTAAACTTATACCAGTGCCCTTTTATTAACCCTCCGTCATTTTCTTACTTAGTCCTCTAAATGATATTCTTAAACATTAATATCCATATATGTTTTTTTACTTTTGTCATAAACAAATTTTTTATAGCATATTTATTTCATTATATCCGCCAACCATATTCCACTAATCCAATACAATCGTAAAGTTCATACCCAAAATATGTTCTATGATTTATCCTTGTTATCGTGTCACCAACCATCATGTCTAAGTTAATTCTCTTCGAATTTCTTGGCTTAACTTTTTACATATGTCAGGCCACAATGCATTTCTTAAATTTGTATCTCTCGATTTGCATCTTTCCACTATTATTAATCTATGTCATCATACAGTCTAAATTTATAATTCTATCCTCGAACATGTATAATCTTAATACTTAGTCATTAATTTCTACCAGTACGAGACCCTTAAAATCTCCAAAGTAGTTAGAACTTATCGTCACCAAAATTTATTATTTCTTGTGTCATTAATACATTCTCTCTGATACCTTCACTTGTTATTATTCCTACGAACCTTCATACCTCAACGACGATATTGAATCTTAGTTTCAACAATAGATTCATGGTCTAGCATCTTCGGCCTCAAGTATAGATCTTTCGAACAACCATTCATTATTATAAATTTTTAATCTTTCATAAATCATCTTCTTGATTTACTGAAAGTCAATCTGATTAGGACACCTATAAAATTACTCAATCTTTAATATATATCGTTAACCCATCCATACTACCTTAACTATATTGTAATTAGTCTAATCCTCGAGTCCAACTATTTATACTTATCCATGCCGTACTCATAATCATGTGTATCTAGTCCAAACTCAAAAGCTACCTATTTAGTTACCCAAAATAAAACCATTCAAACAACATTTTTAGCAACTACCAATACACTTTAGTCTAATTATTGAGTTATTTATAATTAAGGATGTAGTACTACCCACCTTAAGATTGCTAGTATACTTACTACATCCTAAGGAAACTAAAAATTGAACTAGTAGGTGTCACGCCCCAGTCCCAAAATGCCGAGGGACTGGAGGAGCGTGGCAATGGCCAGCAGCACGCACCGATGGACAACCCAATTTAATGGCTCCATCAGGGCATGCTTAAGCTGTAGTCTAGCAGTAATAATTACAAGTCTCAGGTATTTCTAATCTCATCCACAGATAACACAGATTAATTGCCAGAAATAATGTAATGAAACTAAATATGCAATATGAAATAAGGTTATCTCGGGAAACAAATCCGAGAATTATTCTGTTACAATTAAGGAAAGACAGGAATTAAAATGCTGGAAAATGTAAATACTGTGTAGATGTAGCCGGTGCTCAAGAGAAGTCTTCGGCCACTATCTCGTCCTGTGTTCCTGGTTCTGTTCCGAGGAGTGCTCCGGTACCGTACACTTCTGGGTAGTTCTCTTCAGCTGTACCTGGGGACATCATCCATTCCAGGTCCTCAGGGGACATAGCAAGGTACAGAAAAACTCAAGCCAAATGAATATCAGTGCAGCAATCAGATAATTCAGCAGGGTAAACTAAGTAACCAGCTATGTGATATGCAATATGAGAGCAGCACTAGAACTCAGGCCGAAGCCACTACAAGCTCTGTGTCGGGGAGCCGGTAGCAGCAATAACTATGATTTACACTATGATATAAACTATGGTATATATATATAATATCAGCCTGTAGTCTGTGTGTCTCTCCCCACCCAATGTAATCACACGTCTCATGTCCATGACACGCATAATCATAACTAATGCAGTAAGTCTGATAGCTATGAATCAAATGTCTAAGAATGAAAAGTCTATGTCATCAACATGCAACCTATACAGCATCACCTTGAATGTCTCAGGAAGACTCTGTCTCATGAAATAGTGTCAAGTGTCCTGGGTTCTGGTGTACTTGATAGGACAAGTACGAGAATTATAGGGTCTCGATATCCATGTCTATGTGACGTTACACAACCCCGCGTACGGAGTTGGCACCCGATTATGATCGGACACTAAGCACGTCACACGTTCCCTAGGTCAAGCAGTTAAAACAAGTTTATATTTTAATTCACATGAAAACAAGTAAAATACTTTGTCAAGGATTACTGAGATTTGGCAAGCTTTAATTGTCCTTTATTGCATAATTAAGTCCAGAAAATAATTAGCAAGCTGCAGAGTTTGGCAAGGTACACTTGCCTGTGGTTCCGGCTATGTTTACGGCTCTGACTTCGGCGGGAATTGCAGGCGGTACTCCGGTTGCTGTAACAAACATCACCATCAGATCCAGAAAATATCAATCAGCTAGAAACGCCTGTCCTTGGGTCCAATTTGGAGACAAGGGCAGAAACGGCAGTTTCGGGCCAAAACGAGGTCCACCGGTGGGCCCGCTTTGCACCGAAAAACGCGTCAGGGTCAACGGTCTCCAAATTCACCAAACTTAGTGTTAACAGGTCAGGAACGCTGATACGAACCCAACGGAACTTCCAGAATTGGATTCCGATGAGCCGTTTACAAAATCGTCCGTCGAGCGGGGCCTGTGGGGCCCACGACACGCGATTTCGTCAACGTTCTCAGAATCGAACCAAACTTGACCCACAGGACCAGCGTATTGCTACGAGTCCGATGGCGCAAGTTTCGTCTCGATCCGACGTGTGTGCACGAAGTTAGGGTGAATTGCAGAAAAGGCGGATACGGGGCGATGTCCGCGGATACGCGTTGATTCCGGGGTGCACGCACACCCGAATCAGCTTCCGCGAAAACCCACACGTCCGTATCGACGAGGCGCACGTATCTGTGAAGACCGCACGCGACCAAGTCGTCCCGTTTGGCGGGGCGTACTCAGTTCCGGGGTGAAACAGGGCCTGGTTTTTCCTGTTTTTGGATCGCGGTGTGCGATCGCCACAGGACGCGATGCCCCGAACAGTTTGTTCGGACACCGAGAGGGTCATACAGGCTTCGCAACGCAATTTGCGGAATCGAAAACGGAGCTACGAGCAAAAAGTTACGCGTACCTAAAGGGGACCCGAAAATCAGGGTCAAAACCGTGTCCGACACGACACAGGACACGTGTCCTGTGTCCGACACAGTGAAGAAAATTGGGGATTAGGGCTTGCTGAGTTCGGCGGCGGCCGGCGGAGTGCTGAGCGGCGCTGTTGGGGGCCGACCGGGGCTGGGCGGCTGCGCCGTCGACGTCGGGGTCGAGGGCGGCTCGTCGTCCGGCGGAGCTGCCGTCGGCTACTGGGACGAAGGAGCAGGGGAGGGAAGGGAGGAGGCTGGGGTGGTCGGCACGTGGCGGAGCTGGGTGGTGTTCGGGGGAGAAGGGCGGTGGCACGGCGTCGTCCGGCGAGGAGTGCGGCGTAGCTGGGGGTGGCGGGGTTCGGCACAGCGGGTGGTGGCAGCGGGTGGCGGTTCGGTGGGGACCGGAGGGGAGAGGAGCGGGGATAAATAGGGGATCCTCAGGGGGGGTCGGGGCCGAGATGGGCGGGCGACGGGGTGGACGTGGGCGCCGGAGCGGGCGGAGCGGCGCCGGACGCGGCGGAGGCGCCGCACGACGCGGGTGAGGGAGAGAGACGTGGGGGTGAGGGGGAACCGGGTAGGGTCGGGTCGGGTGCGGGTCTGGGGCCCGACCCGACCCGCTAGGGTCTGGGCTCAGTTGGGCTGGGCCGGGGTCAGGTTGGGCCGGGCTGGGCCAAAACCTAATAAAAATCAAATAAAAATCAAATAAAATAATAATAATAATAAATATTAATTAATTAATTAATTAATTTAGAAAATAGTTTTTAGGCTTTTAAAAATAGGTCCGGGGTCCGATAAATTCCAGAAAAATTGTCCTGAGTCCAGTTTTTCATTTTACACCCAAAAATATTCTTTTCATAATATTTTAATATTGTTTAATATCATTTAAAAATCATGCAATAATTAAAACCCTTATTTTAAATTGCAGAAAAATTCCAGAAAATTCTAGAAAATTGTGTAAATTCCAGATTTTAAAATTTTGAAAATTCAGGGGGTTTACAATCTACCCCCCTTAAGAGGATTGCGTCCTCGCAATCAAAGAATAACCGGTCAACAGAGATGACTTGGTCGCAAGCATCGTTTGAAATACATCACAAGATACTTAGGGAAGTACCGTTTCCCTAAAAATTGAAAGCTTACACTTTCCAGGAAAATCTAGTTAAAATTATAGCTTTCATGAAAACCAGGTTATTATTAACAAGTTGCAATTTTCTAGGTTGGGGCTGAGGTCACGAACCAAGAGGCACGAGCTACAACAAGACTAGAAACGGAAAAACTACGAATCACTTACTCGCATCGACGTCCTGCACAGTCAGCGCATAAGCTTGTCCTCGTCCTTGAGGTAGGTTCCTCTGCTGCTGCTGGGCCTGCTGGAAGAGTGCTGCCTGAGGAGCCAGAGGTGGCCTCGGTGCTGGTGTAGCTGGTTGGTTTGCCCTTGCTGCTCCATCTCGATGCTGAGGACAGTCCTTGGCTATGTGCTGATTGGTGCCGCAAATTAGGCACAATCCCAACTTGCGTCTGCAGTCTCTCTCGACATGGCCTACCTTGCCGCAGTAGTGACAGGTAGGAAGGGTCTGAGAAGCTGTCCTGGGTGGCTGGAGCGTGTGAGATCTCTTGGCAGATTCTCCCGGTGATGTTCTGTCTGGTGCTGAGGTGATTGGCCGTTTGAGGCGAGACTCTCTCTTGGTGACGCGTTCCATGCGTCGGGCTGCAGCGAGAACGTCCGAGTAAGAGGTAGGTGCGACGGATCCGATTAGTTTCTGCAGCTCAACGTTCAGTCCGTCGAAGAATTTCTCGGCCTTTTCTTCCTCTGTCGGGATCAGGGTGGGGGCGAAGCGGCTCAGGCGAATGAATTCTGCGTTGTACTCTTCCACCGTCATAGAGTCCTGAGTGAGGCGATTGAATTTGTCCCGCAGTTCGGATCGTGCGATTGCCGGAATGTACATCTCTTGGAAGAGTCTGGAGAACTCCTCCCAAGTGACTCGGTCTGGTCCGAGTCGCGCCTCCTCAGACAACCACCAGTGGTGCGCGTTGCCTGTCAACTGCATTCGGACAGCAGTCATCCAGCGTTCCCGTGGAAGCTCAGCTGCTTCAAGTTGATGCTGAATGTTGGTGAGCCATTCATGAACTTCTGTGGGCTCTTCCTTGCCGGAGAAAGTGCGGGGCTTCAGTTGGCGGAAGTCAGTGATTGAGCCTGTTGATGGCCGTCGGGCTGGTAGGTTGGCCTGCTCCAGTACAGTTACGATGCTGTCCCTCCAGAAGTTAGCTTCGCGACGCTGAGCCTCGTGTTGGACTTGTTGCTGCGCTTGCATCATCGCGTAGATCATCTGAAATATTTGCTGCCCGTCAATTGGCTGTCCTGGTGGGAACACGGGCATTGGGGGGACGAACTGCGGCGGAGGCGGGATGTCATCGCGTCGAAATCTGGAGGTAGGTTGACCTGCCTGCTGGCTCTGTTGAGTTGTGGGAATTCCTCCGACTGGTGTCACTTCGTCGTCGTAGGTGACACCTGTAGCTTGTGGAGTTCTGACGGGAGTCTCGTTGCCTTCTTGTGGGTCCATTTCCCTGTATCCAAAATACCCAATAAGAGGCGCACAGGAATCAAGCCAAGATGCAAGTTCAAATTAGTTTGAATACGATACAGATATCAAAAACGATTCAAGCAAGTGGATGAGATCCTAAAACTTATCCTATTTTATTGCAGGCCTGTTCGGTCCCTAAGTTGAAACCGAACAATTTTGTCGCTGACCTGCATGGGCCACCACAAAAACCATGTCACGCCCCAGTCCCAAAATGCCGAGGGACTGGAGGAGCGTGGCAATGGCCAGCAGCACACACCGATGGACAACCCAATTTAATGGCTCCATCAGGGCATGCTTAAGCTGTAGTCTAGCAGTAATAATTACAAGTCTCAGGTATTTCTAATCTCATCCACAGATAACACAGATTAATTGCCAGAAATAATGTAATGAAACTAAATATGCAATATGAAATAAGGTTATCTCGGGAAACAAATCCGAGAATTATTCTGTTACAATTAAGGAAAGACAGGAATTAAAATGCTGGAAAATGTAAATACTGTGTAGATGTAGCCGGTGCTCAAGAGAAGTCTTCGGCCACTATCTCGTCCTGTGTTCCTGGTTCTGTTCCGAGGAGTGCTCCGGTACCGTACACTTCTGGGTAGTTCTCTTCAGCTGTACCTGGGGACATCATCCATTCCAGGTCCTCAGGGGACATAGCAAGGTACAGAAAAACTCAAGCCAAATGAATATCAGTGCAGCAATCAGATAATTCAGCAGGGTAAACTAAGTAACCAGCTATGTGATATGCAATATGAGAGCAGCACTAGAACTCAGGCCGAAGCCACTACAAGCTCTGTGTCGGGGAGCCGGTAGCAGCAATAACTATGATTTACACTATAATATAAACTATGGTATATATATATAATATCAGCCTGTAGTCGGTGTGTCTCTCCCCACCCAATGTAATCACACATCTCATGTCCATGACACGCATAATCATAACTAATGCAGTAAGTCTGATAGCTATGAATCAAATGTCTAAGAATGAAAAGTCTATGTCATCAACATGCAACCTATACAGCATCACCTTGAATGTCTCAGGAAGACTCTGTCTCATGAAATAGTGTCAAGTGTCCTGGGTTCTGGTGTACTTGATAGGACAAGTACGAGAATTATAGGGTCTCGATATCCATGTCTATGTGACGTTACACAACCCCGCGTACGGAGTTGGCACCCGACTATGATCGGACACTAAGCACGTCACACGTTCCCTAGGTCAAGCAGTTAAAACAAGTTTATATTTTAATTCACATGAAAACAAGTAAAATACTTTGTCAAGGATTACTGAGATTTGGCAAGCTTTAATTGTCCTTTATTGCATAATTAAGTCCAGAAAATAATTAGCAAGCTGCAGAGTTTGGCAAGGTACACTTGCCTGTGGTTCCGGCTATGTTTACAGCTCTGACTTCGGCGGGAATTGCAGGCGGTACTCCGGTTGCTGTAACAAACATCACCATCAGATCCAGAAAATATCAATCAGCTAGAAACGCCTGTCCTTGGGTCCAATTTGGAGACAAGGGCAGAAACGGCAGTTTCGGGCCAAAACGAGGTCCACCGGTGGGCCCGCTTTGCACCGAAAAACGCGTCAGGGTCAACGGTCTCCAAATTCACCAAACTTAGTGTTAACAGGTCAGGAACGCTGATACGAACCCAACGGAACTTCCAGAATTGGATTCCGATGAGCCGTTTACAAAATCGTCCGTCGAGCGGGGCCTGTGGGGCCCACGACACGCGATTTCGTCAACGTTCTTAGAATCGAACCAAACTTGACCCACAGGACCAGCGTATTGCTACGAGTCCGATGGCGCAAGTTTCGTCTCGATCCGACGTGTGTGCACGAAGTTAGGGTGAATTGCAGAAAAGGCGGATACGGGGCGATGTTCGCGGATACGCGTTGATTCCGGGGTGCACGCACACCCGAATCAGCTTCCGCGAAAACCCACACGTCCGTATCGACGAGGCGCACGTATCTGTGAAGACCGCACGCGACCAAGTCGTCCCGTTTGGCGGGGCGTACTCAGTTCCGGGGTGAAACAGGGCCTGGTTTTTCCTGTTTTTGGATCGCGGTGTGCGATCGCCACAGGACGCGATGCCCCGAACAGTTTGTTCGGACACCGAGAGGGTCATACAGGCTTCGCAACGCAATTTGCGGAATCGAAAACGGAGCTACGAGCAAAAAGTTACGCGTACCTAAAGGGGACCCGAAAATCAGGGTCAAAACCGTGTCCGACACGACACAGGACACGTGTCCTGTGTCCGACACAGTGAAGAAAATTGGGGATTAGGGCTTGCTGAGTTCGGCGGCGGCCAGCGGAGTGCTGAGCGGCGCTGTTGGGGGCCGACCGGGGCTGGGCGGCTGCGCCGTCGACGTCGGGGTCGAGGGCGGCTCGGCGTCCGGCGGAGCTGCCGTCGGCTACTGGGACGAAGGAGCAGGGGAGGGAAGGGAGGAGGCTGGGGTGGTCGGCACGTGGCGGAGCTGGGTGGTGTTCGGGGGAGAAGGGCGGTGGCGCGGCGTCGTCCGGCGAGGAGTGCGGCGTAGCTGGGGGTGGCGGGGTTCGGCACAGCGGATGGTGGCAGCGGGTGGCGGTTCGGTGGGGACCGGAGGGGAGAGGAGCGGGGATAAATAGGGGATCCTCAGGGGGGGTCGGGGCCGAGATGGGCGGGCGACGGGGTGGACGTGGGCGCCGGAGCGGGCGGAGCGGCGCCGGACGCGGCGGAGGCGCCGCACGACGCGGGTGAGGGAGAGAGACGTGGGGGTGAGGGGGAACCGGGTAGGGTCGGGTCGGGTGCGGGTCTGGGGCCCGACCCGACCCGCTAGGGTCTGGGCTCAGTTGGGCTGGGCCGGGGTCAGGTTGGGCCGGGCTGGGCCAAAACCTAATAAAAATCAAATAAAAATCAAATAAAATAATAATAATAATAAATATTAATTAATTAATTAATTAATTTAGAAAATAGTTTTTAGGCTTTTAAAAATAGGTCCGGGGTCCGATAAATTCCAGAAAAATTGTCCTAAGTCCAGTTTTTCATTTTACACCCAAAAATATTCTTTTCATAATATTTTAATATTGTTTAATATCATTTAAAAATCATGCAATA
Organism: Iris macrosiphon; assembly: GCA_036927795.1. Taxonomy (NCBI): domain Eukaryota; kingdom Viridiplantae; phylum Streptophyta; class Magnoliopsida; order Asparagales; family Iridaceae; genus Iris; species Iris macrosiphon. The sequence continues at coordinate 86,268,722 of JAYESA010000005.1, forward strand.
ATTAAAACCCTTATTTTAAATTGCAGAAAAATTCCAGAAAATTCCAGAAAATTGTGTAAATTCCAGATTTTAAAATTTTGAAAATTCAGGGTGTTTACAGTAGGGCCTTACCAATCAAAGTTTCTTTCCTTTAGTCAAAATTGTTATCCATATCTCCTTTGTGTTGTAACCATTATTTGTCCTCGTCGCTTTACGGAACTTCAAGATTGTTTAGGAACTCAAATATCCAATTTGTTCACCAAGAGTCTCCATGACCATAGTCTAGTGTCATGGGCTTAACAAAGGTCTGATATCCCTAATACTTAGTTCCATTGATTACCAAGACAAGGAATCAAATTCTTATCCCACTATGACACTCTATCTTATCCCCTGTCTAACTAGTGGTTCTAAGTTTTATAGTCTAATTCTCCTATAGGTCCTCTCCATCATTTGTCTAAGCCTTAGGAGATAATACATATATATTCCCCTTTTGATCTCTATGGATCCGTTATCTTATAACTTGTGTTACCATATTTCCTCAAGTTCTTCAAGTATAGGTTTATTTTTAAATCCCAAAATAAATTTCTCTTGTACTAATTTAACCAATATTAGTTTGTCCGCAATTCCATTACAATTTCTTTTCGTATTTCCCCCTTTGTATACTTATCCTGCTCCTCCTAAATTGTCCTCAAGTTGACCTCAATCTTGTTCGAATTAATCCACCAAGTTTTTACTGATTCCATTCTCGAATCCCTCAACATGTTATCTCACTTGTTCCTTTAGTCAGTTATAGCTTAATTCTATCTTCCATATCCAAAAGAAGAAGGTCTTAGTGAAATACTTTCAATGAGTCTAAGCCGATTGAAATCGAATCCATTTATTTCCTCTACCATCATTATAAATTCATTATGCAATCAAAATTTAAATTGTATATCCTCCAATTATAATCCTCTAATTCAAGTGTAGTTGTACTAAAAATTTATCTCAGATTATAACTACTAATCATTATGTCCAAGTTAACACGTTCTCAGAATACGTGGTGGAATTCATGTCATATATCAAATTATAATGTATTCCTCAAGTTTCCTTTTTTTTATTGTTATTATAGTATAGAAATGGACACCCTCCAAGCACGAGTTTACTTAAAATTCTTGTACCTAATAATCTTCCCAAGGTGAGAGCCTGAAATTCTATTTTCTCAAGTTCATAATACAGTTCCTTGTATCATCATAGGCTATAACTAATCCCCAATATCTAGCTATACTTTTTCGCAAATCATTCAGGATAACTAATAGTAACCCATCAATTCTAATCTAGGCAATTGATAGAGTCCATCTTATTTTAGGTTCCTACTGCTAATCTCAGTTCTTATACCTTTAATCTATTCTAAATCTAATATCTAAAAAATATCTACCATAACCCCCCCCTACTTAGGTAACCATCTACTTACAAATATTCTATCACGTATGCCTTCTTCGTCTTGACGAGAATCTTCTCCTAGGGAAATCATCGCTCATGGGTGTTCGTCTCTCCGAGATTGAGAAAGACAAGAATCAATGATTAAGAGTTCAAAGGAAGTATGAATGAATACAATTACGAGGTTCAAAGACGATAATATAAATCAAAGAAAGTCCCAATAATAATTATGGATTAAGATCCAAACAAACTTATCCTAATGCAGGCTCGCTCGGCACAGCGACGTAACCGAACAAAAATCTGACCTGCATGAGCCACTATAAAAACTATGTCACGTCCCAGTCCCAAAATATGCGAGACTAGGCCACATGGCAATAGCCAGCTACATATCAAGTAGACTCCAGTCTAACTCGAATATGTATAAACTGTACTTTCTAAATATTATAATAAATATATAGCTATGTATCAATCCACAAGGACACGAAATATCAACAATAAACTATATATGCTAAAGTCGGTCGCCCAGTAACACACAAGCTCTAATAGACTCGATAAAGAAATAGATTCTACAAAACTAGTCTATAGCAACAGATGAATAACCAACAAGTACAAGTAAATGTAACTATGGAAGATACGATACAAATACCTAGTCCATATACCTGTATAACAAGACGATACGCATCACCAGCTTTGGAAGACTCCACGATAGTCTATGCTGTAAAAATGGAAAGCAACTAGGTCCTCAGAGGGACGTAACAAGGTACATAAAAATATGCCAGTAGTAAAATAGTCTAATAGGTATAAGTATACTAAGTGGGGTAAATCTAGTGTAACTGAGTAACTGATAAGCACTTGTGTCACCCTCACTTTTTCAGCTAGGGGTAGTTTGGTAATTTTGCATGGATATTTATTTTAGAAATATAATATTGAATAATTGTGTGTTGATTGTATTATTTTATTTAATTAAGTTGAACTATAATTATTTGACTAGTATTAATGAGTCATTAGAAACTTTTGTTAATTAGTTAATTAGAGAGAGATTAGACAATAATTAGACTGGTCATATATAGACCTAATTAGAATTATTATGACAAATAGTGAGCCCAACTAGGACCTAAGCCCATTAGTCATTCCACTAATTAAATTAAGAAGCATTAGTGTAATTATAATTAGTTAGAGACTTCCAAATATACCCATCCTTAATTATTCCTCTTAATGTAACATGTATGGGGCAACTTAGACATTTGAGATTGCTTGGGGAAGGGGGAATAGGTCAGCCACTATAGAGGGGGGGTTCTTCTCTCTCTCTCTCTCTCTCTCTCTCTCTCTCTCCTCATTTGTATTTAAATTTTGATCCAAATTCTATATCCACAATTTTATAATTTTCCCTCCATTGATTTTCTATACAATTCTGTTGGCTCATCTGGTCTCAGTCAAATTGATTTTGATAGTTAACTAAACCATGCATTAATATGTCATGATCTGAAGCCTCAACACTTCTATTATATGTCGTATGTATTATGTCTATTCAAATGTAATCTTTTATTTATTTGAATCTAGGACTAATGTAAAATATGTCGCATTGGCAAATCCTAAATACCTATACCCAGATAACTAGTCCATTCAAATAAACCAAAGAACCTATCCCCCAAATTAGACCGAACTCGGTTACCCTTTTGGTATAAAATCAACCAGTTCAATAAGCTCCTAATTTTTTGGCCCAACTATTGGAAATTTAAATTAAATTCCATTCGAATTTTTGCCGAATTATGTTTGCCTATATCCTATAAATTGGATTGAAATTCTTTATTCTTACTCACTCAATCATTATTTAGTCTTCTATCCTATTGTGAGCAATCCTCTAAAGCCTTAACTTTTCCATCTCAAAGAATAACTCCCTAGCCTTCCTAGTGCCAAGTGCGATCTCGGTCTAAAAGTCTTCAGAGTTGTAAAGAGATTTGTTCCATCAATTAATCTCTCTCTCTCTCTCTAAGCTGTGAAGTTGCAAGACTTCAGATCAAACCTCATGGTGTAAAGAAGTGGCAAGCCTTCAGATCAAAGCTTATGATTCACTATTGGTGATTATAGTGGATAAAAATCCGAGCTTGAGTTCTCGGGACTGATTAGTCCTCTCAGAAAAAAAGTAGTATACATATTGGTATTTGTGTTTGCTTTCTCTCTCTCTACTTTACTATATTACTTTATTGTCTTTATATACACTGTTAGTTAGCAACTTCCTTCATTCTGATAATCTAAAATTTGGTAGATTATTCTGCTGCACTCTATTCACCCTCCCTCTAGAGTTGCCTCACGGTCCTTCAATTGGTATCAGGGCTAGTTCTCTTGATATTTGGCTTAATATTTTAGGAGACTTATGGCAACTGTTAGATCTATCCACACCAATAATAGTGAAGGCCAGTCCATAAATAGGCTACCCTTATTTGATGGTACTAACTACATATACTGAAAGACACATATGAGCTTCTACCTAAAGTTACTTGATTTTGACCTTTGGGTTATAATAGTAGAAGGATACAATAAGCCACATAGAATAGTCATAGATGGAAACCTATTAGAGAAGCCTCATGATAACTACACAAACACCAAAAAAAAATAAGCTTGTCTTGATGCTAAAGCTATTAACGCTCTATTTTGTGCTGTAGACAGAATTAAATTTAACAGAGTCTCCACTTGTGAAACTTCACACAAAGTATGGAAACTTCTTGAGGTCACTCACGAAGAACCTCCCGAGTGAAGGAATCAAAAATAAGCGGTCTAACATAAGAGTATGAAGCATTCAAGATGAAGCAAAATAAGACGATCACTAAAATGTTCACGAGATTTCTCGACATTGTCAACCCTCTATAATCACTTGGCAAGGAGTACAGCAATTACGAGAAGATTCGTAAGGTACTTAGGGGACTTACCAAGAATTAGAATCCTACCAAGAATTAGAATCCCAAGGCCACTGCAATCATAAAAGAGAATGATCTTACCACGATGACCCTTGAGACGCTCATGGGCAAGCAGATGATTCACGAGCTGGATCTCAAGGAATTTAAAGAATCCATTCCCAAGGAGAAGATGATTGCTCTTAAGGTACATCACAAAAAGGTTACCAACTATAACTCCAATGACAATAAGTCTCAAGATGTGGAAGTTGCCCTGACCACCAGAAACTTCAGGAAATTTTTAAAGCTTAAGAAATCAAAGAAAAATGAGCCAACTGACAACAGTGGTGAAGAGTCTATATGCTACAACTGTAAGAAGACAAGACATATAAAGAAAGATTGTCCAACCATAAGAAAAGAAAATTGCCACAATTACTCATCCCGAAGAACATAATCACAGAAATATGCAAACACTTTTATTTGGCACGAAAGTGAAGCTAGTGAATCCAAAGAAGAGAATCCTCGAGAAGCAGCAAATCTATGCTTCATGGCGTTAGTTGATCAGGTAACGGATAACAACTCTTATGATGATTTTACTTTTGATGAACTAGGTAATGCTTTTAGTGATCTGCTTGATGATTTTAGGAAACTTAAAAATAAGTACAAGCATGTTAAGAAAGATGTTCAAGAATATCAAACTGAAATAGAAAGACTAACATCTGTACTAAGTGAAGTAAAGGATACCTCAAACAATTCAGACGAGAATTCTAGACTTAAGCTTAACCTCCATGAGGCACTTGCCAGTCTTGAAAAGAGCTCTCAGGAGAATGCTAAACTTAAGAAAGAACTTGAATATGAAAAGAAGAAGTATTCCATTAAGGCACGTAGAATAAATGCTCTCACTGCTAAATATAATGAAGTATATGCTACCTCTAAAAAGTTAGAGATTAGATTGGGTAAACAGGTCGAACAAACCTCCACTCAACCTAACATGAGACACGTAGCAAAATAAAAGAATACTCACAGCTATGATACAACCTACATGTATAACATTTCTTGCAATCATATGTTCAGAACACATCATGCACATAGAACCAAACATAATCATGCATTCTATTATAAACATCCACAAAGACCACAAAGTAATATCCCACACAATCATGCATTCTATCCACATAGACCACAAAGAACTGCTTCACATAATCATATTTATCATGTTGCACCAAGCACCAATCACATAGCTATATGTCACTATTGTGGTAAGAAAGAACATATATCTAGATTTTGCAGAACAAGAAAGTTAGTAGATATTAATATTTATGCATGGGTACCCAAACCTAACACAGCAGGACCCTCAAACAAATGGGTACCAAGGGTTACATCTCATTTTGTAGGTGGACCAACCCTCTCATGCTAGAAGCAAGTGGATTCTCGATAGTGGTCGCTCATGACATATGACGGGTGATGCTAACCTATTTGCAACGCTATCGATAAAGAAAGAAGGTTATGTCTCCTTCGGCAATAACCTCATAGGATACATTATTGGTAATGGTAATATAGGTGTTCCTCCCTATCATGTCATAAAAGATGTTTGTCTAGTAACGGAATTAAAACATAACCTACTCAGCATCAGTCATCTAGATGATCATGGTTATGGTATTAACTTTATTAAAAAATAAATATTCTATTTACGAAAGATCCACTGGTAAGGTTATCTTTGAAGAGATCAGGGAAGACAATACATATATTTTCTATCTTGCAAAATATACTAACAATGCAGACAAATATCTATACTCCAACAAAGATGACAGCTGGCTATGGCATTTGCGTCTAGGACACGCAAACATAGACACTATTGCAAGACCATCTATAAAAAAACTCGTAAGAAGCTTACCAGATATTACTTTCAAGAAAGATATGGTATGTAGTAACTATGAAAAGAATAAAGCTACTAAATCTTTCTTTAAATCAATCAACTATGTAAGTACCTCTAGACCTCTACAACTCATGCATATAGACTTGTTTGGACCCAGTAGAGTCGCCAGTCTTGGCGGTAAGCTTTATGCTTATGTTATTGTTGATGATTTTTTAGATACACATGGGTTTGTTTTCTTGCAAATAAAAATAAAACATTTTCTGAATTTATCACTTTTTGCAAAAGGTTCAAAACGAAAAAGGTTTCATAATTACTTGTATCCGAAGTGATCATGGAGACGAATTCAAAAATAGTGATTTCAAAAGATTTTGTAATGAAAATAATTTTTTTTCATGAATTTTTTTGTCCTAGAACTCCACAACAAAATGGTGTTGTAGAGCAGAAGAATAGAACTCTTGGCGATATGGGTAGAGTTATGTTAAATCAATATAACCTTCCGAAATACTTTTGGGCTGAAGCTGTAAGTACTTCATGCTATGTTTTGAATAGGTGCTTATTCGACTATATCGAAGAAAACCCCCTATGAACTTCGGTTTGGTAGAATTCCCATAATTAGTTACTTTAAAGTTTTTGGCTACAAATATTTTATTCTTAATACCAAAGATAATCTAAAAAAAATTGACTCCAAGGCCGATGAAAGTATTTTTCTAGGTTATGCCGCCAAAATTAAAGGATTCAGAGTATTCAACAAAACATCATTGACTGTTGAAGAATTAATCAATGTTACATTTATGAACACAACACTCAAGCACTAAACGACAGCAACAATGAAGATAGTCAACCCGCAACCAACAAGACATCAGAAGATACAAATAGTATAAGTCATCCGAAAAGTCTGCCAAGGAGACTAAAGTTTTCTACAGGTCATCCTGAGAACTTGGTAATAGGTAATGTATCGAAAGGTGTATGTACACGTTCTTCAAATAGAGATATTATTATAAATGTTGCTTTTATTTCTCAAATAGAACCTAAAAATACGGATGAAGCTTTTGCTGATGAGTTTTGGATTTCTGCTATGCAAGAGGAACTCAACTAATTTGAACGCAATCAAGTTTGGAAACTTGTTCCTAAACCTAATGATTATCCGATCATTGGTACAAAATGGTTTTCTAAAATAAATTAAATGAGGATGGTTGAGTTACACAAAATAAAGCACATCTCATAGCTCAAGGATATAACTAAGAGGAAGGTATTGACTATGATGAGACTTATGCTCCTGTTGCTATACTTGAATCTATCCAAATGCTTTACGTTTTTGCTAGTTTTCATAACTTCAAACTTTTTCAAATGGATTTTAAAAGTGCTTTTCTAAATAGAGTTATCAAAGAAGATATTTTTGTCAAACAACCCCTAGTTTTAAAGATTTCAAACACCCTGACCACGTATTCAAGTTACGATAGGCTCTATACGGACTCAAACAAGTTCCTCGTGCTTGGTATGAATGTCTAGCCTCTTTCTACTCAAAAATAGTTTTTCAAAAGAAAAAATTGATACTACCCTTTTTATAAAATCTTCTGTTGATTCTTTGTATAGTAAAAATATAGGTTTATGATATCATATTCGGATCTACTAATGAGATGCTATGTAATTTGTTTGCTAAGTGTATGCAGAGTTAATTTGAGATAAGCATGATAGGAAAACTGACTTTCTTCCTAGGATTGAAAATTAAACAAGATTCACAAGTAACTTTTATCCATCAGGTTAAGTACACGAAGGATTTGCTCAAAAAGTTCGACATGGACAATGCAAAGCCTATCGGAACTCCAATAAAAACATTCATTAAGCTTGACCTTGATGATAGCAGTAAACCAATAGACATGCGTAAGTATCGAGGTATGATTAATAGTTTGTTATATCTAACTGCTAGTTGCCCAGACTGTAAACTCCCTCACCCAAAATAAGACCCACTTCGCATAGATAGAGAAACTAAGGCTAGTTTGAATCCAAATAGAAATAGAAAACGGTAATTATTTAATTTTGTATTGCTTAGGTGTCACGACCCGCACCCAGAATTTGGGGCACGAGTCCGTGGGTACGTCCAGCCTATGCCGCAGCATCAGCGGTAGACCGTTGTCTAGGTTACAATACTAGCTAATCACTCTCACATGAATATCCAACTCCATAAGGAGACACAGATATCACAATATAATATGGAATACTCAATCACAGAAACTAAAGTACGATGAGATATCAAAACAAGCAATAAAATATAAGACAAGTCTAGACAACAATAAATAATCTAACCTACAATCCATAATATCCAAATCTCTAAGTATGCTGGAAACAAGTCCTCTATGTCACTGTCTGGAAAAAATATCCAGTCAGGATTGGAACGAAGTACAAGCACTAACAGCAGTTCCATGTATATTAACAAAAGATATAATACAGTATAAAGAAATACAAGACATATATGAATACTGGCAATAAGCAATACTGACGAGCATGGATATACTGGAAACTGGAATAAATGGAATACTGGAGCATATGTCATCATCAATGTATATCTAGCAATGAAATAGAAATACAAGTACACGCTAGAACAATGAGCTGGTATATATGTGGATGCTAGAAACATGACTAGAACATAAGGAATGCTATATCAATATACTAGGGATACATGTCAAGAACATCTAACTAAGTGTGTAAAATATCAGCATATCATGTGATCGGCTTGGGACTGATTAGACTCATTACATTGGTTAGCTATCATCCTTGAGATCAGGTTAACCTTCCGGAAAGCTATGATGCGAGTAATAGTCAGGCTAACCACATATAACAACTGTGAGGCATGTAATGGTAAGGTTGCACCGACATGAGGTGTGGGTGAGCTATGATGCATGTAAAGTTTGTATGATCACATAAGCTACTAATATTTCCCCGTTTTCCCAGCTAGCACGATGGTTCCAAATCACGACTCCTCGTGACAGGTCTCAATGATACCAACTCGTGTAAATAACAGTGTCAGAGTCATGTACGCTATACAACAAGAGTTATAGAGATAATCAACATAATGAAAACTGTCAGAGAATGTACTCGCCTGGGATCCTGCTGCTGGCAATAACAATGTCTATTTCCGAATCTTGTCTAAAAATCCAACAGTCCTAAAGACATTATTAAACAATACAACAATGCATCAGACATTACACTAACACACAATCATAAATACTCTGAATAAAAAAGAAAAGGAATAGAAAAGAAAAGAAAAAAAAAGGGTGGAGGCATCTGTAAACCCCCTCAACCAATTTAGGAATTATTTTTTTATTATTAAAACTAGAGACTAGGGATAAGAATATTTAATTGGAATTATGTGAGACAATTATAGGTACCCTCTAACCATAGTGTAACCATAGCTACGCGATGTTCATTAACTTTGCTTTGCGTAGTTAAGTATAAATCTAGTTAATTAATTTATGGCTAATTGCACCTCAAACAGGACCTGACCAGCCCCATATCAATGAACCCTGGTGGGCCCAAACCTCGAGGATAACCCCAAAGTTCATTTCCTATATAAATGCATAATCTTATTCTTGTAAACCCTAAAAAGCAAACCAAGCCATCACCATCTCCAAACCCTACCAAAGCCACCACCCTCCATCCAACTGAGCCACCCTCTCCCCTCTTTCGACCTCCGGATGTCGACCACCCCTAGGCTGCCTGACCCCCCCTCGATGCTGGACTACTACTTACACCACCCTCCTCCATCATCAATCATCTTTCCTCACCACCCAAACCAACCCGACACCACCACAACCACCCTGCCGACCGACTCCGACCGCTTCCAGCACCTCCAGCCCCATCGACCGACCGACCCCGACATCCGCCACATGGCCGCCCCACCGCTCGTCAATGTCGTACGCTAACCCGACCCCCCGTAGACGCTACTGCCTTTGATGCTGCTGCCGCGCCTACTGCAGTTGCCGTCGCCACCGCTGCCACCTTGCCGGAGCCGCCTTTCTGCTGGAGTACGCCCCTCGACGAGAGCAGGCCCTGTCCGAGCAGCCACGAAGAGGTAACCACATAAGACCTCCGCTTCCTTATGATAATATTGTATCTTCATGTCGTCGTGTCGAGAATTAGGATACTGGACACAAACCTAATTAAACCCTAATTATGTATATGCTGGATTAATGAAAAATAAGATTTAGAATTTTGTATTTACTAGTAAACACCTTAACCATGAGACCTAACATCAAGGACTAGTGTTTTACCCTAATACCTGTACATAAACCACGTACAATGAGCATAGAAACCAAGGAACATGTGTTCGCACAGAACAGAGATCGTGGTCAAACCATAACTCAAAATTATTGTCTCAAGGACCAGGATACCCGAGCACAGAACACGCGTGCACCTTAGCTACGCGCACATGTGATGCTGTATTCGAGCAGACGTGACCTTGCGACAATATTCAAGCATCGCGTTGTAGTCGTGTACATTTAATGTTTAGTGTCTGATATTAGATTGTTATATTATATTTGTGTTTAGGACCTTTGGATTAGCTAGGGGATACTGCAGGAACCGACTCTGGCATTCACAACTTCAGGACCCAGGCAAGATACCTTGCCATATTTACTGTTTGATTTAAATGATGGATATGTTGTATGATTCTTTTGCTGTATTTCATATGACTGTGTGCGCCTGAGATTGACTCGGGTGCTATCGATGGATACGTCGATGATTAGTATACTTGGCCTAGTCGTCGGCAGACTCACCCCAGTTAGGAGGATACGTTGATATCTTCCAAGACCTAACACTTTTACACGTATTCACTGTGACATTCATATTGGGATGCGGGTCCGCGTATTTGACTAGTTATCGGTACGTGTGACATGCATCACGGTTAGTACGTAACTCAGGATATTTTATTTGTAGAGACTGGCATATAGATATGTGGTATGCACGTCGAGTATATGACTGGTGTATTTACATTGGGCGGAGAGGACAACTAGTAGGCATATGGGGTACACACATTGGAGCCGTAATTTCTGAGAAACCTCGGATCCAATGATTTTCTTTACACTGATGCCACATTCTTCGGAGCGATATGGACGATATACTATACTGATGCCACGTTCTTTAGAGCGATATGGACGATATACTGTACTGATGCCACTCTCTTCGGAGTATGGACGTTATGCCTATACCTACACATACGTACCAGCGTTGTCCTCACATTGCATTCACTAAGATGGTTAGCACACCCTTTGTTGCATTTACTTTATTCAGTATTTATATATATGGCATATTTCTATGTATCTTGTTACGTCCCTCTGAGGACCTGGTACCTTTCTAGATTTGGACGAGGCATATTACCCCACAGTGTACGGCCCAGGACAGGAGACGAGGTACGCTACATCTGAGGAGTTAGAGGTGCTACCGTCAGAGTTCCCGTGATCACTTTGTAGGCCTTCTGCCTAGGATTGGGCGCATCATTATCTAGTCTGCCGATGCCTAGTCATTTCTCTTTTATCTATCATTTTAGCACCTTTATTCCATCATATTAGTGGGTTTGTTCCCACCAGACTTTATTGGTTGTACTATGATATTGAGACTGGCGTTTATCTTCCAGTAGTTTATTTAGTGTTTCTTGTTGTTTTATATTGTGGATGAGATTAGATTACCTGTTATTGACTGATATTGGACATATTAGTAATTTAGGACAACGTAGCACTCTTCGCTAGGATCCATTAAATTGGGATATCCTTGGAGATATGTCAGCTGGCTATTGCCACGTGACCTAGTTCCATATATTTAGGACTGGGGCATGACATGGTTTTAGTTCTGGCTCATGCAGGTCGACTTATTCGCTTGTGGTATGGTGACGTGCCCAGCGAGCCTGCAATAGGATAGAAGTTACTAGGTCTCATCCACTTTTGATTCGTCTTTGAACTTCTTTCGTACTGCTTCTAAATATATGCATCATGTTTGATTGATTCCGTACTCTCCTAATGAAATCCTATCTCTTGCAGCAAGATGAACTTGCGTAGTGGACGAGGAGCACCCAGTACCGCGGTGCCAGAAAATACCACACAAAGGGAGGAGATACCCCCAGGGCAACCATCATTACAGACACCGCTGATACATTGGCACGAGACATCACAGGGTGATCCTACACCGCAGCCGAAAGGACAGACTTCCCAGACAATCCCCATGCAACATTGTGAGGGCCAGACTTCAGGAGCTACACCGATGCCGCAGACTGAGAGGCCGACATCTGAGGAGACACCTACTGCACATCCAAAGATTTTACTACCACCACCTCCACCTTATCCACCCCAGATGCCATAGCTAGATTGACAGCCACATATGCTTCAGTTCTTTTAGACTATGATGCAAGCACAGTGGCATCAGACAGAGAAATTGAGACAGAGTCTGATGGCAATACTAGAGATGACACCTGTCACAGCACCAGTACAAACACCTGCACCAATCCAGAGAGGAGTCACTGTTAGATGGTTCCGACAGATGGGACCAGATACTTTCTCGGGCAACGAGACTGCCGAACAGATCTCCGATTGGGTCGCCAACATGAAGATGCTATTAGAGGCTTCACAACTGCATCCAGACCTTTGGATGATCGCAGTGAGGGCCCAACTAAAAGGCAACGCCCATCACTGGTAGGATTCTATTGAGCGCAGTATAGGCAAGAACCAGACTTGGGAACAATTCTTAGAGTACTTCAATGCGAAGTATTTTCCAGCAACCATCAGAAATGCCCTGTACTCCCAGTTCCTACATCTAGAACAGAGGAATATGACTGTCGACGCATATGACGCAGAATTTAGCTGTCTCAGCAGATTTGGTGTCATCCTGATACCCAATGATCTAGAGAAGGCTTAGAGATTCCACCACGGCCTCAATTTCGAGCCACAGAGATATACCACCTCACAGGCGAGGATTTCTTATGAAGAGGTTCTCGCAGAGGCGAGGATCCAGGAGGCCATTGTCAGAGGAGTTAGACGTTCCAGCACGACCATGCCAGCCAGAGTCCAGCCCGGAGCAGAAGGACCCATCCGTCATCCTGGAGCGCAAACACATCAGAGAGCAGCACCATACCCACACCAGGAACTTTCGACTTGCCACTTCTGTGGTAAGAGAGGTCACTTCGAGAAGGACTGTCGAAAGAGACTTGGGATATGTATAATTTATGGTACGAGCCAGCACCTTGTCAGAGATTACCCACAGCGCAGGAAGGCAGCCCCACAGGCCGGACAAAGTCCAGCATCACCAGCCTAGAGGATATTATCCCCACCAGGAGGCCAGCATCTACCAGCACCCGGAGGATTCCAGAGGGGACCACCCTTGGTCCCACAGCAGGCACAGTTTGATCTGGCCCGACAGCAGACAGGAGGACAGAGGCACGGACAGGCCTTTGCATTAGCAACTATCGAAGAGAAAACAGAAGGGAAAGCTATCACAGGTACCATTTTAGTTGCATTATTACCTGCAACTGTATTATTTGATTTTGGAGCTACATTGTCGTTTATATCTATTAGATTTGTAGCAATGCATAGAGTAGCTACTTTCCCCTTACCTAAGAGTTGGAAGATTCTTACCGGAGGAGGTATCGTGCCGGTTACCAGCACTATCAGAACGTGCTCAGTAATCGTATTTGGTAGAGAGATGAGAGCATAATTCTTGGTATTGCCTATATCGTACTTTGATGTTGTGTTAGGCATGGACTGGTAAAGCCAGTATAATGCCGTACTGAACTGCCGGAAGGGTAGCGTCACTTTTAGACCACCAGATCAACCGGAGTTCGAGTACATGCGAGGGACCGTCGAACAAGGAGTAGGACAGATAGCTGGAGCTTGCATAGCTATGGAGATTGTACCCCCGCCAAAAGTTGCAGAATTCGAGGATGTATTCCCCGAAGAACTGCCAGGCTTACCACCAGATAGAGACGTGGAGTTCACCATTGAGCTAGTACCCGAAGCAGTACTGGTATCTTCTAATGTGTACCGATTAGCGAAGAAGGAGTTAGATGAGCTGAAGCTACAATTAGAGGATTTATAGAGCAAGGGATTTATTCGTCCTAGTGCATCACCATGGGGAGCACCAGTATTGTTTGTACCTAAGAAGGATAGAACGGTATGCATGTGCATTAATTACAAAGCCCTTAATGCTTTGACTATCAAGAACAAGTACCCCTTGCCACGGATTGACGATTTATTCGACCAGTTGATAGGAGCAGTAGTGTTCACCAAGATCGACTTGAGATCAGGTTATCATCAAGTAAAGGTGCAAAGAGAAGACATTCAAAAGACAGCATTCAGGACTCGTTATGGTCACTACGAGTTTCTAGTAATGCCTTTTGGACTGACGAATGCACCGACTGTATTTATGAACTTGATGAACAGGGTCTTCCACCAATACTTGGACCAGTTCGTGGTAGTCTTCATCGACGACATTTTGGTGTATTCGAAGAGCCACGAGGAGCATGAAGAACACTTGAGACTAGTGTTAGAAACACTGAGGAGAGAGAGGCTTTATGCCAAGATGAGCAAGTGTGAGTTTCTTCTGGATCGTGTCGCTTTCCTTGGACACGTCATCTCAGGAGAAGGTATTTTGGTGGATCCGACAAAGATTTCATCAGTAGAGACATGGTCAACCCCTACTAATGTCTCGGAGGTCAGGAGTTTCCTAGGACTTGCCGGATATTACCGGAGGTTCGTGGAGAACTTCGCGAAGATTGCAGAGCCGATGACCCGCTTGACCCGTAAGGAGCAGGAGTTCAATTGGACAGAGGAGTGTCAGAAGGCATTCAATGAACTGAAGAAACGGTTGACTACAGCACCCATCTTGACCATACCTTCTGGACCCGGAGGATTCGTGATCTATAGAGATGCATCCGGGAAAGGATTAAGATGCGTCTTGATGTAGCATGGAAAGGTTGTAGCCTATGCTTCTAGGCAGTTGAGGATACATGAGAAGAACTATCCTACCCACGGCTTGGAGCTTGCAGTAGGTATCTTTGCTTTGAAGCTTTGGAGGCACTAACTATATGGAGAAAGAGTGGAGATATTTACTGACCATAAAAGCTTAAAGTACGTCTACACCCAGAAGGACGTTAATCAGAAACTGAGACGTTAGCTCGAGGTGATGACAGACTTCGAGATCGAGCTACAATACCATCCGGGAAAGGCCAACGTGGTAGCTGACGCATTGAGCAGAAGACCTATGGAATTTTTCTTGACTACCCAACAATATCTGTTGAGAGATCTAGAGCATATGGGTATAGAGGTTGTAATGCCCGGAGTAGATGGACAGTTGTCGAGTTTTCAGTTGAAGTTGACATTAGTGGAAAGGATCAAGGCTGCTTTGCCAACAGACGCCAGATTCCAGAGGCTTAGACAGAGGACAGAGGCTGGATTACAGACAGGACTGCGTATACATGAAGACGGAACCTTGAGATATGGAAATCGTCTCTATGTCCCAAATAGAGAGCTTCGTCGGGAGTTGATGGCAGAAGCACACAGTTTAACCTACTCTATTCATCCGGGAGGCACGAAGATGTACAAAGACTTGAGACAGTACTACTGGTGGCATAAAATGAAGAGAAAGATAGCCCTCTTTGTGGCCAAGTGCCTGGTGTGTCAGCAAGTCAAGGCTGAGCATCAGAGATCAGCCGAATTGCTACAACCGCTCCCTATATCGGAGTGGAAATGGGAGCACTTTCCCATGGACTTTGTTACGGGCTTACCGAGGAGTCCTAGTGGTCGTAATATAGTATGGGTAATCGTGGATAGACTCACCAAGTTCGCACACTTTTTACCCTTCAGAGTTGGACAGTCGACGGAGGTCTTAGCAGACATGTACATGAGAGAGATTGTGCGACTGCACGAAGTGCCAATTAGTATCGTGTCTTACAGGGATACAAGGTTCACGTCTTACTTTTGGCGGAGTACGCAAGAGAGTCTCGGTACCAGCCTAAAATTTACCACCGTGTATCACCCCCAGACAGATGGCCATTCGGAGCGCACCATTTAGACATTGGAGGACATGTTGAGAGCATGCATGCTAGATTTCGGAGGATCATGGGAAGACCATTTATATTTGGTCAAGTTTTCCTACAACAACAGCTATCAAGCGAGCATCCAGATGGCTCCCTATGAAGCGTTGTATGGAAGGAAGTGTCATTCCCCAGTATGCTGGAGCGATATAGGCGAATGACAGATTCTCGGACCAGAGTTGGTTGTTCGTACAGTGGAAAAGATGAAGAAGATCCAAGGACACCTACGAGCAGCACAAGACCGGCAGAAGCATTGGGCGAATGCGCATCGACGACCCTTAGAGTTCCAAGTTGGAGATCATATATTTCTAAAGATCTCACCTACTCGAGGGACTATCAGATTCGGAGGCAGAGGAAAGCTGAGTCTGAGGTACATCAGACCATTCGACGTGTTAGAACGCATCGGAGAGGTTGCTTTCAGATTAGACTTGTCTCAGACTTTGGAAGGATTCTATGACGTCTTCCATGTATCTCAGCTGAGGAGGTACATGCCGGATCCGAGTTATGTTCTTGACCATTCAGAGATCACAGTCGGCCCGAGCTTATCATACCAAGAGGAGCCTGTTGAGATTCTGGACAGGAGTGAGAAGGTATTGCGAGGCCAGACTATCCCTCTAGTTCGCATCGCATGGAGACATCATTCACCAGGCAATTTGACCTGGGAACTCGAGGAGGATATTCGACAGCGCTATCCCTACCTCTTCGAAGGACTAGGTACGTATTAGCACTTTATTTATTCAGTTAGAAATTCTTGTCATGCGTATATTTTAATTTTCAGGACGAAATGCTCTAAGGAGGGTAGATTGTAAACCCCCTCAACCAATTTAGGAATTATTTTATTATTATTAAAACTAGAGACTAGGGATAAACAGATTTAATTGGAATTATGTGAGACAATTATAGGTACCCTCTGACCATAGTGTAACCATAGCTACGCGAAGTTCATTAACTTCGCTTTGCGCAGTTAAGTATAAATCTAGTTAATTAATTTATGGCTAATTGCACCTCAAACAGGACCTGACCAGCCCCAAATCAATGAACCCTGGCCGGCCCAAACCTCGAGGCCAACCCCAAAGTTCATTTCCTATATAAATACATAATCTTATTCTTGTAAACCCTAAAAAGCAAACCAAGCCATCACCATCTCCAAACCCTAGCCGAGCCACCCTCTCCCCTCTTCCGACCTCCTGACGTCGACCACCCCTAGGCCGCCTGACCCCCCCTCGATGCTGGACTACTACTTACACCACCCTCCTCCATCATCAATCATCTTTCCTCATCACCTAAACCAACCCGACACCACCACAACCACCCTGCCGACCGACCCTGACCGCTTCCAGCACCTCAGCCCCATCGATCGACCGACCTCGACATCCCCCACATGGCCACCCCGCCGCTCGTCAATGCCGCACGCTAACCAGACCCCCGCATAGCCGCTGCTGCCATTGCTGCTGCTGTCGCGCCTGCTGCAGTTGCCACCGCCGCCGCTGGCACCTTGTCGAAGCCACTTTTCACCGTAGTACGCCCCTCGACGAGAGCAGGCCCTGTCCGAGCAGCCACAAAGAGGTAACCACATAAGACATCCGCTTCCTTATGATAATATTGTATCTTTGTGTCATCGTGTCATGAATTAGGATACTGGACACAAACCTAATTAAACCCTAATTATGTACATGCTGGATTAATGACTAATAAGATTTAGGATTTTGTATTTACTAGCAAACACCTTAACCATGAGACCTAACATCAAGGACTAGTGTTTCACCCTAATACCTGTACATAAACCACGTACAATGAGCATAGAAACCAAGGAACATGTGTTGGCATAGAACAGAGATCGTGGTCAAACCATAACTCGAAATTATTGTCTCAAGGACTAGGATACCCAAGCACAGAACACGCGTGCACCTTAGCTACGCGCACATGTGACGCTGTATTCGAGCAGACGTGACCTTGCGACAATATTCAAGCATCGCATTGTAGTCGTGTATATTTAATATTTAGTGTCTGATATTAGATTGTTATATTATATTTGTGTTTAGGACCTTTGAATCTGCCAGGGGACACTGCAGGAACCGGCTTCTGGAATTCACAGCTTCAGGACCCAGGCAAGATACCTTGCCATATTTACTATTTGATTTAAATGATGCATATGTTGTATGATTCTTTTGTTGTATTTCATATGACTGTATGCGTCCGAGATTGACTCGGGTGCTATCGACGGATACGTCGATGATTAGTATACTTGGCCTAGTCGTTGGCAGACTCACCCCAGTTAGGAGGATACGTTAATATCTTCCAAGACATGACACTTTTACACATATTCACTGTGACATTCATATTGGGATGCGGGTCCGCATATTTGACTAGCTATCGGTGCGTGTGACATGCATCACTGTTAGTGCGTAACTCAGGATATTTTATTTGTAGAGACTGGCATATAGATACGTGGTATGCACGTCGAGTATTTGAATGGTGTATTTACATTGGGCGGGGAGGACAACTAGTAGGCGTATGGGGTACACACATTGGAGCCGTGATTTCGGAGAAACCTCGGATCCAATGATTTCCTTTACACTGATGCCACGTTCTTCGGAGGGATATGGATGATATACTATACGAATGCCACGTTCTTCGGAGCGATATGGACGATATACTGTACTGATGCCACTCTCTTCGGAGCATGGACGTTATGCCTACACCTACCCATACGTACCAGCGTTGTCCTCACATTGCATTCACTTAGATGGTTAGCACACCCTTTGATGCATTTACTTTATTCAGTATTTATATATATGGCATATTTTTATGTATCTTGTTACATCCCTCAGAGGACCTGGTACCTTTCAAGATTTGGACGAGGCATATTACCCCACAGTGTATCTCCTGTTAGGACAGGAGACGAAGTACGCTACAGTTGAGGAGTTAGAGGTGCTACCGTCAGAGTTCCCGTAATTACTTGGTGTAGCACCCCGTTCTCCCGGTGCGGAGAGCGCGGCTAAGAAAAACAAGACGGTATCGTTCGATCGGGATAGATTGAATTAAGAACTCGTCCTTGTTATGGATTTGTTTCTTCGGAATCGATTCCCATATTCAGTGGACCGCGCACCAAGGATCGGCTTAGCGGCAGAGTCAGGAGGGACCTCTCCGCTGCTATCTTTTATTTCCTCGGTTTTCGATGTCGCTTGTTGCTTTCGTGCTTTGAGTTGGTTTTAGGATTTTCTTGTTTTCCTTGAACGGTTTCGATGGTTTTCATTATTTTCGTTCATTGAACTGTACTTCAATTCCAAGATTTGGAAAGAGAGGAAGAAGTATTAATCGAGCTGTCCGTGTGCAGGTGAACGAGCAGTAGGCGGCTTACGAGCAGAGTCGTGAAGCGCCTCTTTCCTTCTCCCTTCCAACAATCTAAGTGAGTGGCTACCAACCCGATTAGCTAGCCCTGCTTCCAAGCTTCACGACCTAAAATCTGTATTCTTCTTTGCCCCGATCAAACGATACCAAGTAATAAGAAAAGAAACCAAGATAAAAGAGAATAGACTTGGTATATTATGTTTGTCAATAAACTTCACGAACGGATACTTAATTGCATGCTTGTTCGCTTGGAAATAATTATAAATTATTTCTTGTCTTGTATAAATACATGTCTCGTACTCGTGTTGCATGAAGTGCTTGAATGCTTAACAATTATTGATATGTCTTGTGCTCGTGTTGCTTCGAAGGCGTAAACTGATTGTTTAAGGTAACGTATTGTTCGATCATGGACAACTTGTGCACAAGGGTAAGTTCTGCGGACGGCCGCTGGGGCACTGGCACCATTCCAGTCCGGGCGGAACTCGTGTGTAGTCATCGTGTGCTGGAGGGGATGGCTTGCAACGCATCGTATGCTTGTCGTGTTCTCGTTACATGCTATCCCTGTCCTTGTCTATGTCCGTTATGGCACCACGCCAGTGATCATCGTGTATATTTAAACCTGCTGCATACTAACTTGTGTCTTCGTGGCAGGGAAGGCATGGTAAGTATTTTATAGGTCATTCAGACGGACAGGTAAAATCTATCGAATGGTGGCACGTTCATTTCAGTAAATTATATATGCTGCTTACTTGTAAATGAACTAAGGCAATAAAGAAACCCACAAAATATGCATGCTTAATTAAAACAATGTGTTGATTGGTATAGTTCGGCTAGCTCGCCTTTACCAGTATGTTTCGACATACTGACCCTCATTGAAACATGTTCTCCGTACCAAGGCGAACCGAGCGAGGAGCCGAAGTCGTATTCCCGATCCAGTCCAGCTGTTGGCATATCTTCACCGCGCCCCTTGAAGTATTTTGAAGACAGGAGCTTACAACTCTTCATACACAAATACAGCTCCGTGGCAAAGTCGTCCTCCAGCCTGGAGGTCTATACATTTTGAAGTTATAAAGGGATGTAATGTACAGGACTGCTATCTTATTTTGAGTCAACTCTTTTGTAAGCCCGTGCGGCATTTTAGATGACTCGTTCAAGAGTTTGTAATAGATGTTCATTATCAATAAAAAGAACTTTTCTATGTTTCAAATATGTGTTTCAATTTATCTGCGTACTCTGAATATGTGCTTGCTATGCAAAATACTTTAGCCTTGTGCGGGCGCAACCCCAGGCCCGCACGGCATCACGATTCGGGGGACGCCCCAACGATTCTACGGAATCGGGTCGTGACATAATGGTATCAGAGCACAGATTCAAAGTTCCTTAGACTTCGTGCTGGAAAAGTTTCTTTAACGATCAAATTCCTATGCGAACTCTTGAACTCGCTAGGCCAAAATAAGATACGTTCATGCAATAAGTCCATAATATATTATGATTCTAATATAATTTACCTTCTTTTGAAGGAATGGCACTAGCGTAATTTGCAGCGCAATCACCGAATAAAACACAAAAGAGTAGTTCGGGTACTTCAGGAAGCTCTCGGAGCCAGCGTGGCATATCTCAAGTCGACCCGCTAGAGCGGGTGATGCAAATGTTAGAATCGCAACGACAAAGAGATGATGCTCGCCAAGCCAAGTTCGAAAGCAATTTAGATACCCGATTCTCAATCCAACAGAAGCAGGTAGATACCCTGCAACAAATCGTTTGAAGAGGAGTTTATACCCCCTCCAGTGCAACGTCAGATGGAAAACGAGTTCGTGCAGCTACGGCAGGGCAGCATGACAGTTAAGCAGTACTCCGTCGAATTCAACCGACTCTCCAAATTCGCTAGGGCCTATTTACCTGATACAGCGAGTCGAGCCAAAAGATTTGAAGGTGGACTACGCCCTGCCATCCATGCGCACGTGGTCAATAATCAGTATGGAACAATGCGTGAAGTCATGAATCACGCTCTATCACTTGAACCACAATATCCTCATGTTGCTGCCGGCGCTGTACATACATCCAGTCACAAATGCCAAAGCAACGAGGAAGGAAATACCGCTACAAAGCGCCCGAATAATGCTGGTCAGCAGGACGGGGATTGGAGAAAAACTTGTCACTTCTGTAAAAGAAAAGGGCACATTAAGAAGTATTGCCGCAAAAGACTTGGGATTTGCCTCGCTTGTGGCGATCCAGGCCATGCTATTACCTCCTGTCCGAACCTTCATGGTCGTCGTCCCCAACAAAATAATCCTTAACGGTAGGTTCTATTCTAAGTTTTGGGACAAAACTTCCAATTAGTTGGTTTGGATGTAGCGCCCCGTTCTCCCGATGCGGAGAGCGCGGCTAAGAAAAACAAGACGGTATCGTTCGATCGGGATAGATTGAATTAAGAACTCGTCCTCGTTATGGATTTGTTTCTTCGGAATCGATTCCCATATTCAGTGGACCGCGCCCCAAGGATCGGCTTAACGGCAGAGTCAGGAGGGACCTCTCCGCTGCTATCTTTTATTTCCTCGGTTTTCGATATCGCTTGTTGATTTCGTACTTTGAGTTGGTTTTGGGATTTGCTTGTTTTCCTTGAACGGTTTCGATAGTTTTCATTGTTTTCGTTCATTGAACTGTACTTCAATTCTGAGATTTGGAAAGAGAGGAAGAAGTATTAATCAAGCTGTTCGTGTGCAGGTGAACGAGCAGTAGGCGGCTTACGAGCGGAGTCGTGAAGTGCCTCTTTCCTTCTCCCTTCCAACAATCTAAGTGAGTGGCTACCAACCTGATTAGCTAGCCCTGCTTCCAAGCTTCACGCCCTAAAATTTGCATTCTTCTTTGCCCCGATCAAACGATACCAAGTAATAATAAAAGAAACCAAGATAAAAGAGAATAGACTTGGCATATTATGCTTGTCAATAAACTTCACGAACGGATACTTAATTGCATGCTTGTTCGCTTGGAAATAATCATAAATTGTTGCTTGTCTTATACAAATATATGTCTCGTACTCGTGTTGCATAAAGTGCTTGAATGCTTAACAATTATTGATATATCTTGTGCTCGTGTTGTCTCGAAGGCATAAACTGATTGTTTAAGGTAACGTATTGTTCGATCATGGACAACTTGTGCACAAGGGTAAGTTCTGCGGACGGTCGCTGGGGCACTGGCACCGTTCCGGTCTGGGCGGAACTCGTGTGTAGTCATCGTGTGCTGGAGGGGATGGCTTGCAACGTATCGTGTGCTTGTCGTGTTCTCGTTGCATGCTATCCCTGTCCTTGACTATGTCCGTTATGGCACCACGCCAGTGATCATCGTGTATATTTAAACCTGTTGTATACTAACTTATGTCTTCGTGGCAGGAAAGGCATGGTAAGTATTGTGCAGGTCATTCAGACAGACAGGTAAAATCCACCGAACAGTGGCACGTTTATTTCAGTAAATTCTATATGCTGCTTACTTATAAATGAACTAAGGCAATAAAGATACCCACAAAATATGTATGCTTCATTAAAACAATGGGTTGATTGGTATAGTTTGGCTAGCTCGCCTTCACCAGTATGTTTCGACATACTGACCCTCGTTGAAACAGGTTCTCCGTACCAAGGCGAACCGAGCGAGGAGCCGAAGTCGTCTTTTCGATCCAGTCCAGCTGTTGGCGCATCTTCACTGCGCCCCTTGAAGTATTTTAAAGACAGGAGCTTGCAACTCTTCATACACAAATATAGCTCCGTGGCAAAGCCGTCCTCCAGCCTGGAGGTCTATACATTTTAAAGTTATAAAGGGATGTAATGTACAGGACTGCTATCTCATTTTGAGTCAACTCTTTTGTAAGCCCGTGCGGCATTTTAGCTGACTCGTTCAAGAGTTTGTAATAGATGTTCATTATCAATAAAGAAAACTTTTCCATATTTCAAATCTGTGTTTCAATTTATCTGCGTACTCTGAATATGTGCTTGCTATGCAAAATACTTTAGCCTTGTACGGGCGCAACCCCAGGCCCGCACAGCATCATGATTCGGGGGACGCCCCAACGATTCTAGGAAATCGGGTCGTGACACTTGGTAGGCCTTCTTCCTAGGATTGGGCGCATCATTATCTAGTCAGCCGATGCCTAGTCATTTCTCTTTTATCTATCATTTTAGCACCTTTATTCCATCATAGTAGTGGTTTTGTTCCCATCATACTTCATTGGTTGTACTATGATATTTTAAAACTAGCGTTTATCTTCCAGCAGTTTTTAGTATTTCTTGTTGTTTTATATTGTGGATGAGATTAGATTACCCGATATTGACTGATATTGGACATGTTAGTAATTTAGGACAGCGTAGCACTATTCGCTAGGATCCATTAAATTGGGATATCCTTGGAGATGTGTCAGCTGGCTATTGCCACGTGACCTAGTTCCATATATTTGGGACTGGGGCGTGACAGCATCAGGGAGAAGAAGAAGATGATGAATAGGGATATGGGGGGTTGATGTCGGCGGGGCTTGGGGTTGGAATAGAAAAGAAAAGGAAAAAAAATAAGGAAAAGAATATTTATACAAGTAGGGCGTGGGTTTGACCTAGATTTGGTTTGACTGGTCAACCCCTCTTGGGATTGGGCCTCTCATGTAGGATTTTAATGGCTAGGATTTTTTTTGATTCAAAATGAATGGCTCGGATTACATCGTTTCAAGGTTTGGAGGACCATGGTTTTAAGGAGGTTGGTGTTGAATTACACACTCCCAAAAAATATCAAAAAATATACATAAAGGAGAAATGGGTT
Source organism: Iris macrosiphon (assembly GCA_036927795.1). NCBI lineage: Eukaryota > Viridiplantae > Streptophyta > Magnoliopsida > Asparagales > Iridaceae > Iris > Iris macrosiphon. The sequence goes on from JAYESA010000005.1 coordinate 86,293,104, forward strand.
TATTTATGTGTCGTGTCCAACGGGGTGGACACCTTAATACACTTTTGCATAAAAGTGCCCAAGAATTAGAAAATTGCACAAAGTTGAATTTACGGTTTAATTAAATTAAAATAAATGCAATTGGTGTTCTAAAATAAATTAGGAGTACAAGGGGATGAAATTGAGTGGGACACAAGTGTCATGAATGAAGTAGACTCAATATAGAATATTACCCTAATTTGGGTTGCACAAAATGGGTCGAGATTGTGTCAACAATTTCGTTTGGAACGCACAATGATACAAAACTGGATTTATATAGAATTAAATAATAAACGTTTACGACGAATATTGTGCGACTAAAATGAAGCACAAGAAAGCATAATTATAAGTTACACAAAGGTCGGAATGGAAGGCTGGCACGTCTAGGACAAAGTTGGGAAATTGGTTGGAAGACAAAAGCTAGGGTAGCGCTCCAAATATCGAAGCAACGGTAAGGCGCAACAATTAATTAAAATTACGGTAATTAAATTAAAATATTATGCAATCATTTACACATTAATTACGAAAAGACGAAAATACCCCTAATTCGAAATGTGGGGGTGACAAGTCTACCCTTCTTAAAAGAATTTCGTCCTCAAAATTTAAGATCCTCAACAGTCGTATTTATTTATTTATTTATTTTCCATCAAAATTTTAAATTCATCAAACCACATAATCATGAAGTAAATTCATATTGCTATTTCACAAAATTTCTTCCAAAATTCTATAAGTATCATATTCCCACAAATCTTCAAAATTAAAAATCAAATTCCATTCTTATCAAAATCCCCACAAAAAATTTTATGCTAATCACTAAATACAAAACTTAATATTCAATCCTCTAATTTTAAATCCACTCAATGTAGATTTATAAAATTAAAATCTCATCTAAAAAGTTTGTATTCGAACACTAACCCATTAATCATCTTACTCCTCAAATTTTGAGTAAATCACTAAATACAAAATTTACTATCCAATCCTTTAATTAAAATCCAGTCAATGCATATTTATAAAATTTAAAAATCTTACCCCAAAATTTGAATTCAACACTAATCCATTAATCATCTTACTACTCAATTTCTTTTTCCACACAAAATCAAATAATGCAATAGTTATGAAATCTTCAAATACCACCTTCAAATATAAATTTAAATTTATATATTGCAGTCAAATAAATATAATGATAATCTCCTTAATTTCCTCAAATGTTAGTGACATTCAATCATACCACAATCTTCATAAAAATTTATGATTTAACGAATCGTCAATTCTGTCATATTAAATTCTCAACTCTTTTCATTTAAATAAATATTTATCCTCGAAATTTAAGGCACATTGTCTCTCTTTGTCAAATCATAACCTCTTCATTAATTCTTCACTACGGTCAAACCCTCAACAATCAAAGTCTAAGAGAATCCTACCTATAGTCATACAACACACAATACAACACGCAATCTAGATAAAATATGTAATCTAGATGAAACATGCATGGTTATGGTCTCTTTATCATGGTATTGCAGTTTCTGTCAGGGTGTACTACTAGCTATATTCTAGAAAGAGAATCATTGATACAAGCTATGTTACTAGGAAATTAATTAATCAATCAAATAGACAAAAGAACAGAACGAAAGAACAAAATATAGCCTTCTAACACAACCATAGGTTTAATGATGCATCCAAAGTTTGATACCTCTATCCCTTTAGGTACCACTATTTCTACTACAAGCACACCCACTGCTAGTTCTCTTATCTACTACAATTGTTTATACTATTTGTTCTTATCACTCAAGTGCACGCCAAGTGCAACACAACACACTAAGTATTGCTCCTTCTAATACAACTCTAGATGGACACCCAAGTCAATTTGCGGTGCCATCTCGAGCATGCTCAAGCCAATAGATCCTTACACATGCACATCAACCACTCATATAATAATATACACTTCTTAACAACCATAAAATCTTATCCTCAAAATTTAACTTCTCGAACAATTTAAAATAAAATGTATATACTTTCCTCAAAAGTCAAATATTCAAATAATGAAATAAAATTTTAATCACTTCCAAAAATCTTTATAGCTTTGACTATGTTTATTGAATTGAATTTGAATCCTCAAAAATTTTAATACCATAAAATCTTAACTCCTCAAAAATTCTTTAAAAATTGAAATTCATTCCGACTCTTTAAATTATAAATTTAAATCCACAAGTATACATATAAATACTCACAGTCTCTAACATTCAAGGTACACATACAAATATACCAATTGTCTACACTCCTCAACTGTGTACTTAAATTTGTACTGCCCGGATTACTTGCAATATTACTTCCAATAATCAAAGTTATCATCACACGTATTTTCTTAAATAATTTTCTATCTATATTAATTGATACTCCAATCTAATTATCATCACACGAAGTACTTACTGTTATTAGCACCATTCTCGACTAATCCTTGATATAGAATTATTAACTCTCTTTGTATGGTAACACTAACTTCATTATTAGATTACCTTGTCACATTGACTAGAACTTATGATCACTTGCACCTTTTATAATACACATGTTTCACTTCACTCTCAAAGGTAGGCATATGGTTCCATATCTCAATTGACGTATAGTATTTTCTCTTAAATCCTTTACAGACTGTTATACTAATCAGTGATACACTATATATCTTTCCTAACCAATCTTGATATTTCTTAACCCATGGCACACCATTGGAATTTTCTAATACCCATGCTTCCACTTTCATGAACTTTCATTTTCTGATACTTATCACCCATCATGCACACAAAAAAATTTGACACTCTTTCACCTATTGCTTCCATCACATCACTTGACTCAATATCAGGTGAAACATCCATCATTAGTCGTATATCGATACACTCAGATCAAATCACATATCAAGGTCCTTCTTTTATCTGTAATACAAGTCTTACTACTTAGCACAATGTATTTTTATTCACTCACACTCTCCTATCCACTTATGGGTATCCTCCTACTATGGCACACTCATTAATACCTTTTATGCGTATACATTCCTTTACTCTTGACACACCCAAGTAATCAACCATCAATTTGAATATCATGCTACATTAATTTTTAATATAATTTCTTGATACTTAATTGTTTACATAGATCATCCAATTACATAAATTAATGACTATCCAGGACTGGCATGCTGACTCTGATACTAACTTCTTGGAACCATTACTGATACTCTATACTCCTTCTTCTACCTATAGTACCAATATTAACTATAATAATACCTATCATAGAACTATTGCTACAAGGTACTATGTTATGGGTATCTCTAGATTAATGCTTACTGCTCACATATTCAACCAAGAAATACTTACAAACTCACAAGTCACACTCAGTCAACACTAATACAAGACCAGACCTAATTTTAAGTCACTAATTATCATACTAACAAGGAATCCTCAAAGAAAAGAAGCTCAAAAAGGAACTGGATTAAGGACTGAAGGTATTTCTACTTCTAGTAAAGAAAATGATGGAACAAAGTCCTGTAATAACAGAAGTAGATAATTATTAAGATGATACTTTAAGAACCAATTTAAGATACAACCTGATAATCATACACGTCTGTCCGAAATCATGACACTAGAATCCTCGCCATGCCAGTAAGCATAGCTGCGATAAACGACAGGTTCCGTAACTAAGGTATGTACCTCTATAATCACGTCATCTAGAATCCTCGCCACGCCAACCGGTATGGCTGCGAGAAACTCTAAATTCATAACTAAGATATGTACATCCGAAGTTAGGTTCCTACATTTCTGACACGATAGCTATTGTGGCTGCGATAAACTCTAGGCTCCATAACCAAAGTAGACGTTTTACCTTTCTCACTACCCTCATCAATATATGTCATCAGATGATACCGTAAATTTTTAGCCCATAAAATTCATCTCGATATAAAATTAACTCAACAACGATACCAAGAATTAAATTTAACAACTGGTCAACAAGAATCAAACTCAACAATGATACCAAGATTTTAATTTAATAACTGATCAACAAGAATCAGGTTCAATAACAACAATCGAGAGCGGACGGAAACAAGAAAAAAGATTTAAATTGGAAATTACAATAAGATTCTCAAGGGGTCGTCCCAGGAATCTCTCAAGAATTTTTTTTTTGTGATTGAGTATCCTCTCTCATCGTAGTATCCTATGTCCTATATTCTATAGCAGGCACGCAGTAGTACAACTAAGATATCGCACTACCACGACATCGCACAACTTTCGAAATCTGACCTGCAAGGACCACCACTAAAAATGTGTCACAACCCGCACCCGGAATTTGGGGCACGAGTGCATGGGTATGTCCAGCCTACGCCGCAGCATCGATGGTAGAACGCTGTCTAGGTCACAATACTAGCTAATTACTCTCACATGAATATCCAACTCCATAAGGAGACACGGATATCACAATATAATATGGAATACTCAATCATAGAAACTAAAGCACGATGAGATATCAAAGCAAGCAATAAAATACAAGACAATTCTAGACAACAATAAATAATCTAACCTACAATCCATAAATCCAAATCTCCAAGTATGCTGGAAACAAGTCTTCTATGTCACAGTCTGAAAAAAATATCCAGTCAGGATTGGAACGAAGTACAAGAACTAACAGCAGTTCCATATATATTGACAAAAACTATAATACAGTATAAAGTAATACAAGACAGATATGAATACTGTTAATAGGCAATACTGACGAGCATGGATATACTGGAAACTGGAATAAATGGAATACTGGAGCATATGTCATCATCAATGTATATCTAGCAATGAAATGGAAATACAAGTACACGCTAGAACAATGAGCTGGTATATATGTGGATGCTAGAAACATGACTAGAACATAAGGAATGCTATATCAATATACTAGGGATACATGTCAAGAACATCTAACTAAGTGTGTGAAACATCAGCATATCATGTGATCGGCTTGGGACTGATTAGACTCATTACATTGGTTAGCTATCATCCTTGAGATCAGGTTAACCTTCCAGAAAGCTATGATGCGAGTAATAGTACACATGTAATAGCTATGAGGCATGTAATAGTAAGGCTGAACCGACATGAGGTGTGGGTGAGCTATGATGCTTGTAAAGTTGGGTATGATCACATAAGTTACTAATATTTCCCCGTTTCCCCAGCTAGCACGATGGATTCCAAATCACGACTCCTCGTGACAGGTCTCAATGATACCAACTCGTGTAAATAACAGTGTCAGAGTCATGTACGCTATACAATAAGAGTTATAGAGATAATCAACATAATGGAAATTGTCAGAGAATATACTCGCCTGGGGTCCTACTGCTGGTAATAACAATGTCTATTTCTGAATCTTCTCTGAAAATCCAACAGTCCTAAAGACATCATTAAACAATACAACATTGCATCAGACATTACACTAAAACACAATCATAAATACTCTGAACTCAGGACTACGCTAGGTATGACTCTGGTCAACTAAGGTCAAGAGTGTGTTAGATTACACGGGTGTCATGTCTGTAACTGCTGTGCAATCAGACAGTCAATGATACGGGTCTTACCAGTACGTCAGTGTACATATGGCAGTCTGCTATCATACTACATGGTCACAGGTCAAGATATCTACGAGGTATTCGTAATTACATTAGGGTCATCTAGTACATGGGCATATAATACCTATTATTATTTATCATAGACATTAATACTAACTAATTGCAATTATAATAGATATATGCATTTAGATATACTTTAAATAGAATTAATACTACGTACGTATATATATTAAACATGTACTAGGGATACATGCACCATACATATACGTATGTACATATATACTAGTTGAGAATATACTATATATATATACACATATATATGCCAAAAATACATTTAAATATATAGACTAGTACATATACCCTACATATATACCAATTAGGTTCATACATATATAGATATATAATGTGTACATACAACACACCAATATACCAATACACATACCAATACCAACTACAATATGCATGTATACAATAAAGAATACGTGTATACACGCACACAACAATCATGAGAAATGCTCCTCACCTTGGCTTCGACGTGCACGTGCATGAGCGCGGCGATGACGATGATGGCGATGACGATGACGATGGTGTTGATGACGACGATGTCGAAGGTGCTGGTGGTGATCTTGTGAAGGTGATAGCAATATTGAAGGTGATGATGATGGTAAGGGTGGAGGCGAGGCTGGGCTGTCGTCAGGAAGTCGCTGCTCGACGGGGGATGAGGCTGGTGGTGATGATGGTAATATGTTCAGGTGAAGGAAGGATGCTCGTGGAGTTGCTCGGGCTGGTGACCGGATTGCGGAGGAGCAGTTGGCAGCGCTCGGCTTCAGTGGGGTCTTGCAGTGGAGCTGCTGCAGAGATCCTGGTTCAGGTGCAGCGGACTATACGGGGTTGTCCAGGCTGAGGCCGGAGTGATAAGGGTGGTGGTGGTTATGATGATGATGGTCGTGATTAAAGAGGAGGAGGCAGGGAAGAAGGAGGAGATACGAGGTAGAGACGAAGTCGTGTGGGTCGTGCTCAGGCGGAGCAGTGGAGGACTCCGTCGAGTTATTCGGCGAGGGGAAGGCAGTTCAGGCGGTGAGGGACTCCGGTTCAGGCGAGGTCGAGAGAGCGGGTCAGCTTCGTTCAGTCGAAGACTGGGTTGGGTTAGGCGGTGGTTCAGTCGAGCGGTTGAAGGAGGGCAACGGTGAGGCTGCAGGCTGCTGGTTCAGCCGTAGATAGCCGGAGGAAGGATGATGGGTATGGTCGGGAAGCAGCGGCGCTCCGGTGTGCTTGGGAAGGCTCGGGCGGTAGATAGCAGAGGGCTCCGGTGGCTGCTCGGGGTAGCCCAGGCGGAGGGGAGTCTCCGGTCGACGAGTCTGGGGTGCTATCGCTGGGCTCCGACGTCGAGGGTGGAGGCATCAGGGAGAAGAAGAAGATGATGAATAGGGATATGGGGGGTTGATGTCGGCTGGGCCTGGGGTTGGAATAGAAAAAAAAAGGAAAAAAATAAGGAAAAGAATATTTATAAAAGTAGGGTATGGGTTTGACCTAGATTTGGTTTGACTGGTCAACCCCTATTGGGATTGGGCCTCTCATGTAGGATTTCAATGGCTAGGATTTATTTTGATTCAAAATGAATGGCTCGGATTACATCGGTTCAAGGTTTGGAGAACCATGGTTTAAGGAGGTTGGTGTTGAATTACACACTCCCAAAAATTATGGAAAAATATACATGAAGGAGAAATAGGTTTATTCATGTATCGTGTCGAACGGGGTGGACACCTTAATGCACTTTTACATAAAAGTGCCCAACAGTTGGAAAATTGCACAAAGTTGAATTTATGATTTAGTTAAATTAAAATAAATGCAATTGGTGTTCTAAAATAAATTAGGAGTACAAGAGGCTAAAATTGAGTGGGACAAAAATATCATGAATGAAGTAGACTCAGTATAGAATATTACCCTAATTTGGGTTGCACGAAATGGGTCTAGTATTGATTATTGCATCACACTTGGATAAATCTAGATTTAAATTTAAGAGACAATGTAGATTCATATCAAGAGTTCTCGTACTTAAAGTACGATATTTAGGAAAGAATGTTCACGTGACCACGACATGAGATTCTAAATCACCTAGGGTTAACTAGAAAACTTAATTTGTAGAGCATTGGAAGGGAATGGTATTTCGAGATCGTGCATGTCGAACCACCCTAAGTTTGCTGGGAGTAAAGGTTGGCCACCACGGATACTGTATATCATCCGCACTAGTGGAGTGCAGTATCTGACCTTTTTATATGCCGAACGAGTTTCTTTTCGATAAAAATCAGGGAACTGCTACTGATCATTAAATTTGTTTGGGGCCCTTGCAAGGGACTGTTTTATCATATATTCTTTCTTGTATATCATTGGTTCAGGCAGCCCTGCTTGATTATGGCATGATCTAAGGATACTTATATATTACATTAATGGAATAACTCAGAGATCTCATATAAAGCCGTAAAACATGTTTCGCCATTAAATCTGTTTTAGTTAGAGAAGTGGACCATTGCAGCATGAAAGTTCAACTCATATCCTTGTTTGGTTGTCGAGTTGTGATATTATGTTACAACGGGACACGGATCGAAGCTACTTATTATCACTATATTATTTTACTTAATATTGTATCCTTCTTATGTATTATGCCTTTTGTTGAGTGGAATTAGGGACATAGACTATCGTGGTATGATAGTTCAACTCATGTTCTTGTTTGGTTGTTGGTTTGCGTTATTGTGTTACGATAGCCTATGGATTGAAACTATGACGCAAAATTATTCTAGCTAGACCATAATTAAGGGACGTATTCTATCTTGATGTGATGTGGCACTTCCTATACTTGTTTGGTGAAGGGGTATCGTGTTATGTCATTGATGGGATATATGCCATTGTTTATTGGTTTAAGTATCTCATATTATAGAAATGGTTTTGTTTCTTTATTTTGTCCTTCCTTTGTGGTGCTTGCTATTTGGGGTCTGACCCTTCTATTTTTTTATGGCCAGGTTTAGAACCAGCACCTGAAGATCAAGCGTATCTCACCCTCACTAATGGAACGCACCAGAAGAATGGCTGTTGAGGGTTACGATTGGGTTCCTTTAGTCACTACTCTTTTTTTTGTAAACTATAATCTTTTGGGCGTTTAGCCAACCGGCACCTGTTAGTCGGATAACTTGGACACTCGTTCCCTACATGACTGTAATATATCCATACTGTTGCTGACTCACTGTCATGTATACTTTTGTTTGTGTATCTGGCATATCACTTGTATTTGCTAGATCTCTAGAATATTCTGATGTGGCATTGGGGATGCCTTACTGCTTAATCTGAAATATTTTATATTATTTCTACTTGTTTGAATGATTGATATATAGAATTTTTTGACCCTAGAATACTTGATTGTAGTATGTACCCTCTTGTCTTTAGACAACCTTAACACATTGTGGGTTGCTTCGGTATTCCTCATGGTGTGGTTGGATGAGTCATTCTCCCACTCTCAGTATTTTGGATCTGGGGTGTGACAAGGTTTAAATGGTGGCCCATGCTCGTCTATTTTTAGACTTATGTAGTGGCCTGATTATAAGAAATCTTAGTCAAATATGTTCCTCCTTAAAATCCTAAATCTGCCTTCTCGAACTCAGCTTGACTCCTGTACCATTATTCCTTGATCCTTTCTTGTCTTATTCTTGTTTTATATTTTGTCCTTTTCTTTATGGCTTCTTCAGAATTGGTAGTTGGAGCACCAGTGGTTTTACCATGATAAGGATCCGTTGGCCCAAAATGAGAGACATCACCTGATCTTGGAGGGGTCAAGGTAGAACCCGTAGAGGAGAACGAGGAGCGACATATAGCAAAAGTTCTAGTACCCCCGGTCGTACCAACAGTATCAGTAGCACTTGATACACCGGCACGACTAAAGATTATTCGAGGAATGATGGCGGCTCAACAACATCAACAGGAGGAGCATAATGTCTTATTGCATCAAGGATTACATACGGCCTTGGAGAGAAGTGTTAGAACAGGCTCAGGGGAATCGGTGAGGTTATTTCGACTCAACCCTAGCTACTTTGATGGCACGGAGGATACTGTTGCCACAGATGCTTGGCTACAGAACATTGAGATAATACTAACAGCAGCAAGGGTTCCAACTGAGGAACAAGTTGATCAGGTCTAATTGCAACTCCAGGACCTTGTCAAAGATTGGTCGGCAGCAGAATAGGTTTGTTTAAGACAACCCGTCTCATGGGACAACTTTATAACCTATTTTAGGGTCAATTATTTCAGAATCGTAGATCAGTATGAGCTACAGCAATGGTTTATCAATCTTAAATAGTCTAGAAGGATGGTTGATGGCTACGCAATAGAGTTCTGCAGGTTTGCCCCAACAATGGTAGGAACAGAAACTGAGCGGGCGATGAGGTTTCAATATGGACTTTATCTAGAAATTCAGCAACTGGTAGAGGGACATAACTACCAGACCTTTGACGAAGTATTGATCGCATCCAGGTGACATGAGCTGACAATACAGAGGTTAGCTTCGAGGACAGGAGGCCAGAAGAAGTCTCATGCACAGAGCGGAGGAGGAAGACCAGTACAACGGACGTCAGCACCATCTTCAGCCATTCCCATTTATGACACAGTACCAAGGAGGTCAGTAGCATCGGTAGCAACAATACCAGCTCGTCCATGTCAGCCGAAGCAACAACAACAACGATTGGAAGCCCCAATCGAATGTATATATTGTGGCAAGGAAGGTAATACCAAAGATGTGTGGAGGGCAGTACAAAGGTTGTTCCTACAATATGGTAGTCCAGACCATTAGATCGCCAATTATCCGATAATGTAGAGGATTGAAGAGCTAGTGCAACGATTAGCCTTGCCAGCACCAAGAACAACTCTGTATAGGGGACCGACACTAGCAGTCAGGCCTTTGCCTCAACGTCCATTGTCGACGGAAATTCAGATATACAACCAGTAGAGGAATCAATAGGATAGGCAGTTGAGGCCATAACTGTGTATCTAAGGAGGGCAGTAACAAGGAGCAAAACAAGGCCAAGGGCAAGATTTTACCCTATCGCTGGAGGAGGCGTTTGCATCAGGTGATATGGTGGTAGGTATCATTTTTATTACATCTTTTTCTGCCATAGCATTATTTAATTCGGGAGGATCCTATTCATTTGTATGTGCATAATTTATGATACGTATTGGATTGGAGTTTAAGGTATTGCTAGAGAGGCTAAATATACTCACTGGTAATGTTCTCCTAGGAGTTGATAAACTATGTCTAGTGTGTCCAATCGTAGTGTGTGAGCATTTATTACCTACAAGGTTGATCAAGTTTCCTATGGATAATTTTTATGTTATTCTAGTCATGGACTGGTTGAGAGACAGTCATGCGATGATAGATTAACATAGGGGTAGAGTTTTGTTTAACATCCCGGGCAAGGAAGAGTTTATCTTCAACAGAACGGTGAGTGACCAGCATAAAGAAAGCATACCAGCAGTAGCAAAAATTAGAGATCAGCTTTCCAAAATAATTGAAGAATTTCTTGATGTATTTCCGAAAGATCTTCCACTATTATCCTCTGTAAGGGAAGTGGAGTTCTGTATAGAATTGAGGCCAAGAGCAGAAGCAATTTCCAGCAAATTCTATCAGATGTCACCAATGGAACTCAACCAACTATATCAACATATGGAAGAACTGAAGGCGAACAAGTTTATTCGTGCTAGTGGATCACCATGGAAAGCACCAGTGCTTATAGTAAAGAAGAAAGACAGGAAGTCACAGTTGTGTATCGACTACAGGCAACTGAATACAGTAAAAGTGAAGAACAAGTATCCATTGCCTAGGATTGATGATATGTTTGACCAATTGAGTGAAGAAAAAGTATTTTCCAAGATAGACCTTCGATCAGGATATTATCAAGTAAGGATCGGGGAGCAAGATATATCGAAGACAGCATTTCTATCTCGATATAGGCATTAAGAATTTTTAGTCATGCCATTCGGATTGATTAATGCACCAACATTATTAATGAATTTGATGAATCGTATATTTAAGAAATACCTAGATCAATTTGTATTGGTGTTCATAGATGACATTCTTGTCTACGCCAACAATGAAGAAGAGCATAAATAACATCTTCGGAGAGTGTTGCAAGTTATAAGGGAGCATCAGTTGTAGGCCAAGCTCAATAAGTGTGAATTCTGGTTTGGTCATATTTTATTCATGGGGAACATTATCTCAGGAGCAGGAGTATCAGTGGACCCTAAGAAGGTCGAAGTAGTAGAGAATTGGCCTGTCCCGAAGACAGTAGAAGATTTTTGAAGTTTCTTAGGGTTAGGGGGATATTACCGAAGGTTCATTATAGACTTGACAAGGATTTCAGCACCAATGACTCGTCTAATTCGTAAAGAGGTAAAGTTTGTTTGGATGGCAGAGTGCCAATCAGCATTTAAGAATTTAAAAAAGAAACTGATATCAGCACCGATCCTTACACTCCCAATAGGATCAGGTGAGTTCATAATTTATTGCGATGCATTTGGAAAAGGACTCTGGTGTGTTGATGCAGCCCAAAAAAGTGATTGCTTATGCATCTTGGCAGCTTCGATATCATGAGAAAAATTATCCAATATATAATTTGGAGTTAGTTGCAGTAGTATTTGCACTCAAGCTATGGAGACACTACCTATGGCGATCGTGTTGAAATATTTACATATTATAAGAGTTTAAAGTACATATTCACCTAGAAGGACCTTAACATGTGGCAGAGAAGTGGCTAAAATTGTTTAGTGATTATGATGCAGCACTTCAGTATCATCCAGGCAAGGCAAATATGGTGGAAGATGCTCTAAGTGGGAGAGGCAGCGCATTTGTCTTGACAACTTAGAAGAACGTATTAGAAGATCTTCGAGAGATGGGCATCGAGGTAGTGTAACCTCAAAGAGCAAAAATACTAGCCAGTCTTCAGATGCAGTCAACCTTGGTGGAGAAGATCAAGGTGACTCAAGCAGAAGATTCTCAGATTCAGAAGCTTATGACAGAATATGAGTTAGGCCTTAAGAAGGAATTAAGAATTCAAGAAGATAGAACACTTAGATTTGGAAACCGTCTTTATGTGCCAAGTGGAGATATCAGACATGAAGTAATAATCGAGGCACACAGTTCTCAATATTCTATTCATCTAGGTGGCACGAAGATATACCATAATATCAAGCAATATTTTTGGTGGAACAAAATGAAAAGAGAGATAGATCGGTTCATTTCACGATGTCTCATACGTCAACAGGTGAAGACAGGGCAGCAGAGACCAGCAGGATTATTACAACCCCTGCCTATTCCTCAGTGGAAGTACAAACACATTACAATAGAATTTGTGATCGGCTTACCTAGATCCCCTACTGGACGTGATATAGTTTGGGTAATAGTAGATCGACTCACGAAGGTGGCATATTTTTTCCCTTTCGGGTAGGATAATCCACTAAGCAGTTAGCATAGATGTATATGCGGTATATAGTAAGGCAGCATGGAGTTCCAACAAATATAGTGTCAGACCGTGATACCCGCTTTATGTCATATTTTTGGATAAGTTTACACGAGCGCTTGGGTACTAAGTTGATATTTAGTACAGTATACCATCATCAGACAGACGGCCAGTGAGAGTGGACAATACAAACATTAAAAGATATGTTGTAGGCTTATACTTTAGACCTTGGTGGGCCTTGGGAAGATCATCTTTACTTAGTGGAATTCTCGTACAACAATAGTTCTCAGGTCAGCATACAAATGGCTCCATTCGAGGCATTATACGAAAGGAAGTGCAGGTCACCTTTAGCATGGGATAACATTGGTGAATGGAAGATGTTGGGGCCTGAGATGATCACACAGACCATTGAAGTGGTCAAGTAGAATAGAGAGCGACTTAGAGTTGCACAAGATCGTCATCGTCATTGGACAGATCAGCAGCATAGGCCGTTAGAGTTTTTTGTTGGCGATCACATACTTTTGTGAATTTTGCTTACTTGTGGAGTTATTAGGTACGAAGTTCGCATGAAGCTTAGTACATGGTACATTGGACCATTCAATATTCTCGAAAGGGTAGGGGATGTTGCTTATCTTCTTGCCCTTTCGCCTTTTCTACGTGAGGTGCATGATGTCTTTCATGTGTCTCAGTTGCGTAGGTACGTTTAGAATACGAGTCATATCCTTGATCACTATGAGTTAGTAGTTGGTACATAATTGACTTACGAGGAATGGTCCGTGTCCATTTTGGATCAGAGAGAGAAGGTACTCAATAATCGGACTATATGTCATGTTTATGTTGCTTGGGGGAATCACACTTTGGGATTGTCGACGTGGAAGCACGAGGACGATATTCGATCTTGGTACCCGCACCTATTAAACTCATAAGGTCCATTTTCTTCGTATGCCTTCGCATCTTTTATTCCGTGATCGGCAAAGCACTCATAATTGATAAAGTTGCTTCGCTTCATTATAGATGTTATTGTTATACTTACATGTTTGTATGTGTAGATTGCTTATAAATAGTTGTTGCTGGCTTTGATATTTCTAGCTAGCCTTGAGTTTGAATTTTGAGGACAAAAATTATCTTAGGTGAATAGAGATGTCACTCCCTATTCCCAATATACGTATTTGGACCGTAATTTATTTTTTACTAGCATAGTTATATGTTATAAAAAGACTAGACCTATTCTTTGGTTCACTTGGCTCTTGGTTTATTTGTTTGGTTTGGTTTGGTTTTATTATGAGATGAACCCATGGTCCAAACCTCAAACCCACCATATATAACCCAACTTCACTCTCTCTCCTCTAATTTTTTACTCTTTCATTCTCTTTCTGAGGTTTTCCTCTCCCCCTCCAAAGGTAATTAAATCTTGCAAAAAATGGAGAAACCCTTTATATTTTGTTCCATTATGGTCCTTATATATTTTCTCATGCATTTAGAACATGGTATTTTTAGATTTTATTGATGGATTAGTGTATATCTAAGTTTTCATTTTTAGGATTTTCTTTGTGTTCTTGAATGTTCTTGGGTTTTGATCTCTTAAAAGTTAATATTTTTGAAAACTTATTTCTCTATGTTGATGAGCACTTAATTTTGGGTAGTTTAAAACTTTACTTTGCTGGATTTGGACTTCCTTTGAGGTTTTTGTGGAAGGAACAAGGTTTGTGTTTTGGAGCTTTTTTATGGCTAAACATGCTTGATTGGGACGAAGGAGCTCCATACGCCTAGAAGATTGCATACGGCCTGGACTTCTCACCCAAAAGATTTTATGCAGCCATCTTGTTTGACGCATGGAATAGATTTATGCAAATGTATCCCTTGGCCAAATGCTTGAAGCTTGGACGAATAAATTTTTTCTAAATTCTCAAAAGATTTTATGCGGCCAAGTATATATGCGGTACAGAGGAGCATGTGCCCTAATTGACCATGCGGCTAGGAGTTAGACATCCCTCTTCTTCTGGACGCATAACTATTTACTTACTCGGCACGACTTTTTCTACTTTTGTCTTTTCTTCTGTAACTTTTATCACATATCACATCAGTTACTTTTTCTGACTTGACTGGACTTGCATTTTAATTTACGTTGCACTTACCTCAAGGAGTGAACCTTCTCTTAATCCATGCGGTATGTTGGTCCATGCGGCCAATTAGTTCATCAGACCCATTTGGTCATGCGGCCAACTAACTCATGCGTTGACTGTTCCCATGCGTTCACTTTGACACATGTTTGGTTTAACATTTTTGTTTGATTAAATGATTGTGTTGCTATGTGTTAAACTTAGAAATGCCTTATATGTGTAACCTTCGTATCCTAAAATTTTAGCTTAAATGTTGTAATTAGGCTAATTTGGGGCTATTAGGATTTTTCCAGAATTTTTGGTTAATTAAAATATCCCAAACTTATTTTAGGGTCAAACATAATTTAAAATATCCCAAACTTTTATTTTAGGTTCTAAATAATCAACAATATTTTCTAGAATTTTTCGGGAATTTTTTGATTATTTTTAGCATTTATTTTGAGTTAATTATGCAAAACTGAATTAAAAACTAATTTCTAGAAAAAGAAAACTCCAATAAAATCCATCCTGCCCAGTCAGCAGCCAGCCTGGCCCGTATGCCAGCCAACGTAGCCCAGACAGCGGGGCCCAGCGAGGTCAGTTAGAGGGGGCGAGTGCGAGTGCAAGTCGAGCCGGGTCACCGAGCCGACCTCGAGTCGAGCGAGTCTTAATCCGACACGGACTGAGCCGAGCCAAGCCGGGTTGAACCCTGGTCGTTCGATCCAAGTGGGCAGCAGTGGATAGCTGCCATATGGCGCACTCCGAGCCACTGCGGTTTCTCTCTCCTCTATATATATATAGTATTAAGTTAGAATTTCTAGGGTTTTTCTTTAAGCCAATTTTGGAGAATTGTCATCTAGGGTGTCCTTCATCTTCCAGAAGCAATTACTCATAGCTCTGGACTCCAAACACTACCCAGTTTCTTATGTTAGAACCGTATTGCGGTCAGTTATTAGAATAGGTAAATTGTTTCATGAAATTATAAATATTAAATTCTAGAAAATTTATAGAGCACAGTATATCCGAAAATAGATGTGTCTCCGTATTTTTGCGATTTCGGGAGAACCAGGAATCAGAATAATGAATTGTTTGACGTTTTAGAAATCTAATATCGAGATCATTGAAATATGTTTTTCCTTGGATTTAATATTAAATATTTTGATGCTGTTAATTCGGTAGAACTTTTAGGTTAACAATCAACCACAGTTGCACAATATAATTTTGTATGGGCAATAATTTCCAAATGAATTTGAATCCGGATGAGCCATAAATTCTGGCATATTTGTGACAACTAAAATCTATAGGAAACCAAGCATGAAAGTTGAGTTTGTATCAGTTGACTTTTCGGTTAACGGATCGTCTCGATTTGCGTGACATGAGTCTCGAGTTGATAAAATTTAGTTTCTTTGGACAAAATTTAGGAATTAACCTAAAAATAAGAATAATAAGATTAAAATAGGATTTTAGAGTAATTATTCCATAATTAAATAAATTAAAATAATTTATCTTTTGACATGTAAATTTGTACTATATAGGCTATTTGGACTGTGTCATGGATTCTGAATCATACAAGCTAAGGACCATAGGCGAGTACATTTTCGTGATTACTTTTAGTACTTGATAGTCTCTATAATGCATACTTAGTATTGATTATTTGATTTTTGACACTTGCTACACGGATTAGTATGATGGATAATTATTATGAGATACGTGACCACTCTGGATTATTATTAATTCTTCGTGACTGGTTCAGAATCCATGTTGTACTCGTGGAGAGGGGAAATACTTAGTGGATGTGTGAACTACCCTTTCTATCCCATGGTCTTACTGGAATAATAGCATCCATGCATGACACGTGTGGTTTGCCGGATTTTACCCCTTAGTCGTTTACATGTCAACTAGGTATTTCAAATCACATAGAGTAGTTATTCCTATCTGTTCTTCCATACATTACAGTTATTTTCTTTGTTGCTTGGAGATATTGTACTATATGTTGCCATGACAGGACTTTAGCATTTATTTATTCTAGTTGCCTTATTATGGTTTCGGTATTGTTGCTATCATATATTCGTTACTATTTCTTGTCTTATAGCTTCTTCCATGTGTTGGAACTGTTTTCACTATGATGTACTCGTTCCTTTCCTGAGTGGATAACCATATTTTTGGTGACTATAATAAGGATGAAATCCCTACACATTATGGACCGTATGCTAGCGACATAATAGAGTCTGATCTTGCCCTTCCGGAGGATCAGGGAGACTTAGCAGCTAAGATATCGTCTGCAATGGAGTAGTATAGTAGTATTTGATTTTGTTAGTTATTTTGGATAGAATTGTTCTCCGACAGTTTTTCTAAAGTATTTTGAACATTATACTTTGGATATTTAGTTTTTGGGAAGATTCCTTGGACCCGCATCAAGATTATTTTTTTATTACTTTCTTGGTGTATTCATTAAACTAGTGCCTATGATTGAGTATAGTGTAGAGATATATATATGTTGTGAGTTGTAGATTACTTGGGGCTTATTGTACAACGTTCTACCGCCGACACTGCGGCGTAGGCTGGACGTACCCATGACTCATGCCCAAACCCAAGGTGCGGGTCATAACACATTTTTAGTGGTGTCCCATGCAGGTCAGGTTTCGCACAAGGTTGCGAACTCGTAGTGGTACTCAAGTTAGATGTATGACTGCGAGCCTGCTATAGGATATACATACTAGGGATAGGAAGATACTTAATCATAACTAGGGATCCTAAATACTCAACTTGCTAACCCTTATTAATTTCTCTCGAGCAATCGGACCGCTTCCATAGTTGATTGTCCTTCTTAAATACTTTCTTATCTTGTTCCATATCAATTGAATTCTTGTTGCCTTCAACCTTTCATAATGCCACCCAAGACTAGAACACGCGGTACCAGAGCCAATGATGCTTTTCCCACACCATCCGTATCATAGGAGGCCTCATCAGCTGGATCGAGGAGTCTTCCTCCTTCTCCTCAACTATTACTCAAACTCTTCAGAAGCATGATGGAGAAACAAAAGGCTCAAGCAGAGGCTCAGAGGAAATAGACAAAAATGTTGAGGGCAGGAATAGAAAATGCCCAACAGGTTACCCTAGCATCCATGGAGAGGGTTGCCCAGCAACCACAACAACAGGCTGCTCAACCAAAGGTGGGAAACATCCAGGACTTCAAGAAGATGGAGCCACGAACATTCAAAGGGATAGAGGGAATCCTCTACGCTGATGAGTGGCTCAAGGATATTGAGAGGATAATGAGAGTTTCTCGACTTTTCGAGGACCTGAAGATTGAGGTTGTTGGCTTGCAGCTTCACGACATTACTCGTACTTGGTTTAGGAATGAGCCTAGGATTGCGGATCCAAACCTGACTTGTGAGTAGTTCAAGGACCTCTTTAAGAGGAAATTCTTTCCTGCGGTAGCCAAAGGGGTTCTAGAAATCAATTCCAAAACTTAGAGCAGATCGGGATGACCGTGGATGAGTATGCTACAGAATTTAGCAACCAGAGCCGATTCTCAGAGTACATGGGGAGGGACCCGGAGGATAGAGCTTGACGATTCAGAGAGGTCTTGAACCAAGAGGTCAAGGTCCATATTTCTTTGGCTCATACGACTTTTGCTGATATATTCGCAGAGGCTCAAAGGGTCGAAGTGGATATGGGTCTTTGGAACAAGAGAAACAAGGATGCTATCGGCTGTGTTAGTAATCAGGAGCAGGCAAAAAGTCCATAGTTTTGGCCAAGGACCTGTCAGCAACTACAATAGTACCATACCCCAGTTAGAGCCCCAGCTCAACAAGTGCAGCAGCAGCCACAGAGACAAGTACATTAAGCACCCTATACAATTATTGCAAGAAGCCAAGGCATTCATGGGAGATCTGTTGGAAGAGATTAGGCGTGCGCTTATACTGTGGATCACCTACGCATCAGATGAGAGAGTGCCCTACTATACCTCCTATAGAAGGATCCTCAGCAGCAAAGAGGACCCCCACTTCTTACACAACAGCAGCAGTTTTCCCAACACCAGCAAAGGGGAGTACCTCCATAGGGCAGAGCTTTTTTCATGACCATAGAGGAGGCGGAGCAGACGGGTGATGTGATAGCAGGTTCTATTCTTCTTGATTCTATTCCAGTATTTGCCTTCTTTTATTCTGGTGCATCGCATAGCTTCATTTATGTATTCTTTATGCTTAAGCATAGTTTAGTAACAGAGTCCTTGAGTAAGAGTTGTAAGATCACGACTAGTGGAGGCACTATCTTAGTTAGTGATACTTGCAAGGGGCGTTGTGTTACCTTGGGAGGCCATAATTTGGATGCAAGTTTACTCGTAATGCCACTTTTGAGTTTTAATATTATCCTTGGAATGGATTGGTTGAGTATGCACCATGCTAGCATAGACTGTCGTAGAGGACGTCTCTTGTTCCTCCCTCCAGGCGAGCCAGAATTTAAGTTTCTTAGGGGAGGAGTTGGGCAGAGTGATGGGATTATTTGTGTCACGACCCGCACCCGGTATAGGGGCACGAGAGCATGGGTACGTCCAGCCTACGCCGCAGCATCAGCGGTAGAACGTTGTCTAGGTCATGATACTATCTAATCAATCTCACATGAATATCCAACTCTATAAGAAGACACAGATATCACAATATAATATGGAATACTAAATCATGAAAAATAAAGCACGATGAGATATCGAAGAAAATAAATGAAATACAAGACAAGTCTAACAAGAATAAAATAATCTAACCTGTAATCCATAATATGCAAAACTCCAAGTATGCTGGAAACAAGTCCTCTAAGTCATAGTCTGGAAAAATATTTCCAATCAGGATGGAACGAAGTACATCTTTAATAGTAGTTCAACATAAATGATATAAACTATGTAGCAGTAAATAGATAAAAATATACAAGATGCATATACATGTACGAGAGATATACAATAAAGAAAATACTAAAAATACTGTAAATAAATGCTGGAAGGAACAATATGTCAATGAACAAGAATACTATGACTAAGTGTGTGAGTACTAGCTTTAACATGTGATCGACTTGGGAACTTGTACGAGAGCTATATGGCCTGGCTAATTATACGTGCAGTGTATGACCAACACTAACATGAGAACAAGACTTGTACATGATGGGTATGATCACATATCTACAGTAAAATACTCTCCACCCTCGACTGGTATAGTAGATCCAACCATGGTACGCAATGGCACAGGATTCCCCAAGAAGATAGCGACTCTTCCCGAGAATCAACGTATGTACATGTACAAGATAAACAAAGAAACAAGACTTGTACAAGATACACCATGAACAAGGAATAACATCTCATGACGAGATCCGGATATACCAATCTGTGTAACCATAGTGTCAAGAAATATGGATATTTATACTAGATACAATGAACATAGAGGATATCAAAAATAAGAAACTATCAGAGAATATACTCGCCTGGGGTTCTTAGCTGGCAATAACAAGGTCCGATATACGAGGTCTTGTCTGTATAATCCAACAGTCCTATAGACATTATTAAATAATACAATATTGCATCAGACATTACACTAACACACACAATCAAAACACAATAAACTCGGGCTACACTAGGTATGACACTAGTCAACTAGGGTCAAGTGTGCGTCTAATTGCACGGGTGTCACGTCTGTAATTGCTGTGCAAAATATATAGTCAAAATGATACAGGGCTTGCCAGTACGTTAGTGTACATATGGCAGTCTACTAACATATTACATGGTCACGGTCAATGTAACTACGGGGTATCCATAATTACACTCAGGTCACCTAGTACATATATCATTATACATATTATCTTAACTATCATTAAATATTAAATTACCTACAATATATATATATTAATTATATACATACTAAACATATACTAAATGAATACATATACTAAATGTATACTATACACATACGTACAAAATCCTAAAGGAGGGCAGGAACGAACCTGCGCACGGGCACGACGATGATGACGACAATGTTGACTATTACGATGGTTACGACTACGGCGACGATGATGATGGTGAAGGTGATGGTGATGATCATGGTGGAGATGATGATGAAGATGATGGTAATGGTAATGGTTATAGAGGTGATCACAGTGAAGATGTTGATGATGAAGGAGAGGGTATCCAGTCCAGTCGAGGAGAGAATGGAATGAGCAGCGGGTGGTATCGGGCTTCAGGCTTGAGGCTGATCGGTGCAGGCTTCCGGCGAGTTAAGCGGGTCGGTAGAGTTGTTGACGGGATGGCAGCGATTTAGTGGTCGGGACAGCGGCTCGAGGCGGGTGATAAAGTTGTGGGAAGGGCGGAGGGTAGTGCTCGGTGGTATCGAGGAGGAGGAGACGGTGATGGGATGAAGATCAACGATGGGGTCGACAGGGTGCTGCTCGACGAGGTTCAGCGGGTCTGGACGAGGTCCGATCGACGAGGAAAGGCGGGAATGGTCGTGTGGAGGAGTCTTCAGCCGTGGGTGACGGGACTCCGGCGGGTTGGTCGACGTGTGGAGGAGTTCAGGCAGCGGGCTCAAGCGGTTCAGCGGGCGCCTGGTCGGCTGAAGAGTTCGAGGAGAGGCGGGGGTCATCGTGGAGGCTTCAGTGGGAAGTCGACAGGCGTTCAGTGGTCGGGGGTCGTGCAGAGGAGGGTCTCCGGTCGAGGCGGCTGGGGTGGCTTCTCCGGCCAGGATGCCGGCGGTGACAGGCAGGGTAGGAGGAAGATAGGGTATGTCGGCTGTGCTCTTGTAGTTTAGGAATAGGAAAAGAAAAGGAAAAAATAAAGAAAAGGGAAACGAATATATATATATGTGTAAGTATTGGTTTGACCTAGAAATAGGGCTTGGTCAAACCCTCTTGGAATTGGGCCTTCTCATGTAGGATTTCAAGGGCCATGATTCAAATGGGTTCAAAATGAATAACTAGGATTGTATTGGTTCAAGGTTTGGAGGGTCAGGGTTCTAGCAGGTTGGTGTTGAATTACACACTCCCAAAAATTATGGAAACATACACATAAAGGAAAAATGGGTTTATTCACGTGTCGTGTCCAACGGAATAGACACCTTAATTCACTTTTGCAGAAAAGTGCCCAACAATTAGAAAATCATGCAAAGTTGGGTTTTTGGTTTATTTAATTAAAAATAAATGCAATTGGTGTTCTAAAATAAGTTAGAAGTACATGGGACTGGAATTAAGTGGGACACAAGTGTCATGAATGAAGAAGACTCAGAATAGAATATTACCCTAATTTGGGTTGCACAAAATGGGTCGAGATTGTGTCTCTAATTTTAATTGGAACACACAAGGATACAAAATTGGATTTGTTCAGAATTAAATAATAAATGTTTGCGACAAAAATTTTGCGACTAAAATGTAGCACAAGAGAATATAATTATGAGTTACACAAAGGTCATAATGAAAGGCAGGCACGTCTAGGACAAAGTTGTAGAATTTCTTGGAAGGCAAAAGCTATGGTAGCGCTCCAAATATCAAAGAAATGGTAAGGCGCAACAATTAAATAAATCACAGTAATTTAAATATAATTAATTATCATGCAATCATTTACACATTAATTATGAAATTACCAAAATATCCCTAATCTGAAATGTAGGGGTGACAAGTCTACCCTCCTTAAAAGAATTTTGTCCTCAAAATTTAAGATCCTCAATAGTTCTATTTACCAAAAAAAAATTCATCAAAAATTAAATTCATTTAACCATATAATCATGAAGTAAATTCATATTGTTATTTCACAAAGCAGAACCCGATGATCAAGTGTATCTTTCCTTGAACAATAGTGCGCACCAGGCTGATGGCCATTGAGGGACACGAGTGGGTTTCTTGATCATGGCACGTTATTGTATTTTACACTTTTAGATGTTTAGCCACCGACACTTGTTAGCCATAAATATGGACATTTAGTCTTTTTACATGATTGTAATTAATCAGACTATAGTTGATCATGGTTATGTACTTTTTCTACTCTACCAGCTTATTATTTTGTATTGTTGGTTTCTAGAATATTGTAGCCGGACATTTGGGACTCCTTATTTCCTTACCATACATGTTCTATGTTACTATCCTTACTTGACTGATTGAGAAAATAGATGTTCTATGTTGTAACGCCCCACAACCGCTTGGAGTGTTACGCTGAGTCGGATTGAATAAATCAAATGCTGGTTACATTTAAAATGTTGGATTTCAGGAAGAAGGATTAATCGAGTTGGTTTCAATGTGCAGATGGCTAGCGGGTTCGATGGAAATCAGGTGTTCGTTCAGAATATTACTGAGTAGTTGAATGGAAGCGATAATGTCGTCTTTCTTAGTCCGATCGGTCGGTTGATTTGGAGAGCACAGCCTGCTCGCACGGTCATACCAGTTGAGTAGATCGTGCTTGCATCGGACCACGGGTTCAAGGGATTGGCCGTATCGACAGGACAGGATACCTAACGGGATAGATCATTGTGAGTGGGCTCTTTTCCTTCTTCTCTACTCCTTCATGTCCAATAATATGGAAAACACATAAAAGGCTTGAACACTTAGGCTGAAACATCGAGAATCACTATACAGAGGCATGCATAGAGTGTACGTCATTTATTTGGTAGGATTGTGGCTTGAAATAATTTACGCATTGGATAGTTGGAGCGATAGTTGGAATATTGCATTTGAGGCAGTCGGTTGGATAATTGGGATTATGCTTGGACGATTGAAATTATACATTTTGGAATGATATATTGAGGCATGGGAATATAGGAATATCGGGAATTCGGGCGAGCGAGCGTGCATCCGTGCACAAGTATCACTTGGTCGCTTTGTCTTGCAAAGCGAGCAGTTGTGGTTCAAAACCGAACAACTGCATCGGCGAGGTATTTTGCCGCTTGATGGGGCATCTTGCCACGAATGGGGCATTGTGCCACTAAAACGGCATTGTGCCATGGGATTGCTTCGAGCATGGGTGTTGCACCAATTTCGGACTCTGTGTTGAGAATAGGCATTGTGCCTATGAAATACTTGATATTTTGGTGCCTTGGGCTATATTTTGAGGTCAAGATTTGGATTCCTTGGTTGGATATGTTGGAAGTATGGTTATGGATATTGGTTGGATATTGGTTGAACGAGTCTAGGATCGCTTGGTGGGGCGAGAATATTTTGATCCTCTCGTCATACCTACGTGTCTGCATAGTCACGGACAACCTGCGTGGCACAGGGTTTGGTTTCCTGGAATGGGATGAGGCACCGGGGCACCGGGACCGTTCCACCATGGAGAAAATAATGGGCATCGTGCGATTGGGCGCAGTGCTGGTAGTCCGATACCAACAGGCGGGAGTAGCTGCCCAACCCTGGATCGGGTAGGATTGCCCTATTGATCTTGGTCCGATCAATGTCATTCGTGGCTTTTAGCCAGTGACTTCATATAGTATAAGTGATGGCTTGCTTTTCTTTTATTGGTTTGGCTTTCGTGTAGGCGCGGCCACCTTGCCTCGACAAGAGTGTGCACTTGAGATTGGAATATATATAACTTTTGTTGAGGATGGATATTGAGACGAGACTGATGGTTCGATATATTATCGTGCAAGCGATGGCATTGAGTAAGACGGGTCAGATTTATATAAATGCTTGTCGTTTGGTTTGAGTTGAATGCTTGCATGCTTAAACTGCTTTACAGCTTTCCTTAACATGTCATTCATATGCCATGAAACGAATCTAAGATTCATCTAGAAAGATCACCATATAACTGGTTGCATTCACTATTTTACTTAGTGTCGGCTTAGATGAGTGGGTTACCCCGCTCACTAGTATGGCTGTGTACTGACCCACGTTTGTGGGCAAATATTTCAGGTACGCAGGCGTAGTGGCGCTGCTTGGATATACGGGACAAGATGTATGAACTGTAAGTACCTTTGTGGGCTACAGAAAAGAGCAAGAGAATTTCATCGTCTCCGTGCATCGCCTTTGTGGTATTGCCTTCGGGGCATTTTATTTGGACCCTATCGTGAGCTTCGCTGCGTATTACTCTGATGTGTGCTTGGTACACAATTGGCTTCCGCTGTAACTTGGTTATTTCGATGATAACTTTGGTGTTTAACAACATCGTCTTGTACGAGCGCAACTCCAGGCTCGTACGACATCACGTCCCGATGAGAACGATTGTCCCACGGGAGAGCTGCAACGTGGTGATTTCACGTTCAGCAGGGACTATTGAGCTTACGGGAGATTGGGGCATGACAGATTGGTATCAGAGCGCCTGCTTCATTTTCTCGGACTTGGTCCTTCGCTTCATCACAAACTCTAAATAGCTTCCGCGTGTCGTCTAGCTCTTGACTCTACTCGGTGCCGCATCGGATGTTTCATGCAATAAGTCTATTTATTGCTAGTTGTGGATGCATGTTATTTTTCTTGGTTGTGTTGCCTTGGTTGGTTTTTGTAGGATCGTTTAGCCTCGTTAGGCGTTGTTGCATTCGTGCAGCAAGTTGGTTGGCGTTGTTGCATTTGTGCAACAAGTTGTAGGCTTTTGTTGGGTTGGCTTGGCTTATCGTTCGGGGAGATTCTGATTGCCTCAATGGATCAGTTGGTTGGCTAACGAGATTTGGTTATGTGGCATATTGTGAGTAGAAGCATTCGATGAGAATGAATCCTTGCACGAGTTGCTCGTCTAGCGATTGTGTTGGATAGAAGTTGGAATTTTGGCTGTGGCGCATCGGTTGGGCATGTTTGAGTTTGGCTCGAGAATATCAGAATAAGTTGGAACGAGTTGCTCGTACAACAAAAGTGTGGAAATATTGGATATTGGGTTGGACTATTTGAAAGAGAGCTCGATGCACGGGATTGCTCGTGTTGCGAAAGTATCAGACGGTTTGAGAAACAGTTAGATAATTCAAGCATTGCCTGAGTTCTGTGTCAGACTTGAATTAGGAAAGGCATGATCACGCATGAAGGATGGTTCGAACGGATCTTGGATTCGTGAAAGAAAACGTAATATGAGTAGCGACTTGATTCGGAGTGGTATATGGGATACCATATTTTGAGCAAGGTATTAGAAATATTTTGGTTGGACGTCTATGGGAATTGCCTGAACGGACTCGTGAAACGAGAATACAAGTTGGTTGGTCCAAGTCGGTTGAGTTGGAAAGAATGAAAATGAAGCAAACGAATATTGAGTTGAGTATATCGAGAACGGACTGATGCAAATGAAAGCATCGTTAGGCTTAAGAGATGGACGAGATCGGAATGAACAACTGGGTTATGCTTGAGCAAGCGATGGGTGAATAGAATAATAACGAGCACGAACTACGATTTTGGGCAACGCATTTGAGCTGTTGGTTGAGCAATAAAACACGAACTTGGTTTGGAGCGGCAAAGCGATGGATTCACACAAACTTGATAGATTTTGGTTATTGCTGCTCGAGAAGTGAATTAGAAATTTTTGGCAAGATATTGCAACGATGGAAGACGGATTCTCCGGAAGACGTGGACGGATTGTGGCAACAACGGAGGGCAAGATTGTGGCGGACGGACTTTTGAAGATAGCTAAATGTGAGAGCAACGTCGGAACAAATCACTGTACTGCTTGAGTAAGTTGGAAATGCAATGTGAAACATGCAATTCAGAACTTTGATGGATTCAGGACAGTACGGCGGATTGATGGAAGACAGTTTCAATGAGCGCTGTTCTCGGATTCGAAAACTTCTCTCGGATGAAATAGTTGGATTTTGGCTCAAATTTGGAGATGAGATATAGCCTGGTTTATAGTAACTGTCCATCGTGATAATTATAATTATCGAACGTAGCTTCGGGACAGCTGACCCTAGCGACTTGTCCGCTGAATCGGATATGAATATGGTAGACCCATAGAACGACCCTTGAGGCAGCGTATTTGGGAATGCGTCGAGGGAAGATGTGAGCAAGGAGATTTGGCTTATTGACTGAGTGTTGGATTCGAGAGACCCTTGGGATAGTCTTCAGCTGAAGATGCAGCCGGAAGATCGGAGCGATGGTGGAAATAGCCTAGTCAACTGATGAGATTCAGAGTCAGATTTTTATCGATGGCATCGCCTCTGACTCATCGTGCCCTAGAAGGGAATAGCATTCATATGAATTGATGACTGTGAAACTAGCTCGTGAAGTTAAAGCAACGGCTTGTTCAGATCAAATTCTTCCGAATACTGGAAGGGACAGACATATCTCAGATTTACAAGATGTCTCGAAACTTAGTCTGGAAAGCATGCTCGTTTGGGAGGCAAAGGTGATATTCTATGCTTCGAGGCAGTAGAAACAGCACAAAGTAGCAGCACGAAGTACTATTCCATGCGCAACCTAGGAATTGTGGTGAGTGTGTCCACGTTGAAATCGTGGCGACACTATCCCTTGGCGTGGCGACGAGATCTTCGTGGATCACACGAACCTCGATATAGATGTTCACCCTGTGAGATATTGAGATGGCAGGAAATATGTTGGACTGAGCTGATCTAAGCAAAGTTAATATTTGGGTAAGTCGCCTAGATGGGGTAGTATCAGTTGTGATAATGGTTCGGTGAACGAGATAATAATTGGAGATGTTGCTAGTGCTGATTCAGAAATAGTTGGATAGATTGAGTTGGAACGCGAACTCATTGAGTCGGTAGAAAATCATCATATATTGAGAATAGTGCTCAATCGAATATGTTGGAATGGAAATCGTGATTTGATTCAATTGGGAGTAAAGCAAATGGACGCCTCGAACATAAAGATACCCTTGTAACTTGTTCAAATTTGCTATCGCAAAGCTCGGCTGAAATGCATATATTTTAGGGACGCCTTAAATATGTGTATCGATCCAAAACTAAGCAATACGAAGAATTTGTATTGAGCTGCAAGGAGGATGTGGGAATTCGTAAAAATTTTACAAGCATTCAGCAGAACGAGATGCGGAGTCATAATCGTGAATATGTGCGTTGCTTAGAACAGATCCATAGAATTAGATTGTGGCATGTGATAGAAATGAGTACCAGCACGGTTCGTGGACGAACCTGATTCTAAGTGGTATATTATGTAACGCCCCGCAACAGCTCGGAGCGTTACGCTGAGTCGGATTGAATAAATCAAATGCTGGTTACATTTGAAATGTTGGATTTTGGGAAGAAGGATTAATCGAGTTGGTTTCAATGTGTAGATGGCTAGCGGGTTCGATGGAAAACAGATGTTCGTTCAGAACATTACTGAATAGCTGAATAGAAGCGATAATGCCGTCTTCCTTAGTCCGATCGGTCGGATGATTTGGAGAGCACGGCCTGCTCGCACGGTCATACCAGTTGAGTAGATCGCGCTTGCATCGGACCACGGGTTCAAGGGATTGGCCGTATCGGTAGGACAGGATGCCTAACGGGATAGATCATTGTGAGTGGGCTCTTTCCCTTCTCCTCTACTCCTTCATGTCTAATAATATGGAAAACACGTAAAAGGCTTGAACACTTGGGCTGAAACATCGAGAATCACTATACTGAGGCGTGCATAGAGTGTACGTCGTTTGTTTGGTAGGATTGTGGCTTAAAATGATTTACTCGTTGGATAGTTGGAGCGATAGTTGGAATATTGCATTTGAGGAAGTCGGTTGGATAATTGGGATTATGCTTGGACGGTTGAAATTATACATTTTGGAATAATATATTGAGGCATGGGAATATGGGAATATCGGAAATTCGGGCGAGCGAGCGTGCATCCGTGCACGAGTATCATTTGGTCGCTTAGTCTTGCAAAGCGAGCAGTTATGGTTCGAAACCGAATAACTGCATCGGCGAGGGTATTGTGCCGCTTGATGGGACATCGTGCCACGAATGGAGCATTGTGCCACTGAAACGACATTGTGCCATGGGATTGCTTCGAGCATGGGTGTTGCACCAATTTCGGACTCTGTGTTGAGAAGAGGCATTGTTCCTATAAAATACTTGATATTTTGGTGCCTTGGGCTATATTTTGAGGTCGAGATTTGGATTCCTTGGTTGGATATGTTGAAAGTATAGTTATGGATATTTGGTTGGATATCGGTTGAACGAGTCTAGGATCGCTTGGTGGGGCGAGAATGTTTCGATCCTCTCGTCATACCTACGTGTCTGCATAGTCACGGACAACCTGCGTGGCACAGGGTTTGGTTTCCTGGAACGGAATGAGGCACCGGGGCACCGGGACCGTTCCACCATGGAGGAAACAATGGGCATCGCGCAATTGGGCGCAATGCTGGTAGTCCGATACCACCAGGCGGGAGTAGCTGCCCAACCCTGGATTGGGTAGGATTGCCCTATTGATCTTGGTCCGATCAATGTCCTTCGTGGCTTTTAGCCAGTGACTTCATATAGTATAAGTGATGGCTTGCTTTTCTTTTGTTGGTTTGGCTTTCGTGTAGGCGCGGCCACCTTGCCTCGGTAAGAGTGTGCACTTGAGATTGGAATATATATAACTTTGGTTGAGGATGGATATTGAGGCGAGACTGATGGTTCGATATGTTATCGTGCAAGTGATGGCATTGAGTAAGACGGGTCGGATTTATATAAATGCTTGTCGTTTGGTTTGAGTTGAATGCTTGCATGCTTAAACTGCTTTACAGCTTTCCTTAACATGTCATTCATATGCCATGAAACGAATCTATGATTCATCTAGAAAGATCACCATATAACAGGTTGCATTCACTATTTTACTTAGTGTCGGCTTAGACGAGTAGGTTACCCCGCTCACCTGTACGGCTGTGTACTGACCCACGTTTGTGGGCAAATATTTCAGGTACGCAGGCGTAGTGGCGCTGCTTGGATATACGGGACAAGATGTATGAACTGTAAGTACCTTTGTGGGCTAGAGAAAAGAGCAAGAGAATTTCATCGTCTCGTGACATCGCCTTTGTGGCATTGCCTTCGGGGTATTTCATTTGGACCATATCGTGAGCTTCGCTGCGTATTACTCTGATGTGTGCTTGGTACACAATTGGCTTCCGCTGTAACTTGGTTGTTTCGAT
This sequence comes from Iris macrosiphon, assembly GCA_036927795.1. Taxonomy (NCBI): domain Eukaryota; kingdom Viridiplantae; phylum Streptophyta; class Magnoliopsida; order Asparagales; family Iridaceae; genus Iris; species Iris macrosiphon. Next base: position 86,323,311 of record JAYESA010000005.1, read on the forward strand.
GATAACTTTGGTGTTTAACAACATCGCCTTGTACGAGCGCAACTCCAGGCTCGTACGACATCACGTCCCGATGAGAACGATTGTCCCGCGGGAGAGCTGCAACGTGGTGATTTCACGTTCAGCAGGGACTATCGAGCTTGCGGGAGATTGGGGCGTGACATATGTGACCCTAAGTGACTTGCTTGTAGTATGCATCATCTTGTCTAGCTATAGTCATGACCGTCGTACGACGTTCTATACCCCGTACGGGGGAGCTGGCTATGTCCGTCTCCGTAATCGGGTACTGGGGCGTGACAACGCTGGTCCCCCCTCTTCCTCCTCCTCCTCTCTGGCTTCTCTCAGAATCGATCGGCATTTGCGGCAACGGTAGCCCTCCGTCTCTCCGACCCCCAACAGGAGAAAAACTCCTCTCCAACGATTAACCATCCTCGACAGTTGGTAATTTTTTATTTTTTTAAATTTTTTTAAATGTTCTTCCAATTTATGGTTTTTAAAATGCAATCAAAAGTGTTATTGGATTAGAATATATATCACAGATTATTCGCTATAATGTATGTAGGTGATTGTTGTGTAGTCTGTGTTCTTCAGTTTGGTAGGGAAGAGATTTTTTTGTTTGGATGGATTAAATTTTCTTGTTTCTGTGATAAATTACAAGTATATAAAAGTACTATGATGGTTGGGCTCTTGTAGATTTGATCCAAGAAAACCCTAATTAACGAAAGGAAGGCAATGTGGTAATTATATGGATCTTATTAGTGATCAGTATAATATATCAGAAGTTTCACAAGTGATAAATTGGTTCGAAAGAAAACCAAATTGAGTGCATTAGAAGTGAAACCAACATCTGAATGATCAAGAAATATGACAAAAAAGTTGGACAACTAATACCTAGAAAATTAAAAATTATGACCCAAAGACTAATCATGTAGACTGCCCCCACTCTCTATTTGCGTGTATAAATCTTGAAAGAATATAAAGTTAGGGAAGATAGAATTCTAATACTTAAAAACACTTTTACACGGTTAAAGTTGATTGCTTTCTATCCCGTTTGACACAAGGGCAAAAAATTGCGATAGAAATTTTTTTTGATATAAAAACATAATTTATATCTAATCCATATTGTTTGAATATATATAGTAGGTGCATAATCATGTACGGACAAGAAAGCAATGATTCGATACTTAGTTGACTGTTCATGGATTTAAAATAATAATTTTTTTATTACATTGCTTAAATATTTTTCTAAAATCTTCGAGAAGGTGAAGATTCGAACCTAGGTTAGGGTGAAGATTTGAACCATGTCTTCATTTACATTCGGAAAGAGATCATGCAAAATGCCATGTATGTCATCATCATTATGATTACCAATAACATCATCTTTTGTATACTCAACTATACTTTCAGATGTTGATGTTGTTCCTTTCCTTTCTCCATGATAAGACCACATTATATAGCTACCAAACATCTCATCACATATTAAATGTTCGTAAATAGTTTCTCTGTCTTTGAACTTAAAGTTCTTACGATTACTGCAAGGGCATCTCAAATTTTAATTTTCATCAACCGTGCCATTCTCACATAAGCAAAATCTATGAATGCAAGTACTCCATAAATATACTCTTGAGAATAATTGTCCATATGAACCCAACTCTTATCCATCAACTTCAATTACCTGAAAAGGTATAAACAAAGTAGAATCAACAATCATCAAGGAAAAACATAGCATGTACATAGCATATAGAATATCATAGTTAGTGGAATTTATATAATACATCAACAGTTGCATTCTTATATAAATGATACTATCAAAACTTATATTCTTTAGGATTTCACACAACAACCTGACAAATTTATAGTAAATCAGAAGTAGTGTACAGATTTTTCAGTTCCAAATGTTTTAGTAAATCAGAATTGGTAGTATGATATCACACAAGAAGTTGAAAGAAATTACAGAGGAACAATTTGCAATTGAGAGAAAATTGTTATAAAAAAATAATCCAAAAAATTAAATTACAGAGAGAATGAAAAAAATTTCCATTCTCCCTTCCGCTCTCTCTCTACAAAAGTTTACGACTATCAGTAAGCAAAATTGAGTTGATTTTTTTGAATCAAACTCAACAAATTTACCAAGAAAAATTTAAAATCCTTAATAATGAAAAGAAAAAATTGCTAGCATTTATCACAAATTTAAAACCCTAAATAAAAAAATTTAAAACCCGAAATAACCTGAAATAACCCTAAATAATGAAATGAATAAATAACAAAAGAAAAAAATTCATATAAAGGAACAATTTGTAAGTTGAAGAAGGAAATTTAAAACAAATTTATCACAAATTTATATAACTCGGTTACAGACCTAGAATTTGTAAAAATTTTGGCATTTTTTTACGCTAATTTCACAAAATCTCATGGAAGATAATAAAATTAAAGTATTTCCAAAAAAAAAATTCAAGAGATTGAGATTTTGGGAACGAAAGTGCGAAAATCGTTCCCGAACCCCGAGAGTACCAGCGAGAGAACCGAGCAAAACGCAGAAACCAAAAATACCAAACACAAATCGCAGACACAAAAATTTTTTACGTAGAAAATCCTTGCGGAAAAAACTACCGGAAGATCGGAGTCCAACCCTGAAAAGCCTCCACTAATAGAATAAGAAATACACTGACTACTTACAAATTCTCATCGATCCAAACGGAACACCATAACTCTTTTGGAACAGAAAATAGATTACAACCACGAAAAAGAAAGTCAACGAGAAATACCCAAAACTTATCTCCTTCTTCGAAACGGCCTCCAATCATTCTTTCTCCTCTCCAATGTTGCAATGGCACACTTGCCTCCTTTTCTCTCCTTGTTACTATATTTTTTTAGATAAAGAGAGATATTTTAGAGCCAGGAGAACCTTATATATATAGGCTCAAACCCACAACTAGCATTCCTATTATAGATAGGAATATCCAATCCAATTATATTGACATATTCCTATTATATTTAGGAATATCCAATATAAATCCATTGAGATGTTTCTATTATATTTAGGAATATCTAGTCCAAATAAATTGAGGTATTCTTATTATATGTAGAAATACTCAATCCTACTCCGCGGTATTTTCTACATAGGTTGGGAGCCCCACCCACTCCAACAAATCTCTCCCTTCACAACTATATGGAGGGGGTCGTCATCCCGATGATCCGTCTACAGTACTCAAACTTTTCTCTTGGTAGAACCATTGTGAACATATCTGCTCCGTTGTCATCTTTATGAACCTTCTCAAGCGTCGCTTCCTTCTTGTCAACCATATCCCGTATCCAATGATAACGGGTATCAATGTGCTTGGAGCGGCTGTAAAATGTCTGGTTCTTCACAAGGTGAATAACACTTTGACTATCGCAAAGCAAAGGATATTGTTCCTACTTTAGCCCAATTTTCTGCAGCAGCTTCTTCATCCACAACAACCCCTTGCAAGCCTCCGTCGCTGTAATGTATTCTTCTTCTGTCGTCGATAAGACAACACAATTATGTAAATGCAACTGCCATGATACTACTCCACCATCAAACATCATCACATAGCCCAAAGTCGATCGCCTTGTCTCTACATTTCCAAACATATCAGCGTCGGTATATCCAACCAGCTTCGACTTGTCACCACCAAATAAAAGTCTCCAATAGGCAGTACCATCAAGATATCGTAGAATCCACTTGACCCCACTCTAATGTACAATTTCAGGATTGGAAGTGTACCTGCTAACTGTGCCGACTGCGTGAGAAATTTCTGGCCTCGTACATAAGATAACATACATATGACTCCCCATGGCTGACGCATATGGAACTCGCTCTATATCTTCCTTCTCGTCCTCGGAAGATGGACACTTCTCCTCAGTGAACATAAAGTAAGCCGCAAGGGGGTTACTCACTTTCTTCGACCCTTCTATCCCGAAACGCTGAAGTAACTGGTGAATGTACTTCTTTTGGGACAAGTATAGAAGCTTGGACTCTCTCTCTCTCTCTCGGCTGATCTCCATCCCAAGAATAGTCTTCACTGTGCCCAAATCCTTCATAGAGAAGGTCGTGCCCAGTTGGCGCTTTAACTCTGCTATCCTGGTGGCATTTTGACCCACCAACAGTATATCATCAACATAAAGCAATAAAATAATAAAATTATCCTCGGCGAAGTACCTCACAAAAATATAATGATCCGACATCGTCTGTGCATAGCCATGCTCCCCCATAAATGACTCAAACTTATTGTACCATTGCCTTGGAGCTTATTTCAGACCATACAAGCTCTTCCTTAACTGGCAGACCAAATATGACTTGCCCTTCTCACAGAATCCCTCTGGCTGCTTCATGTACAACTCCTCCCCAAGATCACCGTAGAGGAATATCGTCTTCATGTCCATTTGCTCGACCTCCAAGTCAAAACTGACTGCCAATGCTTGTACCACCCTTGTAGATGACTGCTTGATGACTAGAGAAAAGATTTTATCATAATCTACGCCTTTCCGCTGGCCGTATCCTTTAATTACCAGTCTCACTTTGTATCGAAGGCGAGTAGCATCATCTGTCTGCTTTACTCTGAACACCCATCGATTCTTCAAAACCTTCTTGCCCTTTGGCAACCGCACCAGATCATAAGTAGAGTTGGCCTCCAAGTAACTCATCTTCTCCTCCTTGGCCTCCATCAACTTCTTTCTGTGTTCATCTTCCATAGCCTCTGCAAAACTTTTGGGTTCTTCCCCGTCAGTTAGTAGCACATACTCACCCGGTAGTATCTCGTCAATGGTCGACGCTCTATATCGCTCCTCCTCAATGGAACTACTGGTGCTGGATGTATATCTATAGCCTCTTTCCCTCCAGGAACTACCTCCTCAGCATGCTCATCCTCCTGAGGGTCACCCTGACCACCATCAGCAGGCTGATGATCAAGGTTGGGAGCAACTCTATGTACTAGCTCCCCCATAATTGGATCCTCTAGGATGTCCTCTGGAAATTGCTCGAAGCAAAATGAATCTAACTTAGGCAATTCCTCAGCCTCAGAAGGAATCTCAAAATCTTGAGTGTTGGTCAAGGTCTAATCCTCGATGAATACCATGTCCCTGCTTCTTTAGAGCTTTATTCTTACTAGATCGTAGAGTCTATAGCCAAACTCATCCTGACCGTAGCCGAAAAAGATTCATCCCCTCGTCTTTGGCTCAAGTTTGGATCTTTCGTCCTTCGGTATATGCACGAAGGCCTTATAACCAAACACTCACAGGTGATTGTATGACGGCTCTTTGTCATACCATACTTTGTCAAGCACATCACCCTGCAATGGAGTACTAGAAGATAAATTAATAACATAATCAGTTGTGTAAAGTGCCTCACCCCAATAACTGTTTGGCAAGTTTGCTTCTGACAACAAATACTGCACCCTCTCCATTGGCGTCCTGTTCATCCTCTCTGCTACACTATTGAGCTACAGTGTCTTTGGTGGAGTCTTCTGGTGTCGTATATCTTGCTCTCTGCAATAAGCATCAAAGGGACCGATATACATGCCGCCATTGTCCGACCGAACACAAAGCAGCTTTTTTTTTGTCTTACTTTCAACAGAGGCCTGAAACTCCTTGAAAGTAGGCAGCACCTGATCCTTGGTCTTTAAGGTATAGACCCAAACCTTCCTAGAACAGTCATCAATAAATAATACAACATAAGAAGCACCACCAATGGATTTTACCTTCATAGGACCGCATATATTCGAGTGAATCAACTCGAGCAACGCTGGCTTCCTTGAACTTGGGTGACTTTAGAAAGATACCATATTTTGCTACCCTGCCAAACAGTGCATGCACTTATCCAACTTTGTAGACTTTAGCCCTGGAATCACCTTCATGTTCACCAAGTAGCTTATCTACTTCTCGCTGATATGGCTGAGCCTCCTGTGCCATAACTCAGTAGCTGCGTTAACCTCATGTGCCCCTTGTGCGCTCCCTTCCATATATTAGAGTTCGAACCTCTTGCTTCCTCTGGCAATCACCATCGAACTCTGGAAAGCTTCCACTGATTGTTCCCGAAGAGACTAAAGAAACCCTCGTCATCCAACCTTCTAACTAACACCAGGTTGAAAAGGATATCAGGGACATGACGGACATCTTTGAGAACAAGAACTGCACCTGTCTTTGTCCTTAAATGCACATCTCCAATGGCAACCTCCTTCAAAATATCTCTATTATCCATCTTCAATACTCCATAGTCGCCTGTTGTGTATGTAGCAAATATTGCCTTATTGTAAGATACGTGCACTGAAGTACCTGAGTCGACCAGCCAAGAGTTGTCATCGCAGGCGAGGTTCATAACTACCGCATCACCTACAATGATCATGTCACCTCCATGTGTCGAGGCCGCAGCTGTAGTATTCTCACTTTGCTTCCACTTGTCGCCCTTCTTCTCTCTCTTCCAAGCAAAACAGTTATGCTTGATGTGGCCATTCTTTCCACAATGGTAACACTTTGAGTCCTCGTACTGGCCCTTAGACCTTCCCCTATATTTATCTCTGCCACCGCTTGGAATCCTGCTTTTACCCCTTCCACGGCTCTCTGAAACAAGCGCCTCTGAGTTGGATGTGAATGAAGTACCCTAAGAACGTATCTGCATCTCTTCATTCAGTACCCCGCTCATGGTAAACTCCAAACTGACCACGCCTTTCAGAGCAAAAGCGATCATAGACACTCGTACGGTCTCTCACGAGTCTAGCAATGTACATAACAACCATAGTCCCTGAACCTCATAGTCAAACTTCACTCCTATCGAGGATAGCTGGTCAACCATGCCCTGGAACTTACTCAAGTGATCCGTAATAGATGCCCCATCTTTGTACCACAAACCCATTATCATCCTGATCAGGAACAATTTATTTACTCCGGTCTTCTTCGCATACAAAGATTCTATCTTATCCCACAGTGTCCTCGCATGCTCAATACTGGCAATGTGGTGGTACACGTTCTCATCAACGAACTGTCTGATGTACCCACACACCTGTATATGCTCAAAATTCTAGTCATCTTCGAATTTGTCACTGAGCCTCTCGACAAATTTAGCTTCTTAATAAATAGTAGATCCTTTATCTTGCTCCTCCAGTAATAATAGTTGGTACTGTTCAGATTTACTATGCACACCCTCGTGTCCATCTCTTCTCCATGGTTTGCTTGTCAACTCCTAACACCATTCTAAAATTCTAGAACCTGGCTCTGATATCCCTTTGTTGGAACAAAAGTGCGAAAATCGTTCTCCATACGAGAGAGTACCTGCGAGAGAATCGAGCAAAATGCACAAACCAAAAATGCCAAACATAAATTGCAGACACATAGATCTTTGACGTGAAAAACCCTTATGAAAAAAACTATGGGACGATCGGAGTTCAACCCTGAAAAGCCTCCACTAATGGAATAAGAAATACACCGACTCCTTACAAACTTCTCACCGATCCAAACGGATCTCCATAACTCTCCAATGTTGCAATGGGAACCATGAAGAAGAAAGACAACGAAAAATATCTGAAACTGATCTCCTTCTTCGAAACGGCCTCCAATCATTCTTTCTCCTCTCCAATGTTGCAATGGGACTCTTGCCTCCTTTTCTTTCCTTGTTGCTATATTTTTTTTAAAGAGAGATATTTTTGGGCCAGAGACACCTATATATATCGCCTCAAACCCACAACTAGCATTCCTATTAAAGATAGGAATATTCAATCCAAATCCATATCCATTGACATATTCCTATTATATGAGGAATATCCAAAACAAATTCATTGAGATATTCCTATTATATTTAGGAATATTCAATCCAAATAAATTAAGGTATTTCTATTATATGTAGAAATACCCAATCCTACTTTGGGATATTTTTCACATAGGTTGGGAACCCCACCCACTCCAACATGAGAGAGAGAAACAAATCATCCCAAAAAAATAAGAGAATTTAAGGGCAAAGATCTGGTCTTCTGTCAACAATAATCAACCACAATCACAAAATCATGACCCAAAAATACAAGAAAAGAATTAAAATCTTAAATAGAATACATTGATCGGCACATTCGAGAATTAATATCTTACCAAAGAGGAGGAAGAAGAAGAGCTAAAGAAAGAAGAAAACCTAGAGGAAGAAGAAGACCCTTCTTCTTCTAGATCGGCACCCTTCTCATACAAAGGAAGAGGAATATCTAAAAATGAAGTAAAAGAAAATAAGAGGGGAAAGTGAGCTTCAATTCCTGTGCATAGAAGAGCCAAAAAATTGGCACAAGAATTTGTCCCCAAAAAGTTTCGGTTCCCTCCATTTCTTTTACACTATTACGATAGACCACAATTATTAAGTCGTCCCTCCTCCATTTTCTTACACTTGTTGTGATGGCCCACCAAAGTTGAGCCGTCCAAACAAAGTAGCAAAAATTGTGTTGCTGTATTATTTGTGACAGCTTATCGTTATTGACCCAAAGCTGTCACAAATAAGACCACCCAATAGTGACTGGGACAAAAAGTTGTCAGAAATAACCACTTTTTGTGACATTTGTGACTGGCCGTCGCTAAAGGCCGACTGTGTTTTGTAGCGAATGTCTCTACAGGGTATTAGAAAGTCGCTATTTGAAAAAATAGCAACGTCCAATGGCAAGAATGACATGACTAACTAGAAAATCTAGCATTGTTAAATGTCGCTAGACATCACTAATGTTGCTGGCATGGCAGACTCCCATACCATTTTTATAGTTGTTATATTACTACATAAGTTGATGCTTAGTCGCTTTATCGGCGACATTACTATTAACACTATTGCATCGTTGTATTGGTGACGACACTATTGTATCGTTGTATTGGTGACGGATAGCGATGTTACGACAAACGTCATTACAAGAACATATTATGACGAATTTCAGATCCACGACTCAAAAATGTGTGACTCTCTGTCCATATCACTGAAGGCATTGCTAAATGTTTTTAGCGACAATGTTTTATGAGATTAGCGACGTACATTGGAGTCACCAATCTATCTTATTTTTGTAGTATATAAAATAGTCTATATATCGTCTATAAGTATTGTTCACAACCACTTGATGGTTTTATTACTTTGTACACTCCATGTATATCATTATGTTTTTGCGTCTTGTTTTTCATTTTTTTAGTATGCATGCTCAAGTAATCGACCTTAAATGCTGTTTAGTAAGGAGAAAGTGAGCCGAGTGGGCCAATTTTAGAAGTTGGTTCTCTTATTTGGTAACAAGGGAAAGTTGGGTTTGTGAGTAGTAGACTCGGACATGCTTAGTTCCTGTACCCTGTGTTTTGGCCTCTTACACTTCCTCCTCTCCCGATTGGATGTGGAAGAAAATGTAAAGGAATGATTATTATTGTTTTAGTTATTATATTATCATATTTAATATTTAGTTGAAATTAATAAATAATTAAACTAATAAATATCTATTCAATAATAAATTAATATTTACTAAACAATTTAAATATTGAACATAAAAGTTTGCTGATATTGCTCTGAGAGCATAAACTTTTGTTTCCTTTGTTTTGCAAAAAAAATGTCCTTCTGAATGACGTTTTTTTCGCAAAAAAATTGTTAATTACTTTTAATTATCTATTAAACCGTTTTAATTAGTAGCGTAATAAAAACGTCCTACAGTAGGATGTTTTCTATGCAAATTTGTTAGAAAAACGTTACAAACAAATATTATTTATATGCGAATTGGGCTTTTACTGACAAAATTTTTTAGTGACAAAATTTTAGTGATGAAATTAAGCTTTGAGTGACAAATTAGACTTATAGTGACGATTTTTTTAATACCATTCATGTTTCCTGCTTTCTGAAAGAAATATATGCACAAAATAACTCCTTTGAAAGGGTATTTTTTTGTGCAATTTCGAAGGAATTTTTTTTTTTTTTTTTTCGATTAGTGATTACGTCCATAAGGACGGTTTTTTGGGTGTAAAATTACAAATTGCCAGAACATTGTGATGTGGATGAACTATTATCAAATTTTGATGATCTCTATGCAAATTTTTGTAATTTTAAATACCAATTTATATTTCACACGCTGTAATTCTATGCATATAAATATCACGTCTCGTACATGTTACAATAAGTTGTGGACCGCTGACATCCACCGTGTAGGGATATGTATGATGCATGCGACATGGATGACGTAGTAATGGTGTTCATGCGCAGGTCTCATTATAGAGTTGATAAATTAATTAAGCTCTAGGAAACGGTTGGATTTCTTGAAAAGTGTATGTACGCAGTTGACTAACCAAGCGGATGAAGCCAAAACAGCTGGCTTGACGTCAACAACCCTAGTGCTTCCAGAAGTTAAGCCAGTTGACTGCACCGGTGAAGAAGCATTCAGTCTCCTTCTTATCTAAGGATTTATTTTCTATTTAAATACCATCATAACTACGCAGCAAGTCATGCAATGAAGAAAAAGAAACATCCATTCTTCATGGATGTCCGACAATCATTAGACCGAGATATGGAGACATACAGAGGATTATATTCTCGGAGTCGAACTAGTGTGGATATCTAGTTCTGATATCGTTTTCGCGTTACCACATCGACACTTCCGATAAGTAATAGCCCCAAGCGACATGGACAAGACGGATAGTCCAGTTCTTAAATACCTTCTCTCTCCAGTCCAAAATTGACACGTGCTGCTCCTCGTAAGACAAGTTGGTACCAACGACTAGCTCATAATGGTCGATGATGTGGTTCGAATCTGGGACATACCTACGCAACTGAGATACATGAAAGACGTCATGTATATCACGGAGCGAATGCGGAAGGGCAAGGCGATAAGCAACATCACCCACCAGCTCTAGGATATCGCAAAATAAGTTTCCCCGGGACTCAAAATCTAATGACTCCACGGGTAGACGAAACCCACAAGAACACGTGGTCATCAGCACTAAACTCTAATGGCCTACGATGTTGATATGACCAATTACGATGTCTATCCTGCACAACTCGAAGTCGTTCTCTGGTCATTCTGACCACCGCTACCGTCTAAGTGATCATCTCTGGTCCCAATATCTTTCGCTCACCAATGGCATCCCATGCCAATGGAGATATGCATTTCCTTCCATATAATCCTCCAAATGGTGCCATTTTAATGCTTGTATAGTTGTTGTTATAAGAGAACTCAACCAGATTGTAACCTCCATATACCAAATATCTAAACTTAGAATATTAATGTGGTATTTATTTCTAAATGCAATTGATAATCAACTTTTCTAATTAGATTACTTAAGTTGCCTACATTAATTAGATTGTACTTAAGGGGATTGTATTAATTAGATTTAATTAAGTAATTATATTATGTAGATTTTTAATTGTATCTAGTTGGGAGTAAGAGAATTCATGTCATTTTAAGGTTCAAATTTTATGACTACCACATTTCTAGAATAGGGACATTTTTGTCTTTTATAATATATATATATATATATATATATATATATATATATATATATATATATATTGTTTATTAGTTTAAATAATGTGTATTGTATATATGTTGTAATTGTTAATAATATGGGTTAGTGGACTAGACTTGATGTAACCATTATACTCAACACTAGGTTAGCCACTTTTGGGACCTAACTAGTCAATCATCTTCGTGAAATTAAAATTTTGATTAAGTTTTCATTAGTGATGAAAACCCCACTTATTGGAAATACTTCATGAAAATTTTAGAGGGCATTTTGGTCTATATGCCTTGACAAACCCTAGGTCTCTAGTGGCCGGCCCTATAAGGAGAAGGGAGGGGGGGAGCCTCCCTCATGCCTCATTAAATTTTCATGGAAATCCTAGTTTGAGTTCTTCCCCAAACCCCCTCATTCCTCCACCAAATTTCAGAAAATTATTCCCCAATCCCTCTTATTTTCCTCATCTAAGAGGCCTAGAAGCTTAGGTCTCATGGAGCATTGGAGGAGAAGAAGTTTTGCTAGAGAACCCTTGGTTTTGCATTGAGAATCCATCTCCCAAGAGGTAAAATTCTGAAATCTCTTTTAAATTCTATTTTCATTGTTTTGAGGACTATTAGGAGCCCATCCATGGTTTAAAAATACCCACAAGGAGAGAGAGTGATTCCCTATTGGTTCCATAGTATTTTTTTCATGAAACTGTGTTCATAGTTTAGGAATTTTGTGATAATGGGTGTGTTTTATCTATTCCTCATTATAACTAATTAAAATAGTTGTAAATAGATGTATTTAATATGTATTGTATTATTAATAGAGTATTAGAGGGTTTGGCATGAAGGTTGATAGTGCATCATGACACTAAAGAGAGTATCCTAAGGGTGCCCTCAAAGTGTTTGAGGAAATGACTACTAGATTATGTTTTGACTATATATATATATATATATATATATATATATATATATATATATATATATATATTGGTGTGTGTGTGTGTTGTGCTCACACAAGGGGGGGGGGATCGGGTTGACAGTGAGGGAGTAGTGATTGTGCTCGAGAAGTGCACTGTGCTCAGGTGACATTGTGGTTCAGTTTAGCATTCCCTGAGACAGTGTGTGAGTGTGTGTTGTGCACATGTATGTGTTGTGTGGAGTGGTGACTGAGTTCACGATGCACAGGGTAGGGGTGATCCTACTTGAGAGCAGTACAGTGGGTGTGTGGCATCTGGTGTGTGTATGGCATGTGTGAGAGATCGGGGGCTTGTGTCCATGATTGAAACTTAATGTCAGTCATTGTCTTAAGAGTGAGTGTGTTTATTATATATGTGAGTGTCATTGTGGGTTGTTATAACTGCCATAGATCCACATGAAGTATTGGTGTCGATTTGGGATACTTGTGTAGAGTAGGTGCAAGGAGACTCGAGCAAAGAAGTGTGAGGGGAGGGACTTTACTTTAGTAGCTAGTGTGCTTTGTTTATATATTGGAGTGTATGTAGTTAGTAAGAAAATAGTAGTATCAAGCCTAGGCAATTTGGTATTGATACCTTGAGGTATCAGTAGTTAGAGGGGGACTGACCTGGCACTTATGTGCACGAGTTTTTGGAGAGGGGTAAAATTGGTATCAATGGGTATAAGAGATTTAGGAAAGAGGTGCACTGCTAGCTGCAGGAAGCATCAATAGTAGGAGGAGTATTTCATAGCAACTTGTTGTGTACATGCATTAAGTTATACTCTTATACATTTGTATCAGTAATGTACAAGAGTATAAGGCAGATTGTTTGAGGATGAGATAAGTTCTTAGTTGGCAGTGTAAGGGGCACTCGGGTTTAGGCTTATCCAGTTGCATTGTTGCAGTGATTTAGTAGGCAATTTTTAGTTGCACATTAGTGCAGTCATGTTGTTTCGAGTTGAAGGAATATGAGGATCAAATGAGGCAAAGTGTTTCCAATTCGGGCAAATCTTCGTGAGAAAAATTACTACAGGCCATGTATTATACAGTGGAGAATTCAGTTGTGAGGTTCTAAAGTCTAAATGCAGAGTGAACTTCTAAACTCAGAATTAAGTTTACTGATACCACGTCAGGTATCAATCTTAATCCAAGTTCCGACCAGTAGCTGGGGGGGGGTGTGATTCCAGTGAGGTGAGCACAGTGTACTTGGAAGTCCAAGTCTATATTGAGTGAACTGACTGAGTTTTGGGTGGAGTTATATTTTGAGTGTCCAAATACTTGAGGAAGCAACGAAATGTATTTAAACCTGGATTCATGAGAGATACCAACTTCACACCAAGGTAGGTTATATACTAGGGGTATTAGAGCTAAGGGATTGTTGGAAGTTAATGTCAGTAAGTAGTATATGAGTTGTAGCTATTATTAATTAAGTATTAGTGAGTCTAGTTAAGGGTTGGTCTCAACTTGTAAGTATTGATATTGGGTAGGGTTATGTAGCTAAGGTATTGGTATACTTTAAACCAATAGCAAGGTAGTGTTAGTGTGGTGTAATAAGTTGAGATACCCTTAGTACTGGTATATATATATATATATATATATATATATATATATATATATATATATATATATATATATATTATATGTATTTATGTGTTAACTAGAGTAGTTAATATTTCTAGGATTTTAACTTATATGCCTAGAGACAAACCAGTATTGACCTATTTTTGGAAAGATACTTGACTAATTGACTTAGCTAACCTAGCTTGGACCTAGAAATGGCCTAACAACATCATTCAATCTAGATAACAACTTTTATCATTCCAAACAATATTTAACACAAATATTTGATATATAGGTCATTGTGATTCCATCTTGGATATCGATCCTCATTTGTTGCTCTGGACCACATGCGAGTAAATTCTCTGACAGTTTTTATTATTTTGATCATTACTATGATTGTAGTTGTAGTGTATATTTGATTTAGACACAGTGGATACACGGGTTAGTATCATAGATACCTATCATTCGGAGTCATGATTGGAATCGATCGTACTAGCTGGGGATGGAAAATTATTAGCATGTTATGTGATCATACCTCACTTTACATGCATCATAACTCACCCTACATATCACGTAGGGTGTATCCTGACCATTTACATGCATCATAACCTGTTATATATGATTAGCCTGACTATTACTCGCATCATAGCTAACCAGATGGTTAGTCTGATCTCACATGTATCATAGCCAATCAATAACAAGCTTGATCTATTCTCAATCCGATCACATAGCAAACTGATATTTTATGGCACTTAGCCGCTATTTCTATTCTTGTTCCAGTACATTCATTTCTAGCATTCACATATATCTGTTCACTACTAATTATATATATATGATGATTATATGCCTCTCCAGTTTTTCTTATATTCCAGTATTTTATTTCATCATGTGTTTTCCTACACAAATTTATAGTCTTTATCAATATAATTGAAATTGCTGTTAGTGTTTGTGCTTCGCACAAATCCTGACTGGATAACATTTTTCAGAGGATCTCGAGGACTTCTGTCCTACTTATTATGGTCCAGGAGTAGATGACTATTATATCCAGGAGATTCCTAAGGAGCCCCTCCATATAGAGAAGACACCACCCGCAATTCTTTAGTCAGCACTTAGCTTATTTTTATGTATTGGATTGTTCCAAACTTATAAACTTGAGTTGTATTATGTTGAGAATTATTTTGTGTTGGGATAGCTAGACTCTTAGACTCTGTCTTGTTGAGATATATATTATTTTGCCTCTCGTATTTTTGACATCTTTATCATGCCATTTACCTTCTTTATAGTTATTGTGATTGAGTACATTGTGAGTTGTGCTTATATGCATATTCATTGTCATCCGTTTGGAGTTGAGATATTTTGATAGGTTATAATATCTTTGATAGATAGCTATGTTGGACCTAGACAACGTTCTACCATCGATGTTGCGGCGTAGGCTGGACGTACCCACGCTTCATATCCAATTTTCGGGTATGGGTCATGATACATTTTAGAAGTGGCCCATGCAGGTCTAGAAGAGTAAGATTAGGTCGCAACTAGTGCAGTATCGTAGTAGTGCTCAGACTTATGGTACTATTACGATCATGATATGGGATATATAATGAGAGTATGTTCAACCACAATTAGAATTTTTTTAATTATTTTGCTACTCTGAATAATTGTTTCCTTTAAATTTTTTTTCCTTCTTTGATGATATCGTATCTTTTTCTTTAATTGACTTCTTCTTGTTTTGATCAGTCTTCAGGATGCCGCCGAAGACTATGTCGTAGAGATCGGGACCCGCAACTTTCGAGAGGTCTGCCACATCTCGACCTGCTATCCAGATAGCTGGAGTTGCTCCTTCTACTTTGCCTATTCCTGTAGGAGTTTTAACAGCATTCGAGGGTCCTCCTCCTCCACCTGCCCGAAGGGTTATCCCGGCTGTTACGGAGGACCTTCCACCGCCACCAAAGATTCCATTTTTGGGAGGTGTGCCTGCTGACAGGGGACAAATGTTCGCATTGATCCAAGGCATGGTAGATGCTTAGAGAATGATGGCAGAGACTCAGCGAGTTCAAGCTGAGGCACAGAGGGTGCAGGCTGAGGTGCACCAAGCGCAAACTGAGCTGATGAGGGAGAGCATAGAGAATGGTCATCAGGTGGCTCTCTAGGCAGTGGAGAGAGTCATATAACAGTACCCTGGCCAGCAGAGGTCAGGCACTATAGTGGACTTCAAAAGGGGGTTGCCTCAGGAGTTCAAGGGTGTTGAGGGGATACTCTACGCCGATGAATGGCTGGAGGATAAAGAGAGGAACTTGTGCTTGGCTCATATTCGAAAGAGTCTGTAAATTGAGGTCGTCGGCCGCTAGATGTTCGATATCACGCTGACTCGGTATCATACGAAGCTGAGACTTACTGCTAGACGACTTACTTGGGAGGCTTTCAAGGAGGTTTTCAAGGAAAAGTTCTTTCCCGACGTAGCCCTGGGAGCCTTGGAGAGTCAGTTAAATAACTTGGTCCAGGGGAGAATGTAGGTCGACGAGTAAGCCGCAGAGTTTTGTCGCTTGAGTCATTTTGCACCGTTGATGATTCAGGACCCAGGAGATCAAGCCCAAAATTTTAGGAAGGGGCTGATGGGCGAGATCAAGTCTCGTACTTCTGGACGTTGCATAGCTACCTTTCAGGGCATTCTGATGGATGCTCAGATTGCTAAGGATGATCTGGACCTCAGGCCCAAGAGAGAACGTGACATTTCCGGAGGACAGAGTGGTAGCGCGGGAACGGCCAAGCGTCCCCATTTCCAGCAGTAGCAGAGGCCGTATCAGTACCAGCAGTACCAGGCACCAGCTCGAGGACATATCCAGCAGCAGCCGTAGAGGCAGACCCAGCCACTGTCTAGTGTGTGTATCGCGAGAAGGCGGGACACACGAGAGACATCGGCAAGAAGAGGCTGGGTACATATTTGTTTGGTGGATCCTCAACGCACCAGTTGAGAGATTTTCCGTCTATTCATACTCGTCCAGGTCTGGATGGGGCAGCTGCTTAGAGGGGGCCTGCCAGAGTACCTACTACACCAGGAGGCCAGCAAAGGGGACCTCCACTCGCGCCAAAATAGCAGAGGTTTGCCCAAAACCAACAACAGAAGAGAGGTGCACCCAAGGGATGAGCGTATGCCATGACGGTCGAGGAGTCCGAGCCAGCAAGAGACGTGATATAAGATTCAGTTCTTCTTCGATTCTATTCCAGCATTTTCGTTATTCAATACTGGTGCTTCCCATAGTTTTGTACCTATATCTTATGCTCTCAAGCATCGTTTAGAGGCGGAACCCTTAGATAGGACTTGCAAGATCACGACTGGGGGAGGCATTATCCTAGGTAGTAATTTTTGCATGGACCGAAGAGTTTTATTGGGAGGCCGAGAGTTGAGTATGTGCTTACTTGTAATACCACTTCCAGGATACGATATTCTACTCGAGATGGATTGGTTGAGTAGGCACCATGCTACTATAGATTATTGTTGAGGCAGAGTGATATTTCAACAGCCAGGAGATCCAGAGTTCGAGGCAGCGGAGCAGAGCAGAGCAGGTGCATCTTTTGTGGAGCCAGGGTAGAAGAGAAGGAGTTGCCACATCCTTTGATAGCACAGTTCCTGGATATCTTTCCAGAGGAGTTGACAAGATTGCCGCCAGACAGAGATGTTGAGTTTTCTATAGACTTGGTGCTAGGCACAGAGCCAATATCACAGCACGTCTATAGGGTCAACAACAACAAACTAGCATAGTTGAAGAATTGTTGGATTGTTTGCCATTTAATATCAGAATGAGAACTGAGAGAACTGGATTTGATTTAATAAACTAAAAAAGCACAAAGAAGAGTCATATGTGACAATCTAAGTAGAAATTTGTTTTCTGGGGGTGACGATAGAGGGTTAGAAGTGTAGCAACTCTCTTTACTCCATGGATGATCTGGTGTGGAAGCTCTTCTCTTTCCCTTGAGTATTGATTCGTAGATAGCCAGCCTCTTGCATGGGTATGGTACTCTGCTATTTACAGTCATAATTGTGGTTACATGGATTTTGGGCCACATGGGTGGCGAGGTTTCCTACATCTCCCCTCTCAACGGAAGAGTTCTACAACTATGTACGGGAATTCGGGCTCCGCTGCCACGTGAACATTTATTAGGATTTTGTTGTTTGTTGAGTATCTGGTATGGTACAACTGTAGGCTTTAGTGCCCGCAGGATATTTCCCTATCCCTTCGTCGAGTATCTGATCTGAAGCCCCAGCATCTTCCATAAGATCATCGACTACCTGAGCACTAAGCACGCTCAGAAAGCTCAAAGGCCTATCCCTGCTACCACGACTTTGTCTGGCTTAGCAGTCCTGGCTTGATGGAAGAAGAGGTAGGACGCTCATTTGTTGGTATGAGCCAAATCAGAGGGCTCATTATAGAAAGCGGTGCACACCAGGTAGTGACACATCTGCTTCTGGTATACTGCCACTACCCGAGGGTCTGTATCCCCCAGCTTCCGATTTGTGGGAACATACTCTTCATAAGGAGTATCCCCTATTGGCAGTCTTGAAATCTCTGCCATTTTATGAAGGGCCAATCCCAACTCCCCCAGTAGAGTGGCGAAAGTCCCGGTGAGCGAGATATATCGCTCTATCAAAGCAAAAAATAGGTTGGGGTTGAGAGGTAACCCAACACTGGTGGCATTCACAGCCGCGTACAAACCAATGCTCTCTAGCTCAGTCTGAAAATGCTTCAGGACCCAGTCAGCTAAACGAACCCATCGAAGATTTGTAGGGGTAACCTACCCATTTGTCCGAGGATTAACTTTAGGGTATACTCCTCCAAGACCCATGAAGTCATTGCAAAAAGTCAGTAATTGAACTGGTTGGAGTAGTGAAGTGTCTTCACTCGGGACACTGCCCGGATATAATCCCCTGAACGGCATGACTGAGCCGGAAGGGCGGCTTACAAACGACCCTTGGTCGGATCCTTTCTGGTAAAATATCTTCCCCGGCTGGCCGGGAAGATTGGGAGTCAGAGTCCACGACATCCTCCTGGGATGCGTCGCATGGAAGAATGCCGAGATAGGATAATCCCTCAGCATCTTGGGCAGATACAGGACCAAGCCCCCGGCAGGAAAAACCCAGAGTTCTTTCTTAGGCTTCGTTTGGGATTGTTTGTCAATCATATCCCCGAAGAAAAAAGCCGATTTTATATATTGTGCCCCGTCTATATACGCCAGGGGCTCTCCGTTGATCATGCTCAACAGCATTCGCTCTCCTTGAGACGATATCAGGATTCCCCTTCCTTCAGGATATTGGGGTCCAGAAATAAGAAATATCACATGGGACAAATCCTCCAGGTAATTGGAATGCAGCATCCCAGCAGCAGAACCCATCACCTCAGCCAATGGAGATGCATGCAAGTTAACTACAAAGTGCAAGAAAAATATGTCAGTTTCTATACTAGACCTCATAATCTTGCAACTTATGCCAGAAAGCAATAGTCTATGCTTTTACGCCAAGACTGTAAAAACTTGACTTTTTACGCTGGAATCTCATTCCAAGGCGTAAAATTCAAGATTGGCAGTATACAAAAAAATTTGACAGTCTGTGTTTTACGCCAGACTGCCAAAGTTTGAGTTATTACGCCAGAATTCTAATCCAGAGCGTAACACTCAAAGTTTGTAGTATACGCCAATTTTCGACAATCAAAGCTTTTTACGCCAGACTGCAAAAATGTAAAGTTTTTACGCTGACACATTAGAAATGTGGGCGTAAAAGATGAAACATTTTTGTGCATCATCTTCCTCGAAGAGGCTATCAGCACAGAAGATGACCTAGCGTGTTCACGTACAATGTGTGCGAAGGATTTTTTGTCGTTCTTGTCATCTCAAAAAAGCTTTACCTTTAACGCCCGGTGCACAGCTCATCGGTGGAACACTTCATTCAGAGCGGGGCTAGCCCTGCCCGACGGGAGTCGCTCTTGCTTGGGCAGAGGAGCGAGAAGAGGAGGCAGCCTTCTTTCCCTTAGGGGAGGAAGTTGGTTTTGGGGCCATTGCTAAGAACTCAGAATGTCCAGAGAAGAAACGAAGGAGAGAACTGAAAGAGACGAAAGTTTTCTTTTTCAAAAGACAGGTGAAGAGTCTTCTCTCTGAAAATCTTGGGATATATATAGAGTTCAGATGGACTCCTCGAATCCCTAACCAAATCCGATATTTAATATTCGGTTATGATTGGAGACTACGTCAGCCTATTACTAAGGGAAGGCGGACAGTCAGCGAATTCGAAAAGTTTTCGTGCAGAGCAGATTCATGATCTTTTACGCCTAGGAGCTTTTTTACGCTCGGTAGCTACAAATTAACGGTTTTACGCTCAGAGGCTATAAGTCTATGGTTTTACGCCCGGATGCTTTTACGCTCGGTAGCTTTTACGCTCGAGAGGCTACAAACCTACGACTTCACGCTCAAAGGCTACAAATCTATGATTTTACGCTCAGAAGCTTTTTACGCTCAGAGGCGACAAATCTACGACTTCACGCTCGGAAATTTTCTTTTCAGAAGCTATAAATCTACAGTTTCTACGCCCGGATGCTCTTATGCTCAACAGCTTTTACGCTCGAGAGGCTACGAACTTATGATTTTATGCTCATCTATATTACAGATCTATGACTTTCCGCATATATGAAAATACGCAGGCCAGAATATGCGTATATCTGAACAAATCTCAAGACGATCAATTGCAAGGTTTCATACAGAAGATACTTCTTCTTGGCCTCAAAATATCCCAAGTACCCAAAGCATATAGAGTTCAAAATTAGAAATAACTCTTCTTCTTGGGTCGATTGGAAGTTCATCCAGAATCCAGTCTGAATATTTCCTCTACAGTTCAAGATGGTGGCTCAGTTTTTGACAGCCATTTCTTGCCCTATTTCAAGGGATTTTTGGGAAATTATTCTTGAAGACGATGATCTGAACAAAGAATTCTTCTTATCAGAACTGACAGTTCAGAATTCTACGCAACTCCTCGTTCGAAACAGCAGGACAGTTCGAATTCTCGACTCAAATGCTAAACAAGCTTTCTGCGCATCTTCAGTTATGCGTAAAAGACAGGATGGGACCAAATACTCTTTTTTATCAGAGTTGGCATAAAGTTATTCAGACGTGTCGAAGCTACACATATTCAGACTTCATCATAGCAAAAGAATATGGCAAAATCATCAGATATGCAAAAGAAGACGATTTTATTAAATCATGATTACATATGAGGGAAATCCAGTCTACAAAGGTTTTCTTCATCTTCATGATTACATATGAGGGAAATCCCGCCTACAAAGGGTTTCTCATCCTCACTTAAAGATCACACCAAGAGTCTGTTCTGTCGGATTCTCGTATTGGTGGAGATCTTTATCTGTCTTCTGCAGCAGTTAATCGACTTCCACAGTTGATGAACAAGAAAATAATCAATGGCGGGAGGATACAACTGGGCCTGCATAAATTATTCAAGAGCCCATCCTCTACACTCCATGACAGATTGAGTTGAGGTGTTAGACCCAACTCAATACTCGAGGATAGAGCTAGTTTGTCTGCTCTCGTCCACGAACGACAGGAGAAAATACAGCTTACAAGCTGTGTGGTCGAATGTGACTCTTCCTCTCTCCTGGACGAATCACCATATGAAGTTGCTGATTATCCCAAGCAAAGGAAGCTATGATATCCTTCCATGATCCATCATTGCAGAGGACATTTACTCGAAGATGCCTTCTTTTTTGGCTCCTTACAGGCTGGAAGAACATGATCTACTTCTTCCTCAAGTCGACCTGACGAAATCCGGCAATCATCTCTATGTGATGAAGGAAATATGGGAAGAACAGGTTAGCTCCTCAGCCTTTATATAGGCAAAAGAGAACACACCGAATCCCAATAGATCTCCAAAAATCTGCCAAAAAATTAGCCTCGAAGAACGAGTCAGACTTGACCGTTTCATGCTTCATTCAAAGTGTTTCAAATTACGAGGAATTTAAAAACTTTGAAGGGGGTCTTGTAGAAGCATGAAAAATACGCTGCAGAGTTATACGCAGTATTTCAATACTGAATGGCATAAAGATATGACCTCAGAGCCATCGGCGTACAAACAGAGCTTTATCGCTAGTACAGCGTAAAATATAAGCTCCATGCTAATCCGCGTAATACAGTATTCCTAGGCTGCTTTAGCGTAAAAGGATTGTTACATCACCACTTTGGCGTAAAACTTATCCACTTTTAATGCGATAGGAAGTGTACGAAGAACGCTTCATTTTTCTCGAATGAACCTGTCAGATCATGCAGTGGACCTGACTCCTGACAACGAGTACTGCACAGCTATCCAGACGACGGCTGTAATGATGGTGCGGCACAGAGACCCAAACCGTCGTTTAGTGACGTTTCCCTGATACAAAGTGCTTTTACTTATACAAGGGAATACGCTGCCTAGTTTTACACAGGCAGATATGAGCTTTTACGCTCAGTAGAAGACAAAACGAGCTGCCACGTCAAAAGCTGCTCTTTGTGCAGAGCTCGAGGCACGTCTCTGCATTTAATGCTCAGAATGGTGGCAGATCTTCGAGACACGTCTCTGCATTTAATGCTCAGAATGGTGGCAGATCTCTGCATTAAATGCACGAGATTTGGTTATATTTTCAAAGACTAGGCGAGCCATAATTACAGCTAATACGTCTATATCACCACCCCTGCGCATTACGCCATCAGGCTATTTTCAGCTATAGGAGCACGCTGCACGCTATCTCCTTGGAATACGCCATCGGGCTACTTTCAGCTATAAGGAGCACGCTAATACGCTCAAAGTCCCAGTCAAAGAAGGAGGAACAGCTTTCATTTACGCTGGCTACCTATCCATACAGCATCAGGCTTCTACGCTTATAAGGCTTCTACGCCTATTTGGCTTCTACGCCAACCTGACAACTATTTAGCTTCTACGCCAAGGTGACAGTTATTGGCTTCTACGCCAACCTTTTCTACACGAGGGGTACTTACCTACGTGGCTCTCATGCCGTGATCTTCGCAGGAGTTATACGCATTTTCTCATCATGGGACACGCGTCACATGCTTAATCAGAAGATCATCTATACGTGGGTGGCAGTTATTATAACTGCCGCGTAAAATGTGCCATACTCTCCACTATCCGACTTCTACGCCGACTGGATGGTTACTGTCACTAAAACCCTATAAATAGAGACCTCTATTGACAGAGGTTCAGGGGAGAACAAAGGTCAAAAATTGGTCGAAAGAATTAAGGTCGAAAGGTCAAAAATTGATTTTTGAGAGAGAAGAATCCAAAGCACAGACAAAGAGTAGTGATCGACAACTTTGGTATCGAACATCCACTCCTTCTTGCAATCTTTGAAGCTTCTTCGTCTTCTACGATATTTCTTCATCATCGTGTGGTCCAAGGGACAAAGTGATCGACTGCAGATCAGACTCCTATAGCAATATTTACCCAGATTAAAATTTGTACTTAAACATCCTTGTATAGGATTAATAGTACTTCTTGTTTGTAAACCTAAGAAAGGGTTTTGTATAAACCTAGTTTTATTTCTTCCGTTTATTATCAAATACCTAGTTAGCCCTAATGTTAACAGGAATCTCATGACGTGGTCATATGGTATTCCCCTTATATGACGTATCGTGGTACGACCACGCTAGATACGAATCTACTTGGTCACTAGATAGTTCAATTTGGATTAACCCAACGTGATGCAACAATCAACAGATCCTATCCATGCTTGGTCATTTACTAACCCTTAAGTCTATGCTAGAGATTGGGACATATCATATGTCACGTAGATCATAGGTACACCGCAGAGAAAACATGTAATATAATCTCATAGGAACACTTAGCATGTATGAACACATAGCACGTAGTAAGTGTATCAGCACGGATACAAGTGGTCGGGTCATGATGCATAGATAGGTCTAATACTTTTATGGTCATCAAAGTCACACATACCACTCATAAAGTCCAAAGGAACATTCAACCAAAACTAGTCCAATAAAACGTGTACAAGGGGTCGCATGCGTAAAGAAGGATGAAGGCCGCATGACAATCCTAGCCGCATGGAGTCATGCTGCATGGAGTCATGCCTTATGGAGTCATGCCACATAGAGCCAGGGCTAGGTATACTCCTTGGGATAAGTGATGAGGCAACGGGGAATAATTAAAGTGTCAGTGATATGATAAAAAGTATGATATGACATAAAGTGTATTAGGAAGAAAAGACAAAACTAAGAAAAGATGTGCCACGATTTCAGTGTCATGCGTCCATAGATGGCGGCCGCATACTCTTCTTGCCGCATAAGTGTCGGTGTCGCATGAGTTCGATGCCGTATGGAGTATTTTGGATTTAGCAAATTTTTTATTCGTTCAATGACTAAACACAAGAAGTCCTTTCAGAACACGTGTATTAGTCAGTCATGCATCAAAAGAGATGGACGTATGCTGGTATACGACAAAGAGTTCTGGCCTATAGCATCTTCATGCCACATACCCCTCTCTGCTGCATATGGTGCTGGCCGCATAAGATCTTCATCGTTCCAAACCGCAGGTTCAGCTATAGGGAAATCTCCAAAACCAAAAATATATTTTCTTCATAAAAACTATGTTTTAACTCCGAATTGAGTGAACCAAAAGCCAAAACGCTCAAAATTAAGTGGTCCATCCATCCCAAAAATAATATTTCGAAAATATTATGTTTTAATAGATTAAAACCACTAAAAACTCTAGGAACCTATGAAACCCTAAATTATAAAAGTAGATCTAAAAAAATCCACCCATCAAAACTGAAAACTTCAAGGACTAAAAGTGTTTAGAATCATCATAAGCACATAATAGACTAATAAAATGTAAAGAAAAGTAAGAATCGAAATCAAAGGATTTCTCTATGTGGTGCAAGGTGTACTTGCCTAGAAATAAAAGAAAGAGAAAATAAAGATTGAGGGAAGAAGCTTACGATGTTGGTCGTTGTTCTTTAAAATATCGACATATACCAGCAACTCCCGGATAGCTTTCGGAGGATCTTCTGGTTGGAGTAGTGCAATTGACTGATAAGATCCGGGTTGAACATATATTATCACCGACGAAGGTCCACTCCAAATATTGAGGGAATTAAGAGTTGGCACTACTGACTCATGGTTTATGACTGCTTCTGGATTTGTGTTATCCGACAGAGGTATTGTTCTAGCAGTAGGATGTGCAGGTATGAAAGAAGCCACTTGGTCAGGTAGTGGTGTAGAAGAGTGTTGGGCTGTCATTATTTGATGCAAATTTTGTATCATAGTGTGCATGTCTTTAAGACCGGCCTCTAATAAGTTTTGGCATTGTTCGGTGGCTTCTGATGGAGAAGCGTCTTATTCATCCCCGTTGGTGTAATAACATTCCTGTGTACAACAGAAGGATTGGTAGAAAGAGCCGTGTAGTTGGAGTATATACTGTCAAGTTTCAGAATCGGGGAGATTGTTACCCCCAGCCTCGGATTCTGAGAAAAAAGGATTCCCGTGAAGAACGAGCTTCCATCTTCGAGAACGACTATTTTGGTACACTCCTTCAAAGGAGTCGACGAGTTGATCAAATCTCCTTTAGCTGGGTGTTCTTGAAAAACTTTGTATTGATTGTCTCCTTCCACGGGGAAGATATAAAGCCATGTATGCTGAAGTAAGAAGTGGTTCGTCATCATATTCTTGGTTGTTAGTTTGTTTTGTATGTCGAGGTTTAGTAGACATAATATAGGTCATTCGGTCAAACACATACCATTTTATTGATGCACAATAATATTCAATTACAAATTTATGATAATTGCCACAATCTTCATTAGGAAACACCATTGCAAGGTCGGAGGGATCACTCTCCTTACGCTTTTGTACAATAAGTTCTCATAAGTCATAAGGGGGAAGAGGAAAGGAGGAAAAGGGCAGACTCTGCCTCTTTATATGAGATACAATAAACCTCCTATGCACCTTTTTAGTTTTCTGCGTATAAAGTGAGGTGATGACTTGATTGGCATACTATTCGTCATCTCTCGCACACTTGTTCTTCATAAAGGAAGGAAAATTGTTCGCATGTACACGAGCACAAATAGCGCATTGTGAGGACGTTGGTCCTGTTTGGCCGACATTCTGTGGCACAAGAAGTGTTGGTATAGTTTTCTTTTGTGCATTTATTTTTTAATGCAGGTCTTGGCTTAGCTCACCAATAGCAGGTTCATAACGAGTGGCGCATAACTTCCCTTCAATTGAGTGCATGATCATGATGTTAGGGAGATGATTTTCCCTGACTAACCTTTTATTAGTGTGCTTGTCGTTATTTTTCTTCTATTGGTCCAGATTCTGGAGAAACTTTTGTCCCTCTTTGAAAAGTGTGCCTGTAGAGAGATTGGATTGGACATCGGTGTCCATGACTTGCTTGGCCCTCATATTACAACAAATATGTGTTGGCTCAGAAGCTTGGGTAGGGATCACCCTTTTCTTTATATTACGCGAGTTGCTCGATTTGTATCCCTTGTTTAATGCAAGGGAGTAAGAAGCTTGGATATGGATCACCCTTTGCTTGATATTGCGCAATTTGTATCCCTTATTTAATGCAAGGGAGTTGTCCACCAAATTATTGATCTAAATTTGGTTGACAGAATTGACTAGGGAGTTCTCGTCAATCAGAATACTTTTTTCCTTGTTGCAGAACTTTATGATATGCATGACGAGGCTTGGGCACCCACACTTTGCGAGTTCTTCTCGACTTGAGTAAGGATGAAGGGTTAGCACTACCCCAGAATGGAGCATTTTTTCGTATGCTTGTTGGTCAAACTTCATGGTCAAGGTCTTCTACATCGAGCCGACTGACGTAGCGTCGAGTTTAGCAATCACCTACTCGTTAGAGGGGAAAGTCATTACCAGCAGAGTCCCCTTCTTTTTTGCGAAGAAAAGTTTATAAGAAACTTTTGTATTACAAACTATTAAAAAAAAGTACAAAAGATCCTAAACATGAATCTAAGTACAGTTAATTATGGAGAAGTATAGTTGTAGATATCTGATATACGAACGATCACTTTACTACTTGGACTATACGGCAACGAAGAAATACAGGAAATGCTGTGAACAACTTGGAGAGTTGAACAATAAGAAAGCTTTGGCAACCATGGCACGAGAAGCTTCAATTTCTTACCTTATGTTCTTGCATCCCTCGCTGTATATGTCTTAGGTTCTCCTCTATCTCTCCCCAATGGATGTAGCGATCATGTATTTATAGAGTTTAGGAGAGGTTATGACAGTGTGCACGCACTTTGGACAGTCTGTATTGTTTTACCATTGTTCGTGGACTTTTGGTGGGCTAACATCCCACGTTCTGACCTGAGTGCGTGCACAAATATCTCAACAACTTTTATGCTTCTAATTCAAATTATGTTGAATTCATTTGAATAAATTAAAAAACTTTGAAGGGGGTCTTGTAGAATCATAAAAATGTGCCACTTGAAGATGGCGTAGTTTTCTACAAATAAACTTAGTAAAGGAAGAATGACGTACTTTCTCTCAATTTAGATGATGTCGCACTTTCTTTCTTTTAAAATGATGGCTTCCTATTCATAGAACAGAAAAGTGGCGCACTTTTAAGCTGCTTTTATCAGTGCAGACATGCGTATAATTTACATGTCTTCTTTTTTTCTCGAGTTTTAAATGCGATGAATCTGACAGTCTAGAACAAAAATCGAAGAGTCAAAAGTCATCATTAAAAAAAAATCATAGTGTCAAGACAACAAGTAAGAAAGAATAATAGCATTATCATGTATATACAGCTGGACTGCGGAACGCAGACCCGGGTTGCCATTTAGTGACCCAGCCGTGCCAATTTCTTAAAAAGTGCACCATTGTGCCTTTTTTTTAAAAGTGCACCGTTGTGCCAATTTATTCAAAAGTGCGTCGTTGTGCCAATTTTTTCAAAAGTTCACTGCTGTGAAAATTTATTCAAAAGTGCGCCGCTGTGCCAATTTTTTTAAAACAACGTCGTTGTGCCAAATTTATCAAAAGTGCATCGATGTGCCAATCGCTGTGCCAATTTCTTCAAAAGTGCGCCGCTATGCCAACTTCATCAAAAGTGCACCGTTGTGCCAATTTAATTCAAAAGTGCATCGCTGTTCTAATTTTTTTACAGTCCATTTCGTCAAAAGTGTGCAATCACGACCACTTCTTCAAAAGAGCACTTATATAGTCAATATTTCAAAAATGTGTCAGTCTTCAGACCACTTCTAAAGTGTGCATACTATCCTAACTGATAGTGAGCAGTTATGAGTGCGTATCTTACATGCCATGCTTCTAGTAAAAAGTATACAAATAACTTTCCCACCATGAACTCTGCTTTTTCTCATATAGGAAGCTACGTGTCAAGTAGGCAGCGACTTGTTCACCCACTCATTCAGAATGTGGGGTATTAGTCCACCAAAAGTGTGCGCATAATAGTAAAATAGTGCAGACTGTTATGAGAGTGCGCATACACTCTCATAACCGCTCCTAAACTCTATAAATACAGGATCGGTACATCCATTGGGGAGAGATAGAGGAGGATGGGAGACATATACAGAGAGGGATACACGAACATAAGAAGAAAAATATAAGCTTTTTGTGCCATTGTTGCCAAAGCTTTCTTATTGTTCAACTGTCATGACCCGCACCCGAAATAAGGGTACTGGTCGGAAACAACGCCCAGCCTATGCCGCAGAATCGGCGGTAGAACGCTGTCTAGATAATCTATCTAACAATATAATATACCACCAATAATGACAGTATACTCAATCACAGAACTAAGATAGAAATGAGCACGAATCAGATAAAGAATAGAATAGTCACAATACAACTCATGAGTCTAATATAATACATCAATGAGTCTAAAGAAGTAACAAAATAAGCTGAAGACAAATCCAGTACAAAGAATACTACGAAGCTACAACTCCAGGGTCAACTGTCTCAGTTGGGATAAGTCCCTCTTGAGCAAGGGTCTCAGAATCTAAACCCACAACATCCTGGGGTCCATAATAGGTAGGATACCACTCCTCAGTGTCATCTGGAAAAATATATCCAGTCAGAAAAGGAGCAGAGTACATCCCCAACAACAGTTCTAATTAATAATAAAAACTATGTAACAGTAAATAGCTGTGGATAAACAAGATGCACAATAGATACAAGAGATATATATACAATAAGGAAATACTAGAAATAAATACAATAATGAACAATATGCCAATGATACAATAATACTAATGACTAAGTGTTTGAGTACTAGCTTAACATGTGATCGGCTTGGGCAAGATGCAATACAGCCTGGCAAATCATACGTGCGGTGTATGATCAACACTATTCAGTAATCAGTACTTTATACGATAGAGATATTGATCACATATCTATACTAATACTCCCCACCCCCGACTGGTATAATAGATCCAACCACGGTATGCTATGGCACGAGATTCCCTAAGAAGATAGCTAGTCTTCCCGAGAATCAGTGTCTGTACATGTACAAGATAACTAATGAAACAATACTTGCACCAAATACACCATATACCAAGGAATAACATCTCATGATGAGATCCGGATATATACCAATCTGTGTAACTATAGTGTCAAGAGAACATGGATATCTACACTAGATACAATGAACATAGAGGATATCATAAATGAGAAACTATCAGAGAATGTACTCGCCTGAAGTCCAATAAATAGTCTCACAGATGTCTGACTCGGTGCCTCGAAGACCTAGATATGGAATACAACATCAATACAAGGTCCCGAAAAGAGAATAAGTTAAACTAGTCAACTTCTAGGTCAATAAGTTAATTCTAAGTCAAAAGTCAACTATGGTCAACTCTAAGTCAACTATGGTCAAGTATGGTCAACCCAAGGTCAACTATCTATTTCTAGGTTGCACAAGTCTAACACAAAAATCTTGGGTCAAGATATTAAAATCTAAGTCGTAGAAACCATATCCTAAAATATTAGGATACCATATCTCCGGATACGTGAATCCATGATAAACCTCACAATACATATATATCAATAATAATGTATAATAATATACAATATTAATTATAAACAAATAGGAACCATGGTTTTCAACCAACTTGGTATCCACAAAGTCAAAAACTTGATACCCAAACCCCGTATCTTGAGTATCCCACTTACCTTGGTTTCCACAAGGTAATACTCAATACCTTGATATAGTAATTACCCTCATATATAATATAATATATATACTAATATTATACAAATAAGAAGTATAGCAATACTAGTATTATATCTCAATATTAATACATATATATAAATATAAGATATAAACAATATACTAATAAACTGCCTAACCATCACTGAAAGCAGTGTTGAAAAACACTAATTTCAGTTATCAGACTTTCAGTGACAGTTCGGGCTGTCACTGAACCGCCGTCGCTACTGCTGCTGCATTTTTGCACTGCTGCCTCCCCTTTGGTGACAATTTTCAACCGTCATCAAATCCTCTGTCGCGACTGTTGCAAATTCCCGCTGCTGTATACGGCTATTAATGACAGTGGCGGCTCTGTCATTAATTGCCGCCGCCACTGTTACAGCGGCTGCTGCTGTGCTTGGCCATTAATGATAGTTGCTCTGTCATAAAATCCTGCTGTTGCTAAAAATAGTATATATATATATAACCTATATATATATATATATATATATATATATAAACCAAATAAATAATTATATATATCTATATATATATAGCCCAAATACATATATAATATATATATCTATATATATAAATACCAAATAGCTATAATACACATCCTATATACTAATGTACATATTACAACATGGTTAAATGCACACATACATAAATATGTTAATAAATATACATCCATACATATATATAATCATATTCTAATTACTTAATTAAACATACACATATATTTTATATATATATATATATATATATATATATATATATATATATATATATATATATATATATATATATCCCTAACATATATTATAACATATATTAATGCATGTAGATGACAGCTACATATATATTTATACATTCTATTAGTACATATATAATACATAGATCTATGCTACAATAAATACCATAATAAATACACTATAATATATATAATATCTATATATATATATATACTTAATTATAATTCAAGAATTAAAGCACAAATAATTAGATCTACACATAAACACACCATAAATGGAGAGTATCACACCGTATCCCACTAGATCTAGGATACGAATGCGACACGAGTCCACCACACATCCAATTGCAACTCGAAGGACACAAGCAAGTCACATATATTATTTATGAACAAAACAAAGTGTCAAATATAGATCTTTGTGTCCGTGTTAAAATACGACATGTGAAAGTCCCATGTCGGAGGTAAAACCCCCAAAATAATACGTATCACCAAATTATTGGGATACGACCTACACGTACCCAATTATGGACACGACACTATCCCCAAACACATAACATATGCCAAAGTGATCTATAGGATCAATTGACACACACAATAAAGTTATTTTCGGAATTCTCCCAAAATTGACGCAAAAAGTACCATAACTTTCTCCATAGGTCTCCTATCTAATACAAAACCAAGTCTTATGGGTAGTACATACATATGGGTTAATTTTTTATGATTAAATCTTAGATTTAGAAACTATTTTAAGGAGAAAAACTAAATTATACCTATTGGGAGATGGATTCTCAATGAAACCTCCAATTGAGATAAAATTATCTCCAAATTGTAGATTCTTGCTCCTCTTTGTAGATCCTTGCTTTCTCCTTCTAGATCCTTGCTTCTCAAGTTTATAATGGTGATTTGGGAAGGAATTGGAATGAATTTGGTAGGAAAATAAAATGGGAATGAAGGAAATTTGGTAGTGGAAAATTCTAGATCTAGATTTGGAATAAAAAAGAGAAGGAAGAATTTTCCCCCTCTTTTTATATAGGCCAGCCCTTTCCTCTCCCTCAAGTAATTATGAAATGTCCAATATACCCCTTGGGGCCTCTTATGAAGAAATAATTAAGGAAGGAAGCTTCTAGTCTAATGATTTAATTAATTTAATCCATCTCCTTAACAATAGGCTTTCTAATTGGGCTAAGTCTAACTAATTAATTCATGTTGGTCCATGGGTCCAAACTAAACTAGTTAGGTCCACAAATACAAGTCCAAATTAAATAAATAATATCTAACAATAATTAAATAATACAACAATAATTATTTACCATGCACCATATTTAATAAAGTAGGAAAAGACTAAAATACCCTTTCCTAGAAAATGTGGTAGTGACAAGTCTACCCTCCTTAAAATAATTTTGTCCAGGAAATTCAAAGATAAAAACTACCCCTAAAAATAACAGAACATAAATAAAGAATCACAACTAACTATAGAAGAACATAACAATGAACAGAACATAACTAGAAAATAACATACCTCAAGGTACAAACAAATATGGATAACTCTCTCGCATTTTATCCTCTCTCTCTCCCAGGTAGACTCCCCCGGAGAGTGATGCCTCCATGCGATGCGTACCAAAGGAATATTCTGGTTCCTCAGCACCTTCTCTCTTCGATCTAGAATCCCAACTGGCTGCTCTGGATAGCTAAGAGTATGGCCCACCTCTATCTCCGAGTGATCCAAGACAAGACTAGGATCTGCCACGTATCATCACTGCAACACATGAAACACATTGTGTACTCCTTCCAATGGAGGTGGCAAGTCTAGTCTATAAGCAACTATACCGACCTTCTCTAGAATAGTGAAAGGTCCGATGAATCACGGACTAAGCTTTCCGCCTCCACCGAAGCAAATCGTGCCTCATGTCGGAGAAATCCTCAGAAACACCAACCACCCACCTAGAATAAAACACCACCTTAAGAACTTAATCAATAACAATAATAAAAAATAAGCACAAAATAAAATCTAAACTATACCTCAAACTTCAAAGGTCTCCGATGGCTATCGGCCCAATACCGCTGTCTGTCCTGCGCCACTCGAAGTCTGTCTCTGATCAACTGAACCTTCTCTGCTGCATCCACAACCATCTCTGGCCCAAGCAAAACTCTCTCTCCAATATTGTCCCAAGACAAAGTAGTACGATACCTCCGACCATATAGAGCTTCAAAAGGTGACATCTCTATACTGGCCTGGTAACTGTTGTTGTAAGCAAACTCTACCAAATGGAGATGGTCCTCCCAAGAACCCCCAAAATCTAGTACACAAGTGCACAACATATCCTCGAGATTCTGGATAGTCCTATCTGACTGCCCATCTGTCTGGGGATGATATGCAGTACTGAACTTGAGCTGAGTGCCCAAACTCTCCTGCAAACTTCTCCAGAAATGAGAAGTGAAACGACTATCTCGATCTGAGATTATGCTGACAGGAACTCCATGTATCCTAATGATCTACCTCACATACATCTCTGCCAGCTTCTCCGTAGACAAACCCACCTTGAAAGGCAAAAAGTGGGCCGACTTGGTCAACCTATCAACAATGACCCAAATCGCGTCTTTCCCTCCTGTAGATCGTGGAAGTCCGGACACAAAATCCATAGTAATATGTTCCCACTTCCACTCTGGAATAGGTAATGGCTAAAGTAAACCTCCTGGCCTCTGCCTCTCGACTTTCACTTGCTGGCACACTAAGCATCTGGATACAAACTGTGCCACTTCCCTCTTCATGCTATACCACCATACACTCTCTCGCATATCCCGATACATCTTGTTAGCACCTGGATGCATGGAATACTGAGAGCGATGCACTTCCTGCAACACCTCCTCTCTCAAATCCCTACTAGGCACACACAATCTAACTCCATGCCTTAAAGATCCATCCTCTACAATAGTAAAATCATCCTCCAATCCTGCTCTCACCTGAGCTCCGATACTCCTCAGAGATACATCATCATACTGTGCTACCTTGATCCTATCCATCAAATTTGAGTGTATCTGCAGTCCCCATATCTGTATAGCACCACCAGGAACAATGACCTCAATGCCCAAGCTCTCCAAGTCCTCCAACAAATATCTATCATGCGTCAAGAACATAGCTACCGGATACCTGCTCAAAGCATCGGCAACTACATTAGCTTTCCCAGGGTGATATTGCAAAGAGATATCAAAATCCTTCATCAGTTCCAACCACCGACGCTGCCTCATGTTCAACTCTTTCTGCGTGAAAACGTACTTCAAGCTTTTATGGTCCGTGAAGATCTCCACACGCTCTCCGTACAAATAATGTTTCCACAACTTCAGAGTGAAGATGACTACTGCCAACTCCAAATCATAGGTAGGATAGTTCTTTTCATGAGGACATAATTGCCTGGATGCATAGGCAATCACTTTCCCATGCTGCTGAAGAACACAACCCAAACCCTTTTCCGATGCATCACTATAAATAGTGAAACCTTCGGACCCTGATGGCAACGTCAAAATAGGAGCAGACGTCAATCTCTTCTTCAACTCCTCAAAAGCAACCTGGAAATCCTCCATCCAAACAAATTCTACATCCTTCCTTGTGAGTCTGGTCATCGGCTAGGCAATCCTCGAAAAATCTTGCACAAACTTTCTGTAGTAGCCTGCCAATCCCAAGAAACTCCTGATCTCTGCTACCGAACTCGGAGTCTTCCAAGATTCCACTACTGAAATCTTCTTCGGATCCACAAAAATACCATCACCAGTCACAATATGTCCCAAGAACTCCACTTTGTCCAAGAAAAACTCACATTTGGACAACTTTCCATACAACTTCTCCTTCCTTAGCACATCCAACACAATCCTCAAATGCTCCTCATGCTCCTTCGGTGTCCTCGAGTATATGAGTATGTCGTCGATGAACACCACCATAAACTTGTCAAGGTACTGGTGGAATACCTTGTTCATCAAGTTCATAAATACCGCCGGTGCATTAGTCAAACCAAACGGCATCACCATAAACTCGTACTGACCATACCGAGTTCTAAAAGCAGTCTTCGGTATGTCCTCCAGCTTCACCTTCAACTGATGGTAGCCTGATCTCAAATATATCTTAGAAAACACCTTCGCACCACTCAACTGATCAAACAGATCATCAATCCGTGGCAAAGGATACTTATTCTTGATAGTAAGATTATTCAAAGCTCTATAATCAATGCACATGTGCACCGATCCATCCTTTTTTAGTACAAATAATACCGGAGCTCCCCATGGTGAAGAACTCGATCTGATAAACCCCTTATCCTGTAATTCGTCCACCTGCTTCTTCAACTCGACCAGCTCGCTGTTGTTTACTCTATAGACATGGTACAAAATTGGTTCTGCACCTGGCACAAAGTCTATAAAAAATTCAATATCTCGATCTGGCGGCAATCCTGGCAATTTCTCAGGAAACACATCCAACAACTCTACTATCAATGGATGTGGCAACTCCTTGTCTTCCACCATAACTCCACAAATAATGCCTTCTCCCTGCTCTGCAGTTTCTCTAGCAAACTCAAACTCTGGCTCTCCTGGTGGACCAAACAAAACTCTACCTCCTCTACAATCTATGCTAGCACGGCCTACTCAACCAATCCATCCCGAGTACAATGTTGTAGCTCGGAAGTGGCATTACAAGTAGACACACACTCAACTCCCGGTCTCCCAGAGTAACCCTCTGATCCTTGCAAATATCATTAACCAGTATAATGCCTCCTCCGGTCATGATCTTGCAAGTCCTAAGCAATGACTCAGCTACCAAACCATGCTTTAGAGCAAAAGAAATAGATACAAAACTATGGGAAGCACCACTATCAAACAAAGCTAAAGCTGGAATGGAATCAAGAAGAATAGAGCCTGCGATGACATCTCTGGTGGGTTCCTCCTCTTCGATTGTCATAGCAAATGCTCGTCCCTGTCGAGCACCTCCCTGCTGCTGATGCTGGACAAAACGTTGTTGCTGCGTCGGGAGCGGTCCCCTCGGCTGTGCTGCAGGTGGTCTCGTTTGTGCCCTCGGAGCTGGAACTGCTCCCTGAATTGTACGACGAGGACACTCCCTCGATTGATGCCCTTTAGTACCACAATACAAACAAACTCCTAGACTCCTCCTGCAAACTTCCCAGATGTGGCCAGGCTTCTTACAGTAGTTGCATGAAGCTTGTTGTAACTGTCTCTACTGCTGAGGTACCTAGTAAAAAGGCACTCTAGCTGTAGTCTGGTTCTGCTGTGGCTGCTGGAAAGGTCTAGACTGGAAATGAGGACGTTAGGCAGATACTGCACTGCTGTTGGCCCCCAGAAAAGAATTATGGTCTCTCTTGGGCTTCAAACCCAATTCCCGCTCAACCTTGCGTGCCTTCGCAAGTATCTCCGAGTATCTCTCATAAAAAGGTGGAATGAGAATCTTCACTTCCCAGTTTAGACCCTCACAAAAATGAATGGCTCGAACCTCCGGCTCTTTCACCAAATACTCTGCAAATCGACTCAACCTACCAAACTCTGCAGCGTACTCCTCCACAGACATGTCCTACTGACTGAGACTCTCAAACTGTCTCCCCAAGTCTAGCCTGTCTGCCCGGGCGAAAAATTTCTTCTTGAAAAGGTCCTTGAATACCTTCCAAGATTGTCTTGCGTCAACCAGAACCGGCTCATTCCTAAACCAAGTGCGAGCGATGTCGAATAGTTGAAGTCCTACCGCCTCAACCTTCAGATCCTCAGAAAGACGGGACACCCTCATAAGACGCTCAATATCCTCGAGCCAATCATCAGCATAGACGATGCCCTATGTCCCTTTGAAAACCCTAGGTTCTAGTTTCTTGAAGTCCTGAATGTTGCCTGGCCGAAGCTGAGCAACCTAAGGAACAACCTGCTGCTGGACCGAAACTTCTCTCTCAACTACAACACGAGAAAGCTGATGCGCACTCTTGATGCCCTACCGTAGAACGTCGGTCTGCCTCTGATGTGCCTCTGAATGAGCCCTCTGTGCCTCGAGCATCTCACGAAACAGTGTAAACATCTGTGATGCCTCTGCTGGCACAGGAGGTGGAGGTGGAAGCCCCTCAGATACAGCTGGCACAGTCCTCTGAGTAGGTGGTGGACCTCCGAAAGCAGCTGACACTCCAATCACCGGATAAGTGACTGGTGCAGGCCCTCGGGATGTCGCAGACCTCTCAGAAACTGCTCTCCCCTGCTGCGATCTAGTCTTAGGCGACATCCTGAGACAAAGTGAAAGAAAGAATCAATATGGCACAAGATGTAAGACATCAAGGAAAGGACAGTTTAAGGGATCAAGTATCAATATCAAAGGAGAATAATTGAATCAAAAGAATTTTCCTAGATGTGATTGAGTATCTCAGCCTATTTCCTATATCCTATTGCAGGCTCGCCGTAGTACAACTAAATTGTCGCACTACCATGCCATCACATACTTTGTGAAGCTAGACCTGCATGGGCCACCACCAAAAATGTGTCATGACCCACACCCGGTGTAAGGGTACTAGTCGGAAACAACGCCCAGCCTACGCCACAGAATCGGTGGTAGAACGCTGTCTAGATAATCTATCTAACAATATAATGTACCACCAATAATGATAGTATACTCAAGCACAGAACTAAGATAGAAATGAGCACGAATCAAATAAAGAATAGAATAGTCATAATACTACTCATGAGTCTAAAATAATACATCAATGAGTCTGAAGAAGTAACAAAATAAGCTGGAGACAAATCCAGTACAAAGAATACTACGAAGCTACAACTCCAGGGTCAACTGTCTCAGTTGGGATAAGTCCCTCTTGAGCCAGGGTCTCAGAATCTAAACCCACAACATCCTGGGGTCCATAATAGGTAGGGTACCACTCCTCAGTGTCATCTGAAAAAATATATCCAGTCAGAAAAGGAGCAGAGTACATCTCTAACAACAGTTCTAATTAATGATAAAAACTATGTAACAGTAAATAGCTGTGGATAAACAAGATGCACAATAGATACAAGAGATATATATACAATAAGGAAATACTGGAAATAAATACAACAATGAACAATATGCCAATGAAATAATAATACTAATGACTAAGTGTGTGAGTACTAGCTTAACATGTGATCGGCTTGGGCATGATGCAATACGGCCTGGCAAATCATACGTGCGGTGTATGATCAACACTATTCAGTAATCAGTACTTTATACAATAGGGATATTTATCACATATCTATACTAATACTCCCCACCCCGGACTGGTGTAATAGATCCAACCACGGTATGCTATGGCACGAGATTCCCCAAGAAGATAGCTAGTCTTCCCGAGAATCAGTGTCTGTACATGTACATGATAACCAATGAAACAATACTTGCACCATATACACCATATACCAAGGAATAACATCTCATGACGAGATCCGGATATACCAATTCGTGTAACCATAGTGTCAAGAGAACATGGATATCTACACTAGATACAATGAACATAGAGGATATCATAAATGAGAAACTATTAGAGAATGTACTCGCCTGAAGTCCAATAAATAGTCTCACAGATGTCTAACTCGGTGTCTCGAAGACCTAAATATGGAATACAACATCAATACAAGGTCCCGAAAAGAGAATAAGTTAAACTAGTCAACTTCTAGGTCAATAAGTCAATTCTAAGTCAAAAGTCAACTATGGTCAACTCTAAGTCAACTTTGTCAAGTATGGTCAACCTAAGGTCAACTATCTATTTCTAGGTTGCACAAGTCTAACATAAAAATCTTGGGTCAAGATATTAAAATCTACGTCATAGAAACCATATCCTAAAATATTAGGATACCGTATCTCCGGATACGTGAATCCAAGATAAACCTCACAATACATATATATCAACAATAATGTATAATAATATAGAATATGAATTACAAACAAATAGGAACCATAGTTTTGAACCAACTTGGTATCCACAAAGTCACAAACTTGATACCCAAACCCCGTATCTTGAGTATCCCACTTACCTTGGTTTCCACAAGGTAATACTCAATACCTTGATATAGTAATTACCCTCATATATAATATAATATATATATACTAATATTATACAAATAAGAAGTATAGCAATACTAGTATTATATCTCAATATTAATACATATATATATATATATATATATATAAATATAAAATATAAACAATATACTAATAAACTGCCTAACTGTCACTGAAAGCAGTGTTGAAAAACACTGATTTCAGTTATCAGACTTTCAGTGATAGCTTGGGCTGTCACTGAACCGTCGTCGCTACTGCTACTGCATTTTTGTACTGCTGCCTCCCCTTTGGTGACGGTTTTCAACCATCATCAAATCCTCTATCGCGACTGCTGCGAATTCCCTCTGCTGCATGCGGCTATTAATGACAGTGGCAGCTTTGTCATTAATTGCCGTCGCCACTGTTACAGTGGCTGCAGCTGTGCTCGGCCATTAATGACAGTTGCTATGTCATAAAATCCTGCTGTCGCTAAAAACAGTATATATATATATATATATATATATATATATATAACCTATATATATATATATATATATATATATATATATAACCTATATATATATAACCTATATATATATATATATCAATATATATATAAAAACCAAATAAATTATTATATATATCTATATATATATAACCCAAATACATATATAATATATATATCTATATATATAAATACCAAATAGCTATAATACACATCCTATATACTAATGTACATATTACAACATGGTTAAATGCACACATACATAAATATGTTAATAAATATACATCCATACATATATATATATAATCTTATTCTAATTACATAACTAAACATACACATATATTTTATAAAAACATATATATATATATATATATATATATATATATATATATATATAATATATATATATATATATATATATATCCCTAACATATATTATAACATATATTAATGCATGTAGAAGAAAGCTACATATATATTTATACATTCCATTAGTACATATATAATACATAGATCTATGCTACAATAAATACCAAAATAAATACACTATAATACATATATAATATCTATATATATATACTTAATTATAATTTAAGAATTAAAGCACAAATAATTAGATCTACACATAAATACACCACAAATGGAGAGTATCACACCGTATCCCACTAGATCTAGGATACGCATGCGACACGAGTTCACCACACATCCAATTGTACCCGGAAGGACACAAACAAGTCACATATATTATTTATAAACAAAACAAAGTGTTAAATATAGATCTATGTGTCCGTGTCAAAATACGACATGTGCAAAGTCCCGTATCGGAGGAAAAACCCCCAAAACAATACGTATCACCAAATTATTGGAATACGACCTACACGTACCAAATTATGGACACGACACTAGCCCCAAACAAATAACATATGCCAAAGTGATCTATAGGATCAATTGACACACACAACAAAAGTTATTTTCGAAATTTCCCCAAAATTGACACAAAAAGTACCATAACTTTCTCCATAGGTCTCCTATGAACACAAAACTAAGTCCTATGGGTAGTACATACATATGGGTTAATTTTTTATGATCAAATCTCAGATTTAGAAGCTATTTTAAGGAAAAAACTGAATTATATCTATTGGGAGATGGATTCCCAATGAAACCTCCAATTGAGATAAAATTGCCTCCAAATTGTAGATCCTTGCTTCCTCCTTCTAGATCCTTGCTTCTCAAGTTTCTAATAGTAATTTGGGAAGAAATTGAAATAATTTTGGTATAAAAATGAAATGGGAATGAAGAAAATTTGGTAGTGGAAAATTCTAGATCAAGATTTGGAATAAAAAAGAGGAGAGAGAATTTTCCCCCTCTTTTTATATAGGCCGACCCTTTCCTCTCCCTCAAGTAATTAAGAAATATCCAATATACCCCTTGGGGCCTCTCATGAAGAAATAATTAAGGAAGGAAGCTTCTAGTCTAATGATTTAATTAATTTAATCCATCTCCTTAACAATGGGCTTTCTAATTGGGCTAAGTCTAACTAATTAATTCATGTTGGTCCATGGGTCCAAACTAAACTAGTTAGGTCCACTAATACAAGTCCAAATTAAATAAATAATATCTAACAACAATTAAATAATACAACAATAATTATTTACCATGCACAATATTTAATAAAATAGAAAAAGACTAAAATATCCTTTCCTAGAAAATGTGGTAGTGACATCAACTCTCTAAGTTATTCACAATATTTCCTGCATTTCTTCATGGTCGTGTGGTCAAAGGAGTAAA
Source organism: Iris macrosiphon (assembly GCA_036927795.1). Taxonomy (NCBI): domain Eukaryota; kingdom Viridiplantae; phylum Streptophyta; class Magnoliopsida; order Asparagales; family Iridaceae; genus Iris; species Iris macrosiphon. Next base: position 86,364,550 of record JAYESA010000005.1, read on the forward strand.
GTGATCGTCCGTAGATTATATATCTACAGCTATACTTTCCCATAATCAACTGAACTTAGATTCCTGTTTAGGATCTTTTGTACTTTTCTTCCTTTTTAATAGTTTGTAATAAAAAAGTTTCATATAAACTTTTCTCCACAAACACTGACGCTATGTGCTATCCCGATGAGTGTTTCGGATGCTTCCAAAGTAGCGGCGACTCAACCATCTTCCAAGGCCACTTCTATGCAACCCGAGGCCACTGCTATGCAACCCGACGTCGTCATGTAGTCGGGCATCGAAACTACGGGGTGCCCAGGTACTTTTGTTCCTGGTCGTAGTGCTTTCCAGCTGTATTTTTCTAGTTTTTTCGAGTGTCCAGACGTTTCTTATGACCATGAAGCACTTGGTCGCAAGCAAGTCTGCTAGTTGTCCTTCCGCAATAGCTTTGCCTCTTGGGCCATCGGGCTCCGTCGTGCTACCCGTCGTGACCGTGACTACTTCTTCTGTCCTGCCTCCTCTGACTTGGCTACCCTTGAGGAGATTAACGAAACTGTGTGGATCTGCCTATGTAGATTTTATATGTTTCCGAAATAAGGGGTTGAGAGTGTACTAGAACAGAATAAGTCCTTTGCCTAGGGGAAATACTTTGCCCTGGGACCTTCCAGGATTCGAACAAACAACTGATCTCCTGGGGCAGTAGGTAATTGAAAAGGAGCAGTTCATGATGGAATTCCAGAAGTACCGGCAAACAGACATGGAGAGATTGGTATCCTATGAGTATGGGCAGCTTCTCGAGGCTATAGAGACGGAGAAGACTTTTTATGCTTCCTCGAAGGAGGGCTTACATTGTAACCTCCAGCATGTACAGAAGGAGCGTGACTGGTTTGATGATCTCAGGGAGGGTTGTCTCATAAGACGTAAGGATATATACGAGTCTTATGCCAGTTACGAGGACCCGGAGATCATGGATAGAGAAGTCGAGCGTCAGGTGTGGAAGCATAAAAATACTATAAGCCGCATTGAGCTCATACCGCATAAATAACATCTATGCAGCCAAATAAAAGCCGCATAGGGACCAAGAAGACGCATAAAAGCTCATTTTTAGTCTACAACCGAGGCGTCTGACACATCAATCATGAAGCCGATACGTTTTGAAAGTCGTGCAAATGACAGCTCAGAAAAAGACAAAAAAGTTATATCAACTCATTAATGACTTCGTCAAACGTGCAATGCCACATATTTCCCCCTATACTTCCTCTGTCTTATGCATCCTCGTCATCATGCGGCCACAGCCAGACAAGAGCTCATATGCAACCATGATACCTATGCGGCCACAACGACTATGCGGCCTCGACGATATACGGCCTCAGTCATAATATGTGGCCCGAACATATATGCGACCAAGACTACTAGGAGGCCCCTGATCCACAGGATCTTTCTGTTACGACGAAAGATGTCTTCGCACAGTTGTTGGGGACTATGTGTTCAGCTGACAAAGTTACGCACACAACGGGTTGAAACAATCCCGAGATCTCATCAAAAAAATATATTAACCAAACCCACGTGGCAGCTTGCCCGCATCATGCGGCTACCGTTACAACCGCATACTGTCGAAGTGGCCCTATGCAGCCACAAAAAAGGAATATATGTGGCAACCACAGAATGTCACAGGGTGTCTATAAATAGGAGGGTACCACACCCAAACAGCGGGTTAGATATCTGTGGATCTACACTTGAGTAAGTAAAAAGAGCTTTTGCATCGGATCTCCTACAGAGTAAAGAGAGTTGCTACAATCCTAACCCTCCATCGTTACCCCCAGAAAATAAATTTGTACTTAGATTGTCTTCTAGGACTTCTCTGTACTTTCTCTTAGTTTATTAATCAAATATAGTTCTTTCAGTTCTTTTTTTTATTTAAATGGCAAACACGATGGCGACTCAGCTGGGGATGTCCTTCTCGTCTTTTGAGAAGTCAGTGATGCAGTCCGATGCAGTTAAGCTCGGCTTGACGCAAAAGATACTGGTGGTACGGTTCGACCAGCAAGTGTTCGAGAAAATAATTTTGGAAGGAAGTCTTAATCCTTCGCCAAGGATAGTCAAGCCCAAGAAGACCCGCAGAACGTGGATGGCCAACGCCGCTGAGCCTCACCTAGCTGCAGAGAAGATATTTTCTGTCACTCACTCTGTTGCCTATGATGATCGTCGAACGAACACCCAGAACATTCACTTCTATGCGGCATCCAGGGCTGACGCAGAAACTGCTCAGTACCCGGACTCTGGTAGAGGAAAACACTACGTTGCCAGACGTTATGGTGCTAAGGCAACTTCTATGCGACCAAGGAGGAGGCCATATAAGACTATCCATATGACATCAACTCACTACCGCAGACAGACGGTCTCATATGGCCATGATAGCAACAGAACCTCTATTTTCGACCGTATCATATGCGGCACAGATTCTACATGACCCACTGAGAATGGTAAAAACCCAAATCTGGAATCTTCATACTATACGCCTGCGGTTACTAAGCTGATGATGTCTAGGGTAGTGTGAGCCCGTCAAGCTCAAGTCATTGCTCATACGACCAACCGTCAATAGGCATCGCTAACTATTATGCGAGCCTCTGACAGAAAGTTGTATAGGACTGACCCATGCGTCCAGCCTACAGGGACCAATGGACAGGGTCCATCTTAAAAGTCATCCACCGGTACCTCGGGGCAAGTTCGTGTACGAACTCCAGGCCAGGGAGCAAATACAGCACGTACACATCTGTGTGCTCGGGATACCTGAACTAACAAAAGAGGATACAAAGGTAAAACACCCTTGGCATGATTTACGTGACGTGATTACTCACAAGCGCAAAGCAAGGAAAACAATTACAGCGTACGACGTACCCTCTCCAAGGCACTGCAATGCCAATATCAATATCAACTACTACTACAATAAAGCGGCAGTACCTACAGACAGGTAGTCTGCCTTCCAACGACTACACCAGAAAGCACCTACTCGACAACAACTCGGAGATCAAGTGCAAGTATCAGAGAAGAAGGAGTTGCCCTTTGCCTCATGCTACTCAACTGGAAAGCTTCCTCCAACAAAGGAGGAAAGAAGTCAAATACCTCTAGTCCATCACTCTCTACCGGGGTGTCTCAAAGGTGACTACCCGGAGGGCTGACAACGGCACATGCGGAAGGCATCTTCCATGGCACCTGCTCAAGGAAGAAGCTGTCAGCCCCTAGGGGTTGTTCTTCCTCAGAAACCCCAGGGGTGGCCCAAGCTGGCGGTAGTGTATACCTGGACCTATGCAACAACCCGGCATTCCTAGGAGACAATGATTCCCAAGGAACGAACTACGAGATCCCGTAGGGTAGCTACCCCCACCAAAATGACATGATCTTCTATGCTAGGGGTAGTATCCCCTCCGAATCTGAGGAGGAGATACCGTTACCCGCCCTCCTTAATGATTACTCACTACAAGGGTATGAGACGGAGAGCACGACATCTACTGCCCGTTAATTTTTTCCCGTGTGAGGACGGTATATATGGCTGGAGATGACCATAAAGGCACCAGTGATCGATAGTGCCTCAAGGTTTTCGAGGCCATGATGCATATAATGAGTGCATTAATGCAAGCTCTAAGCCAGACAATTCTAGAAATTAAGGCAAACATGGCGTCCCAGCCAGTAAGGGCCTTTGTGCAAGCAAACTTGGACTCCGGGAACAACGGGGATTCAAACATGACCTCTCTACCCGTAGGCGGTAATACTCTCCTACCTGGCTCATCTGCACCTTCTGTTGGACATGAAGCTAAGAAAGTAAGGAGGGAGGTCGGAGAACTTCAGGCTCGCCTAGATTCCATGATCAATCGAGACTCACTCCGTAATCTCAGGCTGTGGCAACCCTACCCGATAGAATGGAGGGATATACCCTATCCACCCAAGTACAAGCCCTTTAACATAAACACGTTTGACAAAAAGTCCTTCCCTCGCCGGTTCAAGAGCTACTTTAAGATTACAACGGGATACTTACCCCACAGTGACGCTATCCTTACCAGGCTCTTCGTCGGGTCATTGTCGGGGGTAGCTTTCAATTGGTTCTGCAGTCTCAAAGATAACTGTATCTCATTATTCGATGACCATAATCGTATATTACTTAACAGATTCTATGAGACATAAAATGATATGACGATATCTTCTTTGATGGACGTCGCACAGGGTGAAAAGGAACTGATATAAAATTACATCGAGCGGTTCTGATAGGCCGCTCTAAGGTTGTCTCCTGGCAATCTCGAGGCCACACTAATGAAGATATGCCAGAAAAATATGCTTCCGGCAGTCAGCCTCTAGATGGACGAGAGCCAATTCAAAGACTGGACAACATTCATTGTAAGTTCTGTCAACGCTGAGAAGAAGCTCAAGGACGCTCGGCACTTGGGGATTCATATTCCTACTGCTGAGAAAAAGGGAAAGCTTCCCAGCAACAACAACAATAACAACAACAGTAATGGCGGCAATAGCAACCGCGATGGAAAGGAGAAACAGGCTATGGTCGCTACCTTTACCAAGAAGCCTGAACAAAAGCCGGCAGAGGCTCTAAAACCAAAGAAGACTTACTCTTTCGAAGATAGTGATGTCAAACCCATCTTCGACGTGCTATTGCAGAGAGGAAAATTTTGGCTCCTCGACGTCAAACGTTAGCCTGAGGCGGCAAAAATGGCCAACCCAAAGTATTATCACTTCCACCTCTATGTTCACCACCCAACGCAGGAGTGCTATACTCTAAAGCGGTATATTCAATTCCTGATAGATACCAGGGCTCTTTCCTTGGACTTCGACGACATGACGGTTGTGGCCAACATGGTGTCCCTCTAGTTTAGAAACTTTCCCCCAACAGAAGTCTAAGACGGAGTGGTCCGAGTCCCATAGCCAACTAGGGAGGTGTTCAACCTTCCACCAGCTCGAGACTAGACGGCCGGGCTAATACCTATTACCACACCACATTGGAAGCTCATATGGGTCCATCCCGACCTCGTGCCAGACTTTGTCATGACCCGCACCCGAATATTCGGTCATGAGTACGTGTGTACGTCCAGCTTACCCTGCAGCATCGACGGTAGAATGCTGTCTGGGTTAACTCTACTATCTAAATATCTCATACAATATATATGGTACATGTCAATCATCTCAACTCCAAACAAAAGAATAATATGGTATTATATAAATATAACTATACTCAATCAGAATACAAACTGAGGAAAATAGAGCACAAATAGAATAATGAAGGAAAAGAATCACAATACAACTACAAATTTGAAATAAAATATACATGCCAAGTCTCAATAAAAGTCTAATACAAGTCCACCAAAATAAACTAAACCTCCTCAGGCTCTGGTACTAAGTCCTCTTGGTCTATAAGAGTATCCTCTAATGATACGCCATCCTGCGGTCCATAGTATATGGGGCACTGGTCTATGAGCCAATCATCTAAAAAATATATCCAGTCAGGATTGGAGCAAAGTACATACGTCTGAAATCAGTTTCAAATACATAATCGAGCATATATAGCAGATAATAGAAAAGAATACAAGATAACTAAACAACAAAATAAAATAAACTAGAGTGAATAGGTAATGTATTGGAATAAAGAACATACAATAGAATATCTACAATATAATGGAAATACCTGAAATCTAAATAATGTGCCATAGAATACAAGTTCATTATGTGATCGGTTTAGGTTGAACATGAATACAATAAGGTAACTCGATTACAAGTGTGGTATGTAATCGACATATAACGAATACACTGGGCTAGATCACATAATCAACTCCTACTCCCCCATCCCCAACTAATACCAATGGATCCAATCACGACACGTTACGAACACAAATATGGGCATACTGAACATGAGCAGTGTGTATACACGAATATAAGCATACTGAACACGAGCAGTGTGTGAACATGAAGTATACTAAATTAATACCCGATACACAGGATAAAATATATATAAAGGAGTACCCGCTGAACACGGTAAGGGATAACATCTCCTGATAGGATCTATGTAGTACCAGTCCCTGAAACCACTGTGTAAAAATCAAGTATACAGTTCTAGAACATGAGATATATACACTATTATGAAATAAAAACTAACAAAGAAATATACTCGCCTGAGGTCCTGAGCAAGGTGTGTCTCTCGATGCCCAAGCTGGTGTCACACAAACCTATATATGGTATATTGTATCAATACAAGGTTTTGGAATAAAAAACAGGTAAACTGGTTCAATTCTAGGTCATAAAGCCATTTCTAAGTCAAAACAATCAAACTAGATCAACTCTAGGTCAAACTAGTCAAACTAGCTATTTCAAGGTTGTATGAGTCCATCTCTAGGATATTGTGTCCATACACTATGTAACTAGGCCATACTAGCTATACTAGGATACTAGGATATCAACAAAATACCGTTTCATAAGATACGCAAGTTATTAGATATGAAAATACTATAATATATATATACAAGACAAAATATATACTACTTATAGCCAAACTAATGCTAAGTGGATACCTTGGCTTTGAACCAAATTCGGTATCACACCACCTACACATCCATCTTGATGTACAAACTCAATACCTTAAGTATAAACCAATACCTTGACATTACCTTGGTATCACAAGGTAATACAATTTCTAACATAGCTAACTACCCATACACCTCACTATACACTAGTATGCATTTAAACTAATAACAATACAATACTAAGTAACATTCTAACATAGCTCTTGATATTTAATACCCGTACCCAAGATACCTCGTCTCTCATTACCTTGGTGTCACTCAAGGTAATATAGAAATAATACTAACCAATGCTAACTAGTATTTATCTATCTATCTATCTATCTATCTATCTATCTATCTATCTATATATATATATATATATATATATATATATATATATATATATATATATATATATATAACTTAGCTTATTACTAGCTTATCTTAACTTATCTTATAACTTACATATAAGCACTTGCTACTGCTGCTGCTTCTGCTCATTGCATCTATTGCTGCTGCTTTCCACTGCTGCTTCTACTCACTGCTTCTGCTGCTGCTTTCCGCTGCTGGTTCTTCTCACTATTGCTTCTGCTCACTGCTGCTTTTGCAGCTTTCTGCAACTTATCTCCCTGCTTATCTGACCTGTTGCTTATCAAACCTATAATTTCCCCCTCTAGCTCACATGCAGACATCTAATACATACATACACTCACTCACATATCTATATATACCTTTATATATATATATATATATATATATATATATATATATATATATATATATATATATATATATATATATATATATATATACCACATACATATATCCTTATAAATACATAAGTATGCTACCACAAACCTACACTAAGGATGCATATTCACTCTCCTATTCTCCCATGACCATCAACATATCAAAATAAAATGTAGAATATAGACATAATTATTCATATATATATATATATCATATAAAATTATAATTATAATATTCTAATAGCTATAACCAAGGTATATTGAATTGAAATACAAGAAAACAAACACGTAGATTGTACCACACCTGTATCACACTCATTCTATGATACGCTTGCGATATGGCTCTACCACACAATCAAACATATCCCAAAGGATACGATAAAGTCTAAAATCATAATTAGAAGCAACATGAAGAGCTAGCTACTCAACTACATGTCCGTGTCAAAATATGACATGCTCAAACATCCGTGTCAAAAAAAAAACTCCCAAATTAACCTACATCGCCAAATTATCGGGAAACAACCTACACGTATCCAATTGTGGATATGACACTAGTCGTACACAATCAAACACATGCCAATTTGGTCTAATTGACCTATTGACAAACACAAGATGTGCCAATCTCGTAATTCCTCTAAAATTGAGACAAAATACCATATACCTTTCTCCATAGGCCTCCTATGAACTTAATTCTAATTCCTATGGGTAGCCTTTGTATATGGGATAATTTCTAATAATTAAATTATAGATTTAGAGTCTAATTATAGAGAGAAAACTAAATTATATCTATTGGAAGATAGATTTCCAATGAAACCTCCAAATTGAGTGTCAAGAACCTCCAACTTGTAGATCCTTGCTCCTCCTTGTTGATCCTTATTTCCTTCTTATAGATTCTTGTTCTAATAGCCTCCAATGAAGAATAGGAAAGGAATTGGGAAGAAATTTGTATAGGAATTGGTGTGGAAATGAAGAAATTTAGAAGAGAGAAAATTTTAGATCTAGATTTGGAATAAAAAATAAAGATAGAGAGTCTCTCCCTCCACTCCTAGTGGCCGGCCTCTAACCCTTCCTCTAAGTTATTATAAAATGTCCACAATGCCCCTTGGGACTTATCATAGAGAAACTAATTAAGGAGGGAAGGTTCTAGTCTAATTGATTTAACTAATTAATTCATCCTCCTAATGAATAGGCTTACTATTGGGCTCAATTCTAACTAGAATTAAACGTTGGTCCATGGATCTAATATAAACTAGTTAGGTCCACTAACACAAATCTAAAATAAATCTAACATCTAACAATAAATAAATTATATAATAAATAATATGCATAATATGCACAATATTTAATATTATATCCCAAAAATAAAAATACCCATGCCAAATTACCAAATTACCAACTGTCCTGAGTTGGAAGAGCTAGAACTTTACGACAAGCCCTCAACTAATGGTTTCCTGATCCGCAGAATAAGTACTGGCCCAATCTCATCCTGCATGCATCCCATCCATGTCTTTGCTTCTTACAGAAGGTGCAAAGAATATCTTCCCTTTGGATCTGGTGCATCTGTTGTGCCGATGCTCTAGCTGGTCTATAATACTACTGCCTCGGCTGCTGGAAGTGCCTCTGAGGCTGCTGTTGAAAATAAGACCGTATCATTAGACTCGTATTGGTACTGGATCCTCTTATGTCTCTCGGCCTCTTACAGCCAAGCTCTAGATCATCCTCTGCCTGCTGTGCCTGTCTCAAAATATCCTCGAAAGTAGTGGTGGGATCTATATTTTTGTGTGATTTGAGCTCCCTGTTCTTGCCCTTCTGAACTTTTTGGCTCTTCCTCTGGGGTTCTGCCCCCATACAAAGCAGCCTAATCTGTAATACTCTGTCGCATACTCATCCACCATCATACCTCCCTGAATGAGGTACTAGAACTGTCTCTCTAGAGATGTCAGAGCCACATCTGGAAAGAACTTTTTCTTGAAGAGCTCTTTCAAAGCTTCCCAAGTAAGTCCTGGTACTGAGATCCTGGGGTCCATCGTGAACCAAGTCAACACAATATTGAACATCATGCTGCCTGTGGCCTCTATCTGCAACCTCTCTGGAATCTGCCGCAGGTTCCGCTCAATTTCTTCTATCTAATCATTAGCATATATGATCCCTTCAATACCTATAAAGTCCTTCAGCCCCATCTTCTTAAAATCTATGATAGTCCCCGGCCTCAGCTGCTACGGGATAAACTGAGGTGGTAACATCTGTGGCTGGACTAAGGCGACTCTCTCGACTGCTACGAGCGTAATCTGGTGAGCATTCTTAATTCTCTGCCTCATAACCTCTGACTAACGCTGCTGCGCCTCCATTATCTACTGAAAAAGTACAAACATCTACGTCTGATCGACTACGGATGATGGGGGTGGAAGATCTCCGAAAATTGTTAACGCTACCCTTTGTATAAGAGGTGGAGGACATCTGAAAGCTGCTACGAAAATGCCCACCTTGATCGGTGAAGCGGACCTCTGGAATGTAGCTGCTAGAACAGCGTCTGATGGTGTTGCACTCATAGGCGACGAAGTGAACGACCTCGCTGACATTGTGCTTGAGCGGTGGGAACGCATCTTCGGTGGCATCCTGAAGATAGATGGAACAAAGAAATCAATATTGAGTATGATACGATAACATCAAAGAATGACAGATTTTCTTCAAAGCAAACCTTCAATAGATAAGGATAGCAAAACTGATATTGGAAGTGTTTTCTAGTTGTGATTAAGTAAACTATCAGCCTAAATCCTATATCCTAAAACAGGCTCATAGTAGTACTCTAGGTGAGCACTACTACGATATCGGGCAAATTGTGACTCTTGACCTGCATGGGTCACCACAAAAAATATGTCACGACCCGCACCCGGATATTCGGGCACGAGTATGTGGGTACGTCCAGCCTACGCTGCAGCATCGGCGGTAGAACGCTGTCTGGGTCAACTTTACTATCTAAACATCTCACACAATATATATATATATATATATATATATATATATATATGGTACCTATCAATCATCTTAACTCCAAATGGAGGAATAATATGGTATCGTATTGATATAACTGTACTCAATCATAATGCAAACTAAGAAAGATATAGCACAAATTGAATAACGAAGGAAAAGAATAATAATACAACCATAAATCTGAAATAAAATATACATGCCATGTCTCAATAAAAGTCTAATATAAGTCCACCAAAATAAACTAAACCTCCTCAGGCTCTGGTACTAAGTCCTCATGGTCTACAGGAGTATCCTCTAATGATACGTCATCCTGCGGTCCGTTATATGTGGGACACTGGTCTATGAGCCAATCATCTGAAAAATATATCCAGTCAGGATTGGAGCGAAGTACATACCTCTGAAAGCAGTTTCAAATACATAATCAAGCATATATAACATATAATAGAAAAGAATACAAGTTAACTAAATAATATAATAAAATAAACTAGAGTGAATAGTTAATGTACTGGAATGATGAACATATAATATAATATCTCTAATATAATAGAAATAATTAAAATCTAACTCATGTGCCATGGAATACAAGTTCATTATGTGATCGGTTTAGGTTGAATACGAATACAATATGGTAACTCGATTACAAGTGTGGTATATAATCGACATGTACACGAATACACTGGGGCTAGATCACATAATCATCTCCTACTCACCCATCCCCAACTAATACTAATGGATCCAATCACGATACGTTACGAACACAAATATGGGCAAACTGAACACGAGCAGTGTGTATACACGAATATAAGCACACTGAACACGAACAGTACGTGAACATGAAGTATATTAAATCAATACCCGATACACACGATAAAATAAATGTAAAGGAGTACCCACTGAATACGGTAAGGGATAACATCTCCTGACAGGATCTATCTAGTACCAGTCCGTAAAACTACTATGTCAGAATCAAGTATACAATTCTAGAATATGAGATATATACACTATTATAAAATAAAAACTAACAGAGAAATATACTCGCTAGAGGTCCTGAGCAAGGTGTGTCTCTCGATTCCCAAGCTGGTGTCACACAGACCTATATATGGTATATTGCATCAATACAAGGTTTTGGAATAAAAAAATTTAAACTAGTTCAATTCTAGGTCATAAAATTATTTCTAAGTCAAAATAATCAAACTAGGTCAACTATAGGTCAAACTAGTCAAACTAGCTATTTCTAGGTTGTATGAGTCCATCTCTAGTATATTGGGTCCATACACTATGTAACTAGGCTATACTAGCTATACTAGGATACCAATAAAATAAAGTATCATAAGATACACAAGTTATTAGATATGAAAATACTATAATATATGTATACAAGACAAAATATATAGTACTCATAGCCAAACTAATGCTAAGTGGATACCTTGGCTTTGAACCAAATGCGGTATCACACCACCTACACATCCATCTTAATATTGTCACGACCCGCACCCGGTTTAGGGGCACGAGTGCGTGGGTACGTCCAGCCTACGCCGCAGCATCGGCGGTAGAACGCTGTCTAGGTATTGATACTATCTAACTAATGTCACGCAAATATCCAATCTCCATTAGGAGGCACGGATGACACAAATAGATGAACATATACTCAACCACAGAATTACAGCACGATAAGATTTCGAATAATAAAACTTAAATTAAACACAACACAAGTCCACAAGGAATACTTAACTTAACAATATCCAAGAATCATCAAAATGCCGGAGACAAATCCGGTACCAAATAGTCTACTTAAGAACTAACAATGAATAATAATTTCGGCTAGACCTCCAGAATCACAGCTAACTACCAAGTCTGCAGCTACTCACCATAGTCCATAAAGTGTCGGACAGCGGTCATCTAAGGCATAGTCTGGAAAAATGTTTCCAGTCAGGAAGGAGCAAAGCACAATCTCAAATAACAGTTCCATTAATTGATAATGTCTATAATACAATAAAACATGTCATGCTAGCTACTGAGAAGACAGTGGAATAATGTAATGACAGTTTAAGAGAGACAGGCAATAGGCAATGAAACACAGTCAGTGCATGTATAAAAAATGAAAGAATAAGGAACAGTATCATATACGGGTGATGTAGTATATGAAAATATAGAGAACTGTAACTATTCTAAGTGTTTGAAATAGTAGTTTCGAAATGTGATCGGCTTGGGAACATGTACGGTTGCTATAAGGCCTGGCTAATCATGGGTGAAGAGCATGATTAACACTTACAGTTTTTATACTACAAATAAGAGGTTATGATCACATTTCTTACTAACTACTTCCCCGCCCCCAACTAGTACTGTGGATCCAACCATGACACGTCACGATACACGAGCAAGTAAAGTCTATCATGTACGGTTTCTAAATATACATGTCGTGTACGATGTCAATACGATAATAATGGTAACATCTCATGACTGTAAATCCAAGCTATACTAGTCCGTGTAGCACAGTGACAAAGATTCAGATGTAACATTTCATGATTTTTGAACTTATAGAATTTATCAAGAATTGGAAATTATCAGAGAATGTACTTGCCTCGGTCCTTAGCTGGTATTTATGGTGTCCTGTTCCAGAGTATCCCCTGGTAAACCAACAGTCCTATAAACACATCACAATATGACATTTGTATCAGGGGCTATACTAACACACAATAGAAATACACTGGCCTTAGGGCTACGCTAGGTACGGTAGGGGTCATCTATTAGATAGGCCAACTACAAATATATATATATCCCTTAATTACAATAATAGCTATAAGTATAAATATATACACTTTAAATAAAACTAATACCTGTATGTACATACAACATATCTCCAATTAAATACAACTGCAAAATATACATGTATATATATTATAAAAATGTACTAATGGTTTATACAAAAATATACCTACACATATATAGCTATGTCAATTGAACCATAAAGATATATATATACACACCAAAAATAGTACGTATACTATTATTTTTTTTTTTATACACTAATTTATACCAATTAAATTATACAGTACTATATACAGATGAATATACCAATTAAATATATTCTGAAAATATGCTAAGTATTTATATATTTCAAATGCTCAAAGTAGAACACGTATTTATACCCATCAAATTAAACACATATATATGCCAATACATTATAGATATATTATTAAATACAAAAAACACATTTTTAATACACATTTAACATTTAATGAAAAATAATTTATACATGTACATATATATATAATACACACAAGAATATATATATGCATACTAATTGAATATATACCAAGTTACAATTTCCAACATATACAGAAATATATATATACTATGCTAATACATGTATTTAAATACTTTATTCATAAATAACATACATGTACAATATATGAAATTATATCAAGTATATATATATATACAAAATATATATATATATGCCAAACTTAAATATAGAATTTATTTAATTACCTACTGCTCATATTAATCAGATGTTAATAAAGTAATTTATTAAATATACTAATTACCACATATATAATACTTTACATTAATTATACATACAAATTTAATTAAAGCATATACTAATTTCATGCTAATTTAAATATATAAACAAACATTTATATATGTACATTAGATATAAACATTAATCAATATACACAAATACGTATATTAGGTATATATATATATACCATACTAATATATATATTAAACATAAATTTTAAATACATTTTTATACTATTTATTTAAATACATACAATACCTTATATTGATTATATATACATATACTAATTTATCACATAAATTAAATGTATAAACAAACACATATATATACATTAGATATATATATATACATATATACATATATACACTATACCATACATTACTAATAAATAAATAATATACGTATACTTATTTTTAAATACATACAATATATATTAAACATATACTATACTAAGCACATACGTATACATTAATTTAAAATTACAATTACATATACAATTTACATGTTAATATATACATATACGTATATATATATAAAGATATATATATACGTATAAAGATATATATACATAAAGATATATATAAAGATATATATATATATATATATAAACAGAGAGAGAGAGAGAGAGAGAGAGAGAGAGAGGGGCTTACAGAGAGGGGGGTCGGCCGGCCACCGGAGTCCGGCCGGGGGGTCGGCAGAGGGCCGCCTGGGAGAAGCAGAGGGAGGTGGAGCAGCCGGTCAGGGTGAACGACGGGTCGGGCTCGTCCGCCGGGGGTGGTGGTGATGCGGGGTACGTCGCCGCCGGAGCAGGATCGGCCGGTCTCGGGGCTGGCCGCCGGCCGACTGAACAGCAGGGAGGAGGAGCAGTCGAACAGCAGGGGGAGAGTGGAGCTCGCCGCCGGTCGGGGTGCAGCCGCCAGACGCACGGGCAGCGGCCGGCCGGGTCGGCCTCAGTCGCCGGAGGGGGAGAGAGGCCCGCCGGATCTGCACAGTAGGGGGGAATGGGTGAACAGTGTCCCCCCCCCTATTGATTTGAATTTCAAATGCAAAAAAAATAACAATGAGAAGAAGAAGAAAGGAAGAAGATGAAGGAAAGAAAAAAGAAAAAGAAAGGAGAAGGAGAAGAATTACCTACGTTGGGTTGAGGGGAGATGGAGGCTTGTGAGGGTGGAGTTTTCTAGGATGCATAGGGATTAGGGTTTGAGGGTACAAGGCATTAAATAGGGAGAGAGAGGGTGTGATGTAGGGTGAGGATTTCACCCATTTAAATGAGTGGTCATGATGATTCATGAAATATTAATTCATGTAGGTTTTAAATAAAAATTTAATAGGCTCCCTCATTGGTTAAAATAATTAGGAGTTGGCACCTACAATTGAATAATTGCAACTTAGCCCCTTAAATTTGGGAAATTGCACAAACACAGGAAATGACGGAAATTGGGCGGGCGATTTGGGGTCCGATATTTTGTAGGGTCAGGGGACACTGTAAGATGGGTATGGGCTGAATTTGCAGGGCACTGGAATTACATTGGGATTTTAAAATCAGATAAAATGGTATCCTCAAATTAAATAGAAATAAATGCAAGTTATGTTCAACAATTAATTAGGAGTACTTGGGATCAAAATCAGGTCAAGTCATCAATACCAATATTGAAGAAGACTCAGAACAGAATATTACCCTAATTTGGGTCGCACGAAAAATAGGTCAAGATGGCCTCCAATTTTTGATTGGAACGCACAACGATACAAAAATAGGAATTAAAATAACGTCCGCGACGATTTTTGTGCGGCTAGAATTAATGCACAAAGAGCATAATTATGAGTTGCAAAAATAGCAGAAATGAAGGTGGGCATGTCTAGAGCAAGACTGTGAAATTTGTTGGAAGACAAAAGTCTGGATAGTGCTCCAATTATCGAAGCAAAGGCAATGCGCAAAAATATTAAATAAAATACAGTAATTAATTACACCTCCAATAATTTAATTCTAGAATAAAACAATTAACCTCAAATTCATAATTCGGGCAGGTGCTATCTACTGGCTTCTAGGTCAGTCTGCTAGCTAAAATAAAATAATAAACACTGCATATAATTATATATTTAATTACATCTCACACATAATAATTATTTAAATCAAATACACTATCATGCAATTAATTAATTATAAATAACATAATACTAAATATTGAAAAATTCGAAAATACCCCTGTTTCCGGAATGTGGTAGTGACAAGTCTACCCACCTTAAAAGAATTTCGTCCTCGAAATTTAAAATCCTCATATTAGCATTTAATCATACACATTATTATTTCCCTCAAATTTAAGTTTATCATCCATGAAATCTTTTAATAGTCTACTCCTCAAAGTACTCAACAATATGATATTTAAGGATTCTTCAAATGTCACATTCAAATATGAAGTTCTAAAATTCATAACTTGCGATTAAATAAATACATTGATAAATCTCCCAAAATTTCTAAATTAATAACCAACTTAAACATGTCAAAATCTTTCCTGGAATTAATAAACCACTAGGCCACCACTAATTATGCCATGTTAATTTCTTAACCATTTATTTAAATCAATAATTATTCTCAAATTTTAATCATCTTGTTCCTCTTGTCAAGTCATAACTCCTTCATGAATCTTCACTACAGTCAACACCAATAATCACGGTCTAAGAAAATTCTACCTATAGTCATACCACATACAATCTAGGGGAACATACATGGTTATGGTCTCATTTGTTATGGTGTTGCAGTCTATGTATCAGGGTACTACTAACTACATTATAACAAGAGTCATGCATACGAACTACGTACTAAGCAATCAATCAATCAATCAATCAAATAGAGGGGAACAGAATGGAGGAAAGAACAGAACCTACAAACACATTACCTGCAATATAGGTCCCTCGACCGTCACCGCAATTGCCCGTCCTGCTGGGGTGGTTCCCTCCGCGGGTACTGAGCAATATACGGTTCCACAGGTAGCCCAACTGGATCTCTATAATCTGAAGTTGTGCGCTGGCCGGGAAGATAAGAGGATAGAAGACAATCCCTTACTCGATGTCCCGCAGCGCCGCAAAGCAAACAAAGTCCTAGCCTCGTTCTACAGCTCTCCCAAAGGTGACCTGGCTTCTTACAGAAGTGACAAGTTCGTTGATCCTGCTGTACAGGAACTGGTGCCGGGTACTGCTGTTGATACTGATACGCCCATGGATGTTGTTGGATAGGAACTGGGGCTAGGCACTGCGGTGGATGCTGAAATGTCCATGGTTGTTGCTGAACATGAAATGGTACTTGGTACTGCTGTTGATGCTGAATACGGGGATGCTTGGCTGGTCCTGCGCTATCATTCGTATCTCCAAAAGTATCGTGACTCCTCTTAGGCCTGAGATCCAGATCCTCTTCTGCGATCTGAGCATCCATTAAGATAGCCTCATAGGTAGCGGTACGACGACCAGAAGTGCGCGACTTAATCTCTCTTGTCAGCCCCTTTCTAAATTTCCGGGCTCGATCTCCTGGGTCCCGAATCATGGACGATGCAAAACGGCTCAATCTGCAGAATTCTGCAGCGTACTCGTCGACCGACATGTTTCCTTGAACTAAGTCATGAAACTGACTTTCCAAGGTTCCCAATGCCACGTCGGGAAAGAACTTCTCTTTGAAGAGTTCCTTGAAGGTCTCCCAAGTAAGTCCTTGTGCAGTAATTCTCGGTTCTGTGCGATACCACGTGAGTGCGATATCGAACATCTGACTGCCAGCGGCTTCTACCTTCAAGTTTTCCGGAATCTGGGTCAATCGCAAGCTTCTCTCTATATCTTCTAGCCAGTCGTCAGCGTAGAGTATCCCTTCGGTGCCCTTGAACTCTCGAGGCATCATCCTTTTGAAATCCACTATAGTGCCTGATCTCTGCTGTTGCTGGCCAGGAAACTGCTGGTACTGTGCTACTCTCTCCAAGGCTTGGAGAGTCACTTGATGAGCATTCTCCATGTTTTCTTTCATCAGCTCGGTTTGTGCCTGGTACGCTTCTGCTTGCACCTTCTGAGCCTCAGCTTGAACTCGCTGAGCGTCTGCCGTTACTCTCTGGGCATCTACCATGCCTTGGATCAAGGTAAACATCTGCGTTCCATCAATGGGCAAACCTCCGGGAATCAGAGTCGGAGGAGGAGGAGGAAGGTTGTCCGTCACAGCTGCGGCTATCCTCTTAACAGGTGGAGGAGGAGGATCACCTACGTGCATCGGAGATGTAGGAGGAACTACGGATGTCTGTCCATCAGGTGGAGAGGTGGCAGACCCCTCTAAAACTGGTGTTCCCGCTCTCATAGACCTTGTCTGCGGCGACATCCTGAAGACAGATCCCAAAGAATCAATTAAGGCAAAATGCGATATCATCAAGGAAGGACAGTATAATTCTAAAGAAGCAACATTCAAGATAGAGAGATTGGAAATAAACCCTAGTTGTGATTGCACAGGTCAAAAATACATCCAAGGTCTAATACCTATATCCCCTAGGGATCACAGTTCTATCACAAACACTTACTATTGGCTTCCTTACCTACTGCAATCGCTAATACTAGTTAATCTTATCACTCAATGCATAACAGTTGCAACACATCATACTAACTACTGCACTTTCTAATACAATCCCTTGATGATCACCCAAGTCAGTTTGCAGTGAATCTCAATCATGCATATGCCAACAAATCCTTACACATGCATCTCACCTACTTATATTATAATATATCTCCCACTATAAAATCTTATCCTCAAATAAATTTTCCTCAAAAATAACTCCTCGAATAAAATTTAAAGAAAAATGTATACACTCCCCTCAATGTCAATTATTGAAATACTGAAATGAAGGCTTAATCACCTAAAATCCCTACAGACTTGTCTAGGTTCATCAAATTGAATCTGAATTCCTTGAAAATAAAATTTTAATAACCCTATTTCAACTCCTCAAATTTCAAAACTTTGCAATTTATTGAAATCTTCACAATAATATTTTAATAATAATCTTAATCTTCTCAAAATTCAAAAATTTGAAATTCATTTTCAATCTTCAATTAAAATTTTAAATCCACCTTCTGTAGTCAATTAGCTCTAATGTTAATCCTTTTCACTGTCCTCATTGACGGCATCATCAAATAATATCATAAATCAGTCTATAAATTCCTCTTAATATGAAATCAACCCTACAATGAAACCCAAAATCCTAACTTAAATACCTAATTAACAACAATCCAACCAAGTGAAACCAAAATCCTAATTTAATAACAAATCAACAACAATCAAATTCAATATCAATAAGTGAGAATGGACAGAACAAGGGAATGAATTTAAATTGGAAGTTTCAACAAGATTCTCAGGGGTCATCCCAGGAATCTCTCAAGAAATTGTGATTGAGTATTTGCTCTCGTCCTAGTATCCTATGTCCTAGATTCTATAGCAGGCACGCAGTAGTATAACAAGGATATCACACTACCACGACATCGCACAACTCGCGAAGTCTGACCTGCATGGGCCACCACTAAAAACGTGTCACGACCCGCACCCGGTTTAGGGGCACGAGTGCGTGGGTACGTCCAGCCTACGCCGCAGCATCGGCGGTAGAACGCTGTCTAGGTATTGATACTATCTAACTAATGTCACGCAAATATCCAATCTCCATTAGGAGGCACGGATGACACAAATAGATGAACATATACTCAACCACAGAATTACAGCACGATAAGATTTCGAATAATAAAACTTAAATTAAACACAACACAAGTCCACAAGGAATACTTAACTTAACAATATCCAAGAATCATCAAAATGCCGGAGACAAATCCGGTACCAAATAGTCTACTTAAGAACTAACAATGAATAATAATTTCGGCTAGACCTCCAGAATCACAGCTAACTACCAAGTCTGCAGCTACTCACCATAGTCCATAAAGTGTCGGACAGCGGTCATCTAAGGCATAGTCTGGAAAAATGTTTCCAGTCAGGAAGGAGCAAAGCACAATCTCAAATAACAGTTCCATTAATTGATAATGTCTATAATACAATAAAACATGTCATGCTAGCTACTGAGAAGACAGTGGAATAATGTAATGACAGTTTAAGAGAGACAGGCAATAGGCAATGAAACACAGTCAGTGCATGTATAAAAAATGAAAGAATAAGGAACAGTATCATATACGGGTGATGTAGTATATGAAAATATAGAGAACTGTAACTATTCTAAGTGTTTGAAATAGTAGTTTCGAAATGTGATCGGCTTGGGAACATGTACGGTTGCTATAAGGCCTGGCTAATCATGGGTGAAGAGCATGATTAACACTTACAGTTTTTATACTACAAATAAGAGGTTATGATCACATTTCTTACTAACTACTTCCCCGCCCCCAACTAGTACTGTGGATCCAACCATGACACGTCACGATACACGAGCAAGTAAAGTCTATCATGTACGGTTTCTAAATATACATGTCGTGTACGATGTCAATACGATAATAATGGTAACATCTCATGACTGTAAATCCAAGCTATACTAGTCCGTGTAGCACAGTGACAAAGATTCAGATGTAACATTTCATGATTTTTGAACTTATAGAATTTATCAAGAATTGGAAATTATCAGAGAATGTACTTGCCTCGGTCCTTAGCTGGTATTTATGGTGTCCTGTTCCAGAGTATCCCCTGGTAAACCAACAGTCCTATAAACACATCACAATATGACATTTGTATCAGGGGCTATACTAACACACAATAGAAATACACTGGCCTTAGGGCTACGCTAGGTACGGTAGGGGTCATCTATTAGATAGGCCAACTACAAATATATATATATCCCTTAATTACAATAATAGCTATAAGTATAAATATATACACTTTAAATAAAACTAATACCTGTATGTACATACAACATATCTCCAATTAAATACAACTGCAAAATATACATGTATATATATTATAAAAATGTACTAATGGTTTATACAAAAATATACCTACACATATATAGCTATGTCAATTGAACCATAAAGATATATATATACACACCAAAAATAGTACGTATACTATTATTTTTTTTTTTATACACTAATTTATACCAATTAAATTATACAGTACTATATACAGATGAATATACCAATTAAATATATTCTGAAAATATGCTAAGTATTTATATATTTCAAATGCTCAAAGTAGAACACGTATTTATACCCATCAAATTAAACACATATATATGCCAATACATTATAGATATATTATTAAATACAAAAAACACATTTTTAATACACATTTAACATTTAATGAAAAATAATTTATACATGTACATATATATATAATACACACAAGAATATATATATGCATACTAATTGAATATATACCAAGTTACAATTTCCAACATATACAGAAATATATATATACTATGCTAATACATGTATTTAAATACTTTATTCATAAATAACATACATGTACAATATATGAAATTATATCAAGTATATATATATATACAAAATATATATATATATGCCAAACTTAAATATAGAATTTATTTAATTACCTACTGCTCATATTAATCAGATGTTAATAAAGTAATTTATTAAATATACTAATTACCACATATATAATACTTTACATTAATTATACATACAAATTTAATTAAAGCATATACTAATTTCATGCTAATTTAAATATATAAACAAACATTTATATATGTACATTAGATATAAACATTAATCAATATACACAAATACGTATATTAGGTATATATATATATACCATACTAATATATATATTAAACATAAATTTTAAATACATTTTTATACTATTTATTTAAATACATACAATACCTTATATTGATTATATATACATATACTAATTTATCACATAAATTAAATGTATAAACAAACACATATATATACATTAGATATATATATATACATATATACATATATACACTATACCATACATTACTAATAAATAAATAATATACGTATACTTATTTTTAAATACATACAATATATATTAAACATATACTATACTAAGCACATACGTATACATTAATTTAAAATTACAATTACATATACAATTTACATGTTAATATATACATATACGTATATATATATAAAGATATATATATACGTATAAAGATATATATACATAAAGATATATATAAAGATATATATATATATATATATAAACAGAGAGAGAGAGAGAGAGAGAGAGAGAGAGAGGGGCTTACAGAGAGGGGGGTCGGCCGGCCACCGGAGTCCGGCCGGGGGGTCGGCAGAGGGCCGCCTGGGAGAAGCAGAGGGAGGTGGAGCAGCCGGTCAGGGTGAACGACGGGTCGGGCTCGTCCGCCGGGGGTGGTGGTGATGCGGGGTACGTCGCCGCCGGAGCAGGATCGGCCGGTCTCGGGGCTGGCCGCCGGCCGACTGAACAGCAGGGAGGAGGAGCAGTCGAACAGCAGGGGGAGAGTGGAGCTCGCCGCCGGTCGGGGTGCAGCCGCCAGACGCACGGGCAGCGGCCGGCCGGGTCGGCCTCAGTCGCCGGAGGGGGAGAGAGGCCCGCCGGATCTGCACAGTAGGGGGGAATGGGTGAACAGTGTCCCCCCCCTATTGATTTGAATTTCAAATGCAAAAAAAATAACAATGAGAAGAAGAAGAAAGGAAGAAGATGAAGGAAAGAAAAAAGAAAAAGAAAGGAGAAGGAGAAGAATTACCTACGTTGGGTTGAGGGGAGATGGAGGCTTGTGAGGGTGGAGTTTTCTAGGATGCATAGGGATTAGGGTTTGAGGGTACAAGGCATTAAATAGGGAGAGAGAGGGTGTGATGTAGGGTGAGGATTTCACCCATTTAAATGAGTGGTCATGATGATTCATGAAATATTAATTCATGTAGGTTTTAAATAAAAATTTAATAGGCTCCCTCATTGGTTAAAATAATTAGGAGTTGGCACCTACAATTGAATAATTGCAACTTAGCCCCTTAAATTTGGGAAATTGCACAAACACAGGAAATGACGGAAATTGGGCGGGCGATTTGGGGTCCGATATTTTGTAGGGTCAGGGGACACTGTAAGATGGGTATGGGCTGAATTTGCAGGGCACTGGAATTACATTGGGATTTTAAAATCAGATAAAATGGTATCCTCAAATTAAATAGAAATAAATGCAAGTTATGTTCAACAATTAATTAGGAGTACTTGGGATCAAAATCAGGTCAAGTCATCAATACCAATATTGAAGAAGACTCAGAACAGAATATTACCCTAATTTGGGTCGCACGAAAAATAGGTCAAGATGGCCTCCAATTTTTGATTGGAACGCACAACGATACAAAAATAGGAATTAAAATAACGTCCGCGACGATTTTTGTGCGGCTAGAATTAATGCACAAAGAGCATAATTATGAGTTGCAAAAATAGCAGAAATGAAGGTGGGCATGTCTAGAGCAAGACTGTGAAATTTGTTGGAAGACAAAAGTCTGGATAGTGCTCCAATTATCGAAGCAAAGGCAATGCGCAAAAATATTAAATAAAATACAGTAATTAATTACACCTCCAATAATTTAATTCTAGAATAAAACAATTAACCTCAAATTCATAATTCGGGCAGGTGCTATCTACTGGCTTCTAGGTCAGTCTGCTAGCTAAAATAAAATAATAAACACTGCATATAATTATATATTTAATTACATCTCACACATAATAATTATTTAAATCAAATACACTATCATGCAATTAATTAATTATAAATAACATAATACTAAATATTGAAAAATTCGAAAATACCCCTGTTTCCGGAATGTGGTAGTGACAAATATACAAACTCAATACCTTGAGTATAAACCAATACCTTGACATTACCTTGGTATCACAAGGTAATACAATATCTAACATAGCTAACTACCCATACACCTCACTATACACTAATATGCATTTAAACTAATAACAATACAATACTAACTAACATATTAACATACCTCTTGATATTTAATATCCATACCTAAGATATCTCATCTCTCATTACCTTGGTGTCACTCAAGATAATCTAGAAATAATACTAACCAATGCTAACTAGTGCTTATATATATATATATATATATATATATATATATATATATATATATATATATATATATATAGAGAGAGAGAGAGAGAGAGAGCTAACTTAGCTTATTACTAGCTTATCTTAACTTATCTTATAACTTACATATAAGTACTTGCTACTGCTGCTGCTCACTGCTGCTGCTTCTGCTGCTGCTTTTTGCTCACTGCTTCTACAGCTTTCTGTAGCTTATCTTCCTGCTTATTGACTTATAATTCCCTCCTCTAGCTCACATGCACACATCTAATATACACATATACTCACTAACATATATATATATATATATATATATATATATATATATATATATATATATACCTCTACATATATATGTTACGACATACATATATCTATATCTACATATATATATCCTTATAAATACATAAGTATGCTACCACATACCTACACTAAGGATGCATATGCACTCTCCTATTCTCCCATGTCCATTAACACATCAAAATAAAATATAGAACATATACATAATTATACATACATATATATATATATATATATATATATACCATATAACAATTATAATTATAACATTCTAATAGATATAACCAAGGTATATTGAATTAAAATGCTAGAAAACAAACACGTGGAGTGCGCTGCACCTGTATCACACTCATTCTATGATACGCTTGCGATACTGCTTCTCCTCACAACCAAACGTATCCCTAAGGACATGATCAAGTCTAAAATCATAATTATAAGCTACACGAAGAGCTAGCTACTTAACAATGTGCCCGTGTCAAAATGTGATATGCTCAAACTCCCGTGTCGAAAGAAAATCCCAAATCAACCTGTGTCGCCAAATTATCAGGATACGGCCTACACATATCCAATTGTGGACACGACACTAGTCACACACTATCAAACACATGTCAATTTGGTCTAATTGACCTATTGACAAACACAAGATGTGCCAATCTCGAAATACCCCCAAAATTGACATAAAATACCACATAACTTTCTCCATAGGCCTCCTATGAACCTAATTCTAAATCCTATGGGTAGCCTACCTACATGGGAGAATTCCTAATGATTAAATTACAGATTTAGAGTATAATTAGAGAGGTAAAACTGAATTATACCTATTCGTAGATGGATTCTCAATAATACCTCCAAATTGAGTGTCAAGAGCCTCCAACTTGTAGATCCTTACTCCTCCTTGTAGATCCTTGCTTCCTTCTTGTAGATCCTTGTTCTAATAGCCTCCAATGAAAAATAGGAAAGGAGTTAGGAAGAAATTTGTGTAAGAATTGGTGTGGAAATGAAGGAATTTAGAAGAGAGAAAATTCTAGATCTAGATTTGGAATAAAAAATAAAGAGAGAGAGTCTCTCCCTCCACTCCTAGTAACCGGCCTCTACCCCCTCCTCCAAGTTATTATAAAATATCCACAATACCCCTTGGGGCTTGTCATGAAAAAATTAATTAAGGAGGAAAGGTTCTATTCTAATTGGTTTAACTAATTAATTCATTCTTCTAATGAATGGGCTTACTATTTGGCTCAATTATAACTAGAATTAAATGTTGGTCCACGGATCTAATCTAAACTAGTTACGTCCACTAACATAAGTCCAAAATAAATCTAACATGTAATAATAAATAAATAATACAATAAATAATATTTACAACATACACAATATTTAATATTATATCCCAAAAATAAAAATATCCATGCAAATTACCAACTACCCTAGCTGGAAAAGTGAGGGTGATAGACTTGACGCAGCCGGTGATATCCTCTATCACCAAGTCCAAGGACAGGAAATCTAAATCCTGTTACACAATTTCCTCCTCGACTGAAGAGTTGGAAGTAGGTACAACACGGTCACGCGTGATATACCAATCGATGCACAGCGATACACCCCGGTTGTCCCGCCTGCCACCACTGGTCCTGGGCTACCTCATCCCCTGCCAACAGACAAGTCTAAATAGAAGAAGACGTGCTTTGATAAACTACTGTGCAGGGATGCACAACAAGGGCAGGAAAGGCCCTATAACTTTGATATATTAACACAATTAGCCAACACTCTGACAAAATTATCGCTATTTGAGCTTTTGCGGCTCTCTAAAGACACTCGGGCTTCCCAGAGTGAGATACTACAAAATATCGATATCTACCTAGCGCAAGTCAAGCCACAAACCGAAGATCCTATTGCTTGTCCATATTACAACAATGCCATAGATACGATATCCAATATCACCTTCTCGCAATAGGACATGTTGGTCAAAAACAATAGGCACGATCGGCCCCTGTACTACACAAGATATATTGGTGATGTTAAGGTAGACCGGATGTATATTGACCCAGGATCGTCAATCAGCATCATCTCGAGAAGTTTGATTCAGACCCTGGGGATACTGATGCATCGTATGGCGGCCACCAGTACCGCCATCAGTGGCTTCAACAAAGGAAGGAGCTACCCTCTGGGCAAAATCTGCCTGAAATGCCAGATCGGTGACTTAAGACCATAAGTCACTGTTGGCCCAATAGTTATGTTAAGTTTTTGAATATGGCTAATCGATTAAGTTTAACATTATGGTAATCGATCTATCACTGTAGTAACTTCTCGTTAAACTCATCATTGTCCAGATATGTAATATTTGCTTCTGTATATTTCCTTGTTCGCCTAACATGTACATGCAGAAAGCAGTAAACATGATCAGCAATGGATATATGCTATATGACGATGAGCCAAAGACGGAGGTATACCAGAAGATTTCTCTGAACTACCGACAAGAAAAAATGCATCTTCAAGTCAGCAAATATTTTAGAAGATTGGCATCATCATAGTGCTCTTGGTTTTCATATGTAATGCTATATTTTATTTGAGTCTAGGACTTGTGTAAATCGAGTCATACTGGCATAACCCAAAGTCCACTCTAATAAACCTTCAACCCAACCACAAAATCAATCCACATTTATTCACAAATCCTACCATAATTAGCAACCAAACTCGGGATTAATTTTTCCTGAATTTGCGCCGAACTCGGTTAACCTTTTGGTATAAAATCAACCAGTTTAAATAGCTCCGGATTTATTGGCCTCCAACGTTTGAAAATTTAAATATTCTTTACCGAATTAGGTTTGGTAATAACCTATAAATAGAGTTGGATTTTCATATTCTTACTCACTCAACTATTCTTTCACCCCAGTCCCAAAATATGTAGGACTAGGAATACGTAAGCATGCCAGCCGTATGTATATGGAAACTCTAATATATGGATACCATAATACACATGTATGTTGTAATATGAATATTAACTCACATGTGGTATATATATTATCACAAGTCACAGGGCATAACTAGATCTCATCCACAGAATCAAATATAAATGAATAACCAATCAACTATATAACTGAATCAAGTATAATATGCTTGATAAGAACAAGTAGTTGGGCGGAGACAAATTCACTACCAACTAGAATATAAGAGAAACAAAATAAGTACATCTACTGAACAATGAGAATCAAAGAGAAGACCTCCTCAAGAGAGAGATAAGTAGCAAGTCCTGATCCGTGCTCCTACAAATAGTCAAGATCGTCTACACCTGGAAAGGGACCAGGTCCTCAGAGGGACGTAACAAGATACATAGAAGCATGCCAATTGAATACAATAAACATGCATAATAGACAAAAAATATATAAGTATGCTGTATTAGACAATCTATATGAAAATGCATAGTGAGGACAACCATTTTGACGTATGGGCACGGGTAGGCTACTCTATCTAATCTCACAACTCATACACACGTCCATGAACATCAGAAGCCGTCATACTGCTAGGGTAGCGACTATCATGACACCAGAAATGGACATACCGCGAGGGTAGCGACCAGCGTGACACAACTACCATAGTGCGTACTAGTTACTACGGTTTACCAGAGTAGATATAGCCCATATACCTACTTATTGTCCTCCCCTCCCATGATACTGTGTCAAGTATGTGTCAACATATATATAGTATATAATTATGACTGAAAGAAAACACATATATAATGAATATATAAAAATATGATAAGCATGCAAAAGTACTATAAGCAATTTGGCAAGGTATCTTGCGTGGCAATAAAGCTGTAAAGTGTAAGCGTCCAGACATCAAGCACAAGAGATCAGAACTATGGCATCAGAATAAACGTCTCCGGATGCTGAAATAAACATCATAAATATTCCCAGAATAAGCGAGATTGCTAAAAAATACTACCCTAACTTCCAATTTGGACACAAGGGCAAAACGGTAATTTTGGGGCAAAATAGGGTCCACATGTGGCCCACTTTGCACCAAAATGCGTATCAGAGGTAAAGGTCTCTAAATGGGACAAATTATAGGTCAAACAAATTTTCAACGTCGATACGAACTCAACAGTATGTCCAATTTTAGATTCCGGTAAGCCGATCACAAATTTGCTATTAAAGTCAACTCGTGGGGCCCACAAATAGGTGACTTGGTCATCTGTCTCGGAATCGCTTGAAACTTGGGTCACAGAACCAGCGTGATACCACGAATCCAATGGCGCAAGTTTTATCACATTCCGACGAGCGTACATAAAATAGGTGATATTTTGTAAAAGTCACGTTACGGGGACTTTTTACGGATACGGGTTGGTTTCGACGCGCACATACGTCCGAATCAACTTCTGCGAAAGCCCACACGTCAGGATATACCATACGCGCCTTTCAGTGTAATTGATACGTGACGAGGTGGTTCCGTTTGGCGGGGTGCACTCCGTATCATAAAATTTTAGTTTTAATAAATCAAGTTTTTGGTCGTTTTGGATGTCGAATAATTTAACAATTAAAACAAATTAATAAAAAGTAAAAGAACAATTAAATTCTCGGTTATATAGAGAAGAAAACCCTTCAATTAGATTTTAAAAATATTAAACAGGTTGGTGGCAAATTGGGCGTGAACATGGGGGTTTGGGTTAAAGTTTCTGGAATATTTTTGGTCAGTTTTTCGGCCATTTTTCGGTCGATTTTTCGACCAATCAGGGACACGAAAACTCGTCCCGCTTGACTGAAAATCCTAGAGGATTAAGTTATGAATGTGCAGGGATAAACCGCTCACAAAAATAGTAAAAAATGAGGAGATGTTATACCATGAAGAGGGGGTAAAACTGTGCTGTTACGGGCGTTGTGCGTACACGGACGGTCGGGCGGCTGCGGCGGCCCGCGGCTGTGGCTGCGGTCGGTGCGGGGCGGCGACGAGGCGGTCGGTCAGCGGCGCGAGGCTGAGGTTGGCCGGAGGCTAGGGTTAGGGTTAGGGTTTAGATTGGTTTGATGGTTTAATGTACGTAATATATATATATATATATATATATATATATATATATATATATATATATATATATATATATATATATATATATATATATAGGGAGGAGAGAGAGCCGCGGGTCTTAAGGGGGAGGGGGTGGTTTTGGCTGCTGGGTTGGGTAGAATAGGATTAGTGGTTTAGTTTAGGTTTAAGGGTTTAGCTTAGGCTTTAGGAATTAGTTAGGGGTTTATGATTTTATCTTTTCTTTTTCTTTTCTTTCCCTTTTATTTTTTTTATTTTTTTTAATTTATTTCTATTACTATTACTAATATTAGTATTATCATTATCATTATCATTATCATTATCATTATTATTTTTATCATTATTATTATTATTATTATTACTATTATTTTTATTCTTATTATTATTATCACTAACATTATTATTATTATTATTATTATTATTATTAACTATATATATATTAACAATTATATATTACATTTATAGATGAGGTAAAAATCCAAAAATAATATTTTCACACAAAATAAATTCTAGAAAAATACTTTATAAAATTTTAATAAAATACTACACTCTAAATATTTTATAAAATATTTTATAATTAATAATTATATATTTATCTAGTTATATCAATCAAAAAATTATATTATCTAATTAACTAAGTAATTAATTAAAAGGATAATCAATAAAATAGGATATTAGTAAATAATATACAAATCTATAAAAAGAGAATTTGCCTATTTTGGCATAGAGAATTATGAGATGCTAATTGTAGAAAGTTGAAATTGGAAAATAACCACAATTAAATTATATATAACATATCTAATATTTATCATAAAATCTATGGTCGTTACACTAATGCCATACTAAAACCAAGGGATCGAATTTCAATGCCACGAAAAGATCCTACAGGTAGTGTCTCTTGTGTAGACTACTTCCTATGAAGGGTGATACAGATTTTGGGGTCATCCTATATTATTAATGTCCAAACCACGGTGAAGTATCCTATTATTAGATTTTAATTAATTTAAAAAATAATCTAAAATAAATAAATAAAATACAAAATACACACAAAATACCTATTTTTGGGTAAGGGGTTTACAATCTACCCAACTTAAAAAAAAATTCGTCCTCAAAATTAACACTAATCCAAATTTGTAATAAATCACAATAGCTATTAATACTTCGTTGCTAGCTTGCAGTGCTTCCTAAAAGATTATGGTCAGCCATCCTAACACTTTTCTCCCTTATTGTCCATACACTATTTTTTTATCCTCTAACTCATCTACACTACCCAACTTACAAGAATTCTACTAGTAGTCAAAGTTTTTTGAGGCTATTGTCTAGGTTGTAAGGCAGGTTTATTCATTGGGTCAATAATTTTGGGATACTTGTCTGGAATCTCATAACCATGATTTTTCTTTGTAACCGTCAAGTATCATAGTCTAATACTGCCATGCCACCTGGCCAGTATGTCTATAAATAATTTGACTACTCTACTATAATGGTCTAGCTGCAGTTGTCGCTACCTTGCCAATGATTTGTCATAGTCATCAGTTCGTAACAAATGCCTTCAACTCTTTCCTAAGCTTAGTCTAAGTTTTGGGCAACAATAAAGGTCTTGACTAACTTTATAAAACTATTAGAAGTATGAACTATTTCGATAATCCAACTAATTTTTTGTTAGACTAAAGGATGCTACTTAAGGTTTAAAAATAATAAGAGAATATAGATATTATTATAATGCATATACACAAGGGTTATCATTATGAACTCATCTTTTAGTTATTAATCATTACTGACCCATTTATGTTTTAACTAACAAAATAAGGGTGAGGTTGAAGTAACTCAAACAATTCATGATGGCACGAAAGATGCAACTACGGTAGGAAGAATTAAGCATGGGATAAGGAATGGATATGAAAGAGAAGATGAGCAACCCAAAGGGACGGAATGGTGATAGGAAAGAGAATACTACTACTGCTACTCGTGTCATCCATTAGTATCGTGGGTATGTTATCTGGTTAAAATATCAACATATCCTCAAAATTTTTAACACTAAATATATCACATTGTGATATGCCCTTAATCACAAAAGATAGTCAGAAAGTAAGGTGATTGGCCTATGAGGTATATCTAGTATTCTCCGTGTATCAAACTTATACCAAGCACGAGCGTTCATCTTTCCGAAATAGGGGAAGGCAAAAAAAACAATAATAAAGAATTCAAAGAGGAGGTGATATAATACAAGTACGTGGTTCAAGGCGATTTAAAGAATTCAAAAAAAGAATTGTCAGGGCAGTTGTGGATTGAAGTCTTATTTTGGTAAATTTTTATTTGCATGCTCATATCAGTACAATTATGTAACCGATACGATATGCTCGAACATGTCTAGAGGGTAAGTATATTCGTCTAACAAGCTGAGTTAACTATATCTCAATCCACGTAAAGTAGTCATGTGAAGAGTGAACCAAGTGCATTAAGGTTGATCAGACCGTAATACACTGATTCTGATTTAGACAATGTATTAGTATGTGTCCCCAATAACACATTTGTCATGAACAAGCTCGATAAAAGAATAAGCTTACAAAATTAGGCTATAAAATAGCAGCATAAGCGGAGGTAGTCCAGAAAATATAAGTACGCTGGATTATGATGAAGGAAGGTACAGAATAATTTAAGTTCACCAAGAAGATCGGTGTTGTGCCTCTACAGTTGCCATACTAACTTCTTGTCTAAGTCTAAAGTCAAATA
The DNA here is from genome assembly GCA_036927795.1 of Iris macrosiphon. Taxonomy (NCBI): domain Eukaryota; kingdom Viridiplantae; phylum Streptophyta; class Magnoliopsida; order Asparagales; family Iridaceae; genus Iris; species Iris macrosiphon. The sequence goes on from JAYESA010000005.1 coordinate 86,396,486, forward strand.
AATGGGGGTATGGGCCTCTAAGTTCTACAATCTGGATAAACACTATTGTCTTATGCAAGCATATAGTTGTCACGACCCGCACCCGGTTTAGGGGCACGAGTGCGTGGGTACGTCCAGCCTACGCCGCAGTGTCGGCGGTAGAACGCTGTCAAGGTCTTGATACTATCTAGCTAATGTCACACAACATCTAATCTCCATAAGGAGGCACGGATGACACAAATAAACGAGCACATACTCAATCACAGGATTACAGCACGATAAGATAACGAACAGAAATTAAATACAACACAAGTCAAAAAGTAATAATCAAACTCACAATATCCAAGTCTCAATAAAAATGCCGGAGACAAATCCGGTACCAATAGTCTACTTAAAGAACTAATCAAAAAACTAGAAGAATTAGTGATTTCTGGCTAGACCTCACGGAATCACAACTACTACCAAGTCTGCAGCTACTCACCATATGGTCCATAAAGTATCAGACAGCGGTCCTCTAAGGCATAGTCTGGAAAAATGTTTCCAGTCAGGAAGGAGCAAAGCACAATCTCAAATAACAGTTCTATTTAATTGATAAGGACTATAAAGTAATAAACATGTCATGCTAGCTACTGAGAAGACATTGAAATAAATACAATGGCAATTAAAGAGAGACAGGCAATGTACAGAGACATGCAATATAATACAGTCAGTGAATGTATGAAAATGAAAGAACAAGGAACAAGATCATATACGGGTGATGTAGTATATGATTTAAATAGGGAAACTGTAATCTATTCTAAGTGTTTGAAATAGTAGTTTCAAAATGTGATCGGCTTGGGAACATGTACGATAGCTACAGGGCCTGGCTAATCATGGGTGAAGAGCATGATTAACACTTACATTGTTCTATACTACAATAAGAGGTTATGATCACATTTCTTACTAACTACTTCCCCGCCCCCAACTAGTACTGTGGATCCAACCATGACACGTCACGATACACGAGCAAGTCCAGTCTAGCATGTACGATGTCTAATATACATGTCGTGTACAATATCAATACGATAATCAATATAACATCCCATGACTGTAGATCCAAGTTATACTAGTCCGTGTCGCACAGTGTCAAGGATTCAGTTGTAACATTTCAAGATTATTGAATTTATAGAAATTATCAAGAAATTGGAAATTATCAGAGAATGTACTTGCCTTGGGTCCTTAGCTGGTAATTATTGGATATCCTGTTCCAGAGTATCCCCTGGGTGAACCAACAGTCCTATAAACATATTACAAGCAAAACAACATTTGCATCAGAAGCTACGCTAACACACAGTCAAAACACTGGCCTCAGGGCCATGCCAGGCAGGTCACTAGTCACTAGGGTCACCTAGTAGATAGATACGTAAATATACATATCTTAATTTACATATGTACTTACAATATATATATAATATCAAATTAAAGACATATACAATATCTATATATACCTTAAAAATATGCCAAGGGTTTATACAAAAATATATATATACACATATATATATATGCCAATACATTATATATATAATATAAAATACTAAAACACATATATAACACATGTTTATACCTATACCAAAAATAAGTTTATATATATGTATATATACTTAGATATACCAAAATGAAAATATAAATCTACATGTATATTTTGATACCAAAATACGGTTATTTTGAATATATACCAAAATACTGATATTCATATATATGTTTATACATATTTCAAATACATTTAATACGTATATACTATATGAAATTATACCAATAAATATGTGTATATTTGCACCCCAAAACATACATTTATATATAGGTATCTATATATTACCAAAATAATACATATTTTCTATATAAAAAATACAATACAATATACTAATTTATACTAGTATACTATATTAAATACACAATATAAGAAAATACCCATAAACATACCTACATTATACCAAAATAATATGTATACTCATTAATTAGATTTATACATATGCATATGAATTAATTATACATATACATATTGGTTATCATACACATACATGTCCTACTAAGCATTAATTAATTAAATGCTATACATATACATATACTAGTTTAAAATATACTATATACACTAATACACAATATTTATACATTAATACATACATATACTAAGTATATATACACTATACATATATGTGTTAAACATTCATTAAATAATTAATATACATATATTAGTATATACTCATACGTATATACGTATGTATATATACTTATATATATATATATATAAAGAAAGAAGAGGGAGAAGAAGAAAGAAACCTTACAGAGGGCTGGTGGCTGGCCGCCAGAGGAGTCGAGTTCCTGCCGGAGTTGATGGGAAGAGGGGGAGTGATGGTTGGTGATGGTGGTGGTGATAGGGAGTTGCCGGAGGTGGTGGTGGAAACGCAGCAGGGAGGAGGAAGAGTAGAGGCGGTGGTGGAGGCTCGCAGTCGAGGGAGGAATGGGGAAGCAGCCGAGGTCGGAGGGTTGGCCGCCGGAGTGCAGCAGCTCCTGCCGGAGATGGGAGGGGAGTCGAGGAGCACAGGGGGATTGGGGAGGAGTTGATGATGGTGGCGCCGGACTGATGTGGGCCGCCGGAGGAGTCTCCGAGCAGTGGGCCGGCCGGGGGGGGTTGACGTTGAGGGAGAGGCGGAGGAGCAGTGGTGCAGCAACCGCCGGGCGCCTGGCCGGAGACAGGCCGGGGTGCTGCCGAGCAGTCGTCGGAGCACAGGTCTCGGCCGGAGTGTGAACAGAAAGTCGGGATGGGGAGTTGGCCGGCTGGGAACAGTGTTCCCTCCCCCCTCTTTGAGTTTTAAAAATTCAAATGGATGAAGAAGAAAGAAAAAACAATAAAGAAGAAGAAGGAAGGAAGAAGAAGAAGAAAAAGAGAAGAAGAAAATAGAAGAAGAAAGGAAGAGGTTGGTTCCCTACGTTGGAGAGAGGAGAGGAGAGAGAGAGGTGGGGACTTGCTTGGGGATTAGGGTTTGAGGGTACAAGACATTAAATAGGATGAAGGGATTTTGATGGAGGGTGAGGATGCACTCATTGAATGAGTGGTCCAGATTGGACATGGGAAAATAATTCATGTGGGGAAAAATGCAATTTGGTCCACAAGTAAATAATCTTTCCATTAGGTCTTGGACAATGGGGTGATGACACCTACAATTTGAATAATTGCAACTTAGCCCCTTAAATTCGGGAAATTGCACAAATACATAAAATAACAAAAATTTGGCGGGCGATTCGGGGTCCTGTGTTTTGTAGGGTCAGGGGGCACTGTAAGACTGGTACGGGCTCAATTAGCAGGGCACTGGAATTAATTTAGGATTTACGGAATCAGATAAAATGGTATCCTCAAATTAATTAGAAATAAATGCAAGTTGTGTTCAAAAATTAATTAGGAGTACATGGAGACAAAATCAGGTCAGATCATCAATACCAATAATGAAGAAGACTCAGAACAGGATATTACCCTAATTTTGGCCGTACGAAAAATAGGTCAAGATTGCCTCCAATTTTAATTGGAACGCACAACGATACCAAAAAATAGAAATTTTAATAACGTCCGCGACAATTTTTGTGCGGCCAGAAATAATGCACAGGGAGCAAAATTATGAGTTACAAAAATAGCAGAATGGAAGGCGGGCATGTCTAGGGCAAGATGGCAAAATTTGTTGGAAGACAAAAGTCAGGGTAGCGCTCCAAATATCGAAGCAAAGACAGGGCGCAAAATATTGAATAAAACACGATAATTAATGAAAATCTCCAAAAATTAAATTATAAATAAAACAATTAATTACATAATTCCACAATTTGGACAGGTGTTCATCTACTGGCTTCTAGGTCAATTCTGCTAGCTAAAAAAATAAATGAACACTGCATCTAATACTATATTTAATTACACATCGCACATAATTATTTAAATTAAAAATATTATCGTACAATTATTTAATTGTAAATACCATAATAATAAATATTATAAAAATTCAAAAATACCCCTGTCTTCGGAATGTGGTAGTGACAAGTCTACCCACCTTAAAAGAATTTCGTCCTCGAAATTCAAAATCCTCATAGTAGCATTTAATCAGGCACATTATTATTTTTCCTCAAGGTTTAAATTCATCATCCATGAAATTAGGTTATAATCTACAATGTCCTTTCACGATTTTTCAAAAATTATAAAATTATTGCATCCCTGAAAAATCCTCGAAATAACATCAAAGTCCATTTTTATCAAAAATTTCCTGAAAGTTTTTAGTTAACGATTCAATACTCGAAATTTAATATCTACTCCTCAAATTTGATTTTTTTTTTCAATGAACAGATATAAAAATGTAATCTTGTTCCACAAGTTTGAATTTAAACATTTATTCATCAAAATTTTTATTTCTCGATTTCCTCTTCCTCAAAATACTTAACAATGCGATACTTAAGGATTCTCCAAATGCAACATCCAAATATAAAATTCTAAAATTCATAACTTGCAATCAAATAAATATATTGATAATCTCCTAAAATTTCCAAATTTTTATAACCAATCATGTCATAACCTTCCTGGGATTAATAAATCACCAATTATGAAATGTTAATTTTTCAACCCTGTATTTAAATCAATGGTTATCCTCGAATCTTAATCATCTAGTCTCTCTTGTCAAGTCATAACTCCTTTATGAATCTTCGTCATGGTTAAACCCCAATAATCCTGGTCAAAAAAATCTTCCTATAATCCTACAACATACAAACTAAGGGAATATGTACGGTCATGGTGTCTTGTCATGGTATTGCAGTCTCTATATCAAGGTGTACTACTAACTACATTCTAACAAGAAATCATGCATACAACTTGTACTAAGGAAGCAATCAATCAATCAAATAGATAGGAACAGAATGAAGGAAAGAACAAAATATGCTAACACATTACCTGCAGTATCGGTCTCCTTGACCGTCATCGCAAATGCCCCGCCCTGCTGGGGTGGTTCCTTCGCGGGTGCTGAGCAATATACGGTTCCACAGGTAGCCTAACTGGATCTCTATAATCTGAAGCTGCGCGCTGGCCGGGAAGATAAGGGGCTAGAAGGCAATCCCTTACTCGATGTCCCGCAGCGCCGCAGTGCAAACAGAGTCCTAGTCTCGTTCTACAGCTCTCCCAAAGGTAACCTGGCTTCTTACAGAAATGACAAGCCTGTTGTGTCTCTCTTGGAGGCTGTTGCTGATTCTGCTGAACACGGACTGGTTCCTGGTACTGCTGTTGATACTGATACGCACATGGATGTTGCTGGGTAGGAACTGGTGCTAGGTACTGCGGTGGATGCTGAAATGTCCATGGTTGTTGCTGAATATGAAATGGTACTTGGTACTGCTGTTGGTGCTGAATACGGGGATGCTTGGCCGGTCCTGTGTTACCATTCGTATCTCCAAAAGTATTGTGACTCCTCTTAGGCCTAAGATCCAGATCCTCTTCTGCGATCTGAGCATCCATCAAGATAGCCTCATAGGTAGCGGTACGACGACCAGAAGTGCGCAACCTAATCTCTCTTGTCAGTCCCTTTCTAAATTTCTGGGCTTGATCTCCTGGGTTTCGAATCATAGACGATGCAAAACGGCTCAATCTACAGAATTCTGCAGCGTACTCGTCGACCGACATGTTTCCTTGAACCAAGTCATGAAACTGACTTTCCAAGGTTCCCAATGCCACGTCGGGAAAGAAATTCTCCTTGAAGAGTTCCTTGAAGGTCTCCCAAGTAAGTCCTTGCGCAGTAATTCTCGGTTCTGTGCGATACCACGTGAGTGCGATATCGAACATCTGACTGCCAGCGGCTTTTATCTGTAAGTTCTCCAGAATCTGGGTCAATCGGAGGCTCCTCTCTATATCCTCTAGCCAGTCGTCAGCGTAGAGTATTCCTTCGGTGCCTTTAAACTCTCGAGGCATCATCCTTTTGAAATCCACTATAGTGCCTGATCTCTGCTGCTGGCCAGGAAACTGCTGGTACTGTGCTACTCTCTCCAAAGCTTGGAGAGTCACTTGATGAGCATTCTCCATGTTTTCTTTCATCAGCTCGGTTTGTGCCTGGTGCACTTCTGCTTGCACCCTCTGAGCCTCAGCTTGAACTCGCTGAGCATCTGCCGTCACCCTCTGGGCATCTACCATGCCTTGGATCAAGGTAAACATCTGCGTCCCGTCAATGGGCAAACCTCCAGGAATCAGAGTCGGTGGAGGAGGAAGGTTGTCCGTCACAGCTGCGGCAATCTTCTGGACAGGTGGGGAAAGAGGATCACCTACGTGCATCGAAGATGTAGGAGGAACTACGGCTGTCTGTCCATCAGGTGGAGAGGTGGCAGACCCCTCTAAAGCTGATGTTCCCGCTCTCATAGATCGTGTCTGCGGTGACATCCTGAAGACAGATCCCAAAGAATCAATTTAGGCAAAATGCGATATCATCAAGGGAGGACAGTACAGTTCTAAAGAAGCAACATTCAAGATAAATAGATTGGAATAACATTCCTAGTTGTGATTGCACAGGTCAAAGATACATCCATGGTCTGATACATCTATCCCCTAGGTACCACAGTTCTACTAGAAACATACTCACTGCTAGCTTCCTTACCTACTGCAATCGCTGATACTAGTTATCCTTGTCACTCAAGTGCATAACAATTGCAACACACTATTCTAAGTACTGCACTCTCTAATACAACCCTAGATGAAAACCCAAGTCAGTTTGCAGTGAGATCTCAATTATGCTCAAACCAACAGATCCTTACACATGCATCTCATCTGCTATATGCTAATATATCTTTCCCACTATAAGATCTTATCCAAAAATGAAATTCCTGAAAATAATACCTCGAATAAATTTTTAAAGTAAATGAATACACTTTCCTCAAGACCAATTATCTAAATACTGAAGTAAAAATTTTATCAATTCCAAAATCCTTATAGCTTGTCTAGGTTCATCAAATTGAATCTGGATTCCTCAAAAATAAAATTTTAATAATATCTCGACTCCTCAAAATTCAAAAATGTAATTCGTTTTTAATCTTTAAATTAGAATTTAAATCCATATCTAGTAGTCCAGTAGCCCTAGTGTTATCTTTCTCACTGTCCTCATCGACGTGTGTCATCAAGCAATACCATAAATTAGTCTGCAAATTTTATCTTGATACGAAATCAACACTTCTATGAAACCAAAATCCTAACGTAATACCTAATTAACAATAATCAAATTCAACATCAATAAGTGAGAATGGACGGAACAAGGGAATGATTTAAATTGGAATTTAACAAGATTCTCAGGGGTCATCCCAGGAATCTCTCAAGGAATTGTGATTGAGTATTCGCTCTCGTCCTAGTATCCTATGTCCTAGATCCTATCGCAGGCACGCAGTAGTATAACAAGGATGCCACACTACTACGACATCGCATAGTTCGCGAAGTCTGACCTGCATGGGCCACCACTAAAAATGTGTCACGACCCGCACCCAGTTTAGGGGCACGAGTGCGTGGGTACGTCCAGCCTACGCCGCAGTGTCGGCGGTAGAACGCTGTCAAGGTCTTGATACTATCTAGCTAATGTCACACAACATCTAATCTCCATAAGGAGGCACGGATGACACAAATAAACGAGCACATACTCAATCACAGGATTACAGCACGATAAGATAACGAACAAAAATTAAATACAACACAAGTCAAAAAGTAATAATCAAACTCACAATATCCAAGTCTCAATAAAAATGCCGGAGACAAATCCGGTACCAATAGTCTACTTAAAGAACTAATCTGAAAACTAGAAGAATTAGTGATTTCCGGCTAGACCTCCCGGAATCACAACTACTACTAAGTCTGCAGCTACTCACCATATGGTCCATAAAGTGTCGGACAGCGGTCCTCTAAGGCATAGTCTGGAAAAATATTTCCAGTCAGGAAGGAGCAAAGCACAATCTCAAATAACAGTTCCATTTAATTGATAAGGACTATAAAGTAATAAACATGTCATGCTAGCTACTGAGAAGACATTGAAATAAATGCAATGGCAATTAAAGAGAGACAGGCAATGTAAAGAGACAGGCAATATAACACAGTCAGTGCATGTATGAAAATGAAAGAACAAGGAACAGGATCATATACGGGTGATGTAGTATATGATTTAAATAGGGAAACTGTAATCTATTCTAAGTGTTTGAAATAGTAGTTTCAAAATGTGATCGGCTTGGGAACATGTACGATAGCTACAGGGCCTGGCTAATCATGGGTGAAGAGCATGATTAACACTTACATTGTTCTATACTACAATAAGAGGTTATGATCATATTTCTTACTATCTACTTCCCCGCCCCCAACTAGTACTGTGGATCCAACCATGACACGTCACGATACACGAGCAAGTCCAGTCTAGCATGTACGATGTCTAATATATATGTCCTGTACAATGTCAATACGATAATCAATGTAACATCCCATGACTGCAGATCCAAGCTATACTAGTCCGTGTCGCACAGTGTCAAGGATTCAGTTGTAACATTTCAAGATTATTAAATTTATAGAAATTATCAAGAAATTGGAAATTATCAGAGAATGTACTTGCCTTGGGTCCTTAGCTGGTAATTATTGGATGTCCTGTTCCAGAGTATCCCCTGGGTGAACCAACAGTCCTATAAACATATTACAAGCAAAACAACATTTGCATCAGAAGCTACGCTAACACACAGTCAAAACACTGGCCTCAGGGCCATGCCAGGCAGGTCACTAGTCACTAGGGTCACCTAGTAGATAGATACGTAAATATACATATCTTAATTTATATATGTACTTACAACATATATATAATATCAAATTAAAGACATATACAATATCTATATATACCTTAAAAATATGCCAAGGGTTTATACAAAAATATATATATACACATATATATATATGCCAATACATTATATATATAATATTAAATACTAAAACACATATATAATACATGTTTATACCTATACCAAAAATAAGTTTATATATATGTATATATACTTACATATACCAAAATGAAAATATAAATCTACATGTATATTTTGATACCAAAATACGGTTATTTTGAATATATACCAAAATACTGATATTCATATATATGTTTGTACATATTTCAAATATATTTAATACGTATATACTATATGAAATTATACCAATAAATATGTGTATATTTGCACCCCAAAACATACATTTATATATAGGTATCTATATATTACCAAAATAATACATATTTTCTATATGAAAAATATAATACAATATACTAATTTATACTAGTATACCATATTAAATACACAATATAAGAAAATACCCATAAACATACCTACATTATACCAAAATAATATTTATACTCATTAATTAGATTTATACATATGCATATGAATTAATTATACATATACATATTGGTTATCATACACATACATGTCCTATTAAGCATTAATTAATTAAATGCTACACATATACATATACTAGTTTAAAATATACTATATACACTAATACACAATATTTATACATTAATACATACATATACTAAGTATATATACACTATACATATATGTGTTAAACATTCATTAAATAATTAATATACATATATTAGTATATACTCATACGTATATACGTATGTATATATACTTATATATATATATATATATATATATATAAAGAAAGAAGAGGGAGAAGAAGAAAGAAATCTTACAGAGGGCTGGTGGCTGGCCGCCGGAGGAGTCGAGTTCCTGCCGGAGTTGATGGGAAGAGGGGGAGTGATGGTTGGTGATGGTGGTGGTGATAGGGAGTTGCCGGAGGTGGTGGTGGAAACGCAGCAGGGAGGAGGAAGAGTAGAGGCGGTGGTGGAGGCTCGCAGTCGAGGGAGGAATGGGGAAGCAGCCGAGGTCGGAGGGTTGGCCGCCGGAGTGCAGCAGCTCCTGCCGGAGATGGGAGGGGAGTCGGGGAGCACAGGGGGATTAGGGAGGAGTTGATGATGGTGGCGCCGGACTGATGTGGGCCGCCGGAGGAGTCTCCGAGCAGTGGGCCGGCCGGGGGGGTTGACGTTGAGGGAGAGGCGGAGGAGCAGTGGTGCAGCAGCCGCCGGGCGCCTGGCCGGAGACAGGCCGGGGTGCTGCCGAGCAGTCGTCGGAGCACAGGGCTCGGCCGGAGTGTGAACAGAAAGTCGGGATGGGGAGTTGGCCGGCTGGGAACAGTGTTCCCTCCCCCCTCTTTGAGTTTTAAAAATTCAAAAGGATGAAGAAGAAAGAAAAAACAATAAAGAAGAAGAAGGAAGGAAGAAGAAGAAGAAAATAGAAGAAGAAAGGAAGAGGTTGGTTCCCTACGTTGGAGAGAGGAGAGGAGAGAGAGAGGTGGGGACTTGCTTGGGGATTAGGGTTTGAGGGTACAAGACATTAAATAGGATGAGGGGATTTTGATGGAGGGTGAGGATGCACTCATTGAATGAGTGGTCCAGATTGGACATGGGAAAATAATTCATGTGGGGAAAAATGCAATTTGGTCCACAAGTAAATAATCTTTCCATTAGGTCTTGGACAATGGGGTGATGACACCTACAATTTGAATAATTGCAACTTAGCCCCTTAAATTCGGGAAATTGCACAAACACATAAAATGACGAAAATTTGGCGGGCGATTCGGGGTCCGGTGTTTTGTAGGGTCAGGGGGCACTGTAAGACTGGTACGGGCTCAATTAGCAGGGCACTGGAATTAATTTGGGATTTACGGAATCAGATAAAATGGTATCCTCAAATTAATTAGAAATAAATGCAAGTTGTGTTCAAAAATTAATTAGGAGTATATGGAGCCAAAATCAGGTCAGGTCATCAATACCAATAATGAAGAAGACTCAGAACAGGATATTACCCTAATTTGGGCCGCACGAAAAATAGGTCAAGATTGCCTCCAATTTTAATTGGAACGCACAACGATACCAAAAAATAAGAATTTTAATAACGTCCGCGACGATTTTTGTGCGGCCAGAAATAATGCACAGGGAGCAAAATTATGAGTTACAAAAATAGCAGAATGGAAGGCGGGCATGTCTAGGGCAAGATGGCGAAATTTGTTGGAAGACAAAAGTCAGGGTAGCGCTCCAAATATCGAAGCAAAGACAGGGCACAAAATATTGAATAAAACACGGTAATTAATGAAAATCTCCAAAAATTAAATTATAAATAAAACAATTAATTACATAATTCCACAATTTGGACATGTGTTCATCTACTGGCTTCTAGGTCAATTCTGCTAGCTAAAAAAATAAATGAATACTGCATCTAATACTATATTTAATTACACATCGCACATAATTATTTAAATTAAAAATATTATCGTACAATTATTTAATTGTAAATACCATAATAATAAATATTGTAAAAATTCGAAAATACCCCTGTCTTCGGAATGTGGTAGTGACAATAGTTGGTGTCATTCAATTACACTTCCTTAATGGGTCAAAAGGACTATGTGATAATAGGTTATGAGGCATACTACCCAACTTACAAGAATTTAACTAATAGTGTTATTGAATAATAGAGTGTATATACCTAGTATAAGTCACCTTCCTAACCCCTATCAAGTATGAGAGAAAAGAGAAGATTAACGTTGAGAAAGGATCAAGCAAGATACAATGCAAGCAATCAAATAAGAATGCGAAATAAAATCAAGGACGGTGATTAAATAAGTAGATGAGATCCTATAATCTAATCCTATGCTCAGGCTTGCTCGGTACAACAACGTAACCGAGACAATATGCACTCGACCTGCATGGGCCACCATAAAAACATGTCACATCCCAGTCCTAAAATAAGTAGGACTAGAAATACATAAGCATGCCAGCCGTATGTATATGGTAACTCTAATATATGGATACCATAATACACAAGTAAGATGTAATATGAATATTAACTCACATGTGGTATATATTTTATCACAAGTCACAGGGCATAACTAGATCTCATCTACAGAATCAAATATAAATGAATAACCAATCAACTATATAACTGAATCAAGTATAATATGCTTGATAAGAACAAGTAGTTGGGCGGAGACAAATCCACTACCAACTAGAATATAAGAGAAACAAAATAAGTACATCTACTAAACAATGAGAATCGAAGAGAAGACCTCCTCAAGAGAGAGATAAGTAGCAAGTCCTGATCCGTGCTCCTGCGGTTGGTCAAGATCGTCTACACCTAGAAAGGGACCAGGTCCTCAGAGGGACATAACAAGATACATAGAAGCATGACAATTGAATACAGTAAACATGCATAATAGACAGAAAATATATATACAGTAAACATGCATAATAGACAGAAAATATATATACAGTAAACATGCATAATAGACAGAAAATATATAAGTACGCTGTACTAGACAATCTATATGAAAATGCATAGTGAGGACAACCATTTCGACGTATGGACATGGGTAGGCTACTCTATCTAATCTCATAACTCACACATACGTCCATGAACATTAGAAGCTGTCATACCGCAAGGGTAGTGACCATCGTGACACCAGAAATTCACATACCGCGAGGGTTGCGACCAGCGTGACATAACTACCGTAGTGCGTGCTAGTTACTATGGTTTACCAGAGTGGATATAGCCCATACGCCTACTGATTGTCCTCCCCTTCCATGATACTATATATCAATGGTGTGTCAACATATATATAGTATATAATTATGACTGTAAGAAAACACATATATAATGAATATATAAAAATATGATAAGCATGCAAAAGTTCTGTAAGCAATTTGGCAAGGTATCTTGCCTGGCAATAAAGCTGCAAAGTGTAAGCGTCCAGACATCAAGCACAAAGGATCAGAACTATGACATCAGAATGAACGTCTCCGAATGCTGAAATAAACATCACCAATATTCGCAGAATAAGCGAGATAGCTAGAAAACACTACCCTTTCGTCCAATTTGGACACAGGGGCAAAATGGTAATTTTAGGTCAAAGCGGGGTCCACATGTGGCCCACTTTGCACCAAAATGTGTGCCAGAGGTAAAGGTCTTTAAATGGGACAAATTATAGGTCAAACAAATTCAAAACATCAATACGAACTCAACGGTATGTCCAATTTTGGATTCCGGTGAGCCAATCACAAATTTGCCCTTAAAGTCAACAAGTGGAGCCCGCAAATAGGCGACTTGGTCAACTATCTCAGAATTGTGTGAAACTTGGGTCACTGGACCAGAGTGATAACACGAATCTAATGGCGCAAGTTTTGTCGCATTCCGACGAGCGTACACAAAATGGGATGGTATTTTACAAAAGTTGTGATACGGGGACTTTTTACGGATACGGGTTGATTCTGACGCGCACATACGTCCGAATCAACTTCCGTGAAAGCTCACACGTCAGGATATACCATACGCACCTTTCTGTATAATTGGTACATGACGAGGCAGTCCCGTTTGGTGGGACATACTCCGTATCACAAAATTTCAGTTTAATAAATCATGTTTTTGGTCATTTTGGATATCGAATAATTTAACAATTAAAATAAATTAATAAAAAATAAAGAACAGTTAAATTCTTGGTTATATAGAGAAGAAAACTCTTCAATTAGATTTTAAAAATATTAAACAAGTTAGTAGCAAATTGGGGGTGAACATGGGGATTTAGGTTAAAAATTTTGGACTATTTTTGGTTAGTTTCTGGCCATTTTTTGGTCAAATTTTCAACCAATCCGGGACACAAAAATTGTCCCACTTGAATGAAAATTCTAGAAGGTTAGGTTGTGAACGTACAAGGACAAACCGCTCACAAAAATAATCAAAATTGAGTGAGATATGATACCGTGAAGAGGGGGCCAAACTGTGTCGTTACGCGCTCTATGCACATGCGGACGGTCGGGCGGCTACGGCGGCAATCGGTACGGGGGCGGCGACGAGGCGGTCGGTCGGCGGCGCGGGGCTGAGGTTGCCCGGAGGCTAGGGTTAGGGTTAGGGTTAGGGTTTAGATTGGTTTGATGGTTTAATGTATGTATATATATATATATATATATATATATATATATATAGGGAGGAGAGAGAGCCGCGGGTCTTAAGGGGGGTTATTTTGGCTGCTAGGTTGGGTAAGGCTTTAGGAACTAGTTAGGGGTTTATGATTTTATCTTTTATTTTTCTTTTCTTTCCCTTTTATTTCTTTTCTTTTTATTTATTTCTATTACTATTACTAGTATTAGTATTATCATTATCATTATCGTTATCATTATTATTATTATATTACTATTATTACGATTACTATTATTGTTATTCTTATTATTATTATCTCTAACATTATTATTATTATTATTAATAACTTTATATATATTAGCATATATATATATATATATATATATATATTATATTTATAGATGAGGTAAAAATCCAAAAATAATATTTTCACACAAAATAAATTCTAGAAAATTACTTTGTAAAGTTTTAATAAAATACTACACTCAAAATATTTTATAAAATATTTTGTAATTAATAATTATATATTTATCTAGTTATATCAATCAAATAATTATATTATCTAATTAACTAAGTAATTAATTAAATGGATAATCAACAAAATAGGATATTAGTAAATAATATGCAAATCTATAAAAAGAAAATTTGCCTATTTTGGCATGGAAAATTATGGGATGCTAATTGTAGGAAGTTTGAATTCGAAAATAACCACAATTAAATTATATATAACATATCTAATATTTAACGCAGAACCTATGGTCGTTACACTAATGTCATACTAACACCAAGGGATCGAATTTTTGTGCCACAAAAAGATCCTACAAGTAGTGTCTCTTGTGTATGCTACTTCCTATGAAGGGCGATACAGATTTTGGGGTCATCCTATATTATTAATGTCTAAACCACGGTGAAGTATCCTAATAAAATTATTGGATTTTAATTGATTTGAAAAATAATCTAAAACAAATACAAGAAATACAAAATACACACAAAATACTTATTTTTGGGTGAGGGGGTTTACACATTCTTAATCTTTCTATCCTATAGTGAGTAAGCCCTCAGAGCCTAAACTTTAACTTTCTTATCTTCAAGATCAACTCCCTATCCTTCTAAGTTCCAAGTGCAGTCTCGGTCTAGAAGTCTATAAGAGTTACAAAGATCTTGGCTCCATCAGTTTTCTCTTTCCTTCTGTGTGAAGTCTGTGTGCCCTTCGTATCAAACGCACGTGTGTGAAGTTACGAGCCTTCCGATCAAAACTCGTGTTGTAAATAAATGGCAAACCTTAGGATCAAAGCTTGTGATTCACTATTGGTAATTACAGTAGATAAAATTCTGAGCTTGAGTTCTCCGGACTGAATAGTCCTCTCAGAGGGAAACCAGTATACATCGCCATGTTTGCGTTTGCTCTCTCTTTCTTTTACTTTATTATATTGCATATACACTGCTAGTTATTTACTGCCTTCACTCTGCTTTATTTTTAATTGGGTAGATTATTCTGCTGTACTCTATTCACCCCCCCTCTAGTGTTGCTTTACAGTCCTTCAATTGGTATAATAGCAGGTAGTCTCTAATTTAGTTTCTTATCCCAATTGCTCCTTCAATTTATATCAGAGCTGGTTCTCTTGATATTTGGGTTAACATCCTTAGAGACGTATAGCAACTATTAGATCTATCCACACCAACAATGGTGAAGGCAAGTCCACAAATTGGCCACCCCTATTTGATAGTACAAACTACACATACTGGAAGACACGTTTGAGTTTCTATTTGAAGTCACATAATTTTGACCATTGGGCTGTAGTAGTAGAAGGATACAAGAAACACCTAGAATAGTCATAGAATGCAACCTTGTAGAGAAACCTTATGATAAGTACATATACACTAAAAAAAAAGCTAGTCTTGATGCTAAAGCTATTAACGCTCTATTTTTTTCTGTAGACAGAATTAAATTTAACAGGGTCTCCACTTGCAGCACTTCACACGAAGTATGGAAACTTCTTGAGGTCACTCATGAAGGAACCTCCCAAGTGAAAGAATAAAAAATAAGTCATCTGACATAAGAGTATGAAGCATTCAAGATGAAGCAAGATGAGATAATCACTCAAATATTCATGAGATTCCTCGACATCGTCAACCCTCTATCATCTCTTGGCAAGGAGTACAACAATCATGAAAATATTCGCAAAGTACTCAGGGGACTCACCAAGAATTGGAATACCAAGGCCATTGCAATCATAGAAGGGAATGATCTCACCATGATGACCCTCAAGACGCTCATGGGTAAGCTGATGACTCACGAGCTGGATCTCAAAGAATTTGAAGAACCCACTCCAAAGGAGAAGACAATTTCTCTCAAGGTGCATCACAAGAAGGTCATAAATTATGACTCCGACGATGATGAATCTCAATATGAGAAAGTTGTCCTGATCATTCGGAACTTCAGGAAATTCCTAAAGCTTGAGAGATCAAGGAAGAAGGAGCTTAATGAAAAAGTGATGAAGTGCCTATACGCTATAACTGTAAAAATATAGGGCATATAAAGAAAGATTGTCCAACCTCAGAAAAGAAAATTGCCACAATATTTCATCCAGAAGAACACCATTATGAAAATATGCAAACACTAGTATCTGGCATGAAAGAGAAGCTAGTGAATCCGGAGAGGAGAATCCTCGATAAGCAGCAAACCAATGCTTCATGGCAATGACTGATTAGGTAACGGATAAAAATTATTACGATGACTTTACCTTTGATGAGTTAAGTAATGCCTTTAGTGATCTACTTGATAATTTTAGAAAACTTATATATAAGTACAAGCATGCTAAACACGTTGCTCAGGGTTGTAAAACTGAGATAGAGAGGTTTACATCTTTACTAAGTGAAGTAAATGACACTTCTAAAAATTCAGACGAGACTTATAAACTTAATCTTGATCTCCATGAAGCACTTGCCAAATTTGACAAGAGCTCTGAAGAGGATACTGGTGCGCTGTCATAGGCACCCAAATTATAAAACCTTTACTCTTAAAATTATTTGTAGTAGTGAGAGTAAGGATCGATCCCACGGAGAGTAATTAGTTAATCTTCACGCTATGTGAAATATGATGGGAGTAGAGTTTTGAATAAAAATAAATTAAGAAGAGCTAAAATCAATTAAAGTATTAAAATAAATCAAAGGAACAAAATTTGGTCTCAGTCAACATCTACCATTAGAATCTTAAAATTGATCATTGATGCAAACATAAATTAACTCATACTTTGAATATTCACCGTTGGAAGTATTTTATATCTCTCTTAGGTTTAGATAATTAGAAACAAGCGATCTAATTAGCTTCAATTACTAAATAATCCAAGACAAGCGATGAAGATTTAATCAAGTAATTTCTTAAAGAAACAAGAGATCGATGAAGAAAAATAACACAAGCACAAGCTGTTGCATTTAATTTAGTCAAAAAAATTTCTCCTAAGATCTAATAAAATAAAACAGTTCATTAAATCTTGGTTGCTTTACAAATTAAAAAAATCAAACAATTACGGATTTGATATCTAATTTAGCAATAGATTAAAATGGATAATAGACTAGTAGGCATCCTAATAATTAAACAAAACAATCATGAAAGTAGGCATAAAAAAATATTTAATACTCAAAGCATAAATCAAACATATAAAAATAATTTAGATCTCACAAGTTTATTGATTCCAAGACTTTTGTTTTCTTCGAGCAACAAGAATTTTAGCTCCGCATGTTCATGAAAACTTCAAAAAAATATTGGTGAAGAGGAAGAAGAGTTGTGTCTTGTTTTTTCCTAATTTCTACCCCTTTTATCCACTCTAAATTAGTTGTTTGAATATCACAATATCTTTCCACAAATCCTCTAAGAGTTACAACAACCCAAACAATAAAATAAAATCTTTGAACAAGTAGAAAAATGGTTAATTCAGCTCCACTTTTCGTGTATAACATAGTTGACTCAAATTTAAACTTGATTTGGTCCATGATGTAGCCAGAATCGCGAAAAACTCAAAATAGTAAGATTATACCTCTGTCTCTTAGCTTTCTGAATCAATTTGGATTAGCTCGATTGGACTTCAGATTAGCAAGTTATGACCATTTTGCTACAAGGTATCAAAATTGTCCAGAATTGATAATTAGCTCTATTTTGTATTTAGTGACTACAATTGCATCCTAGACAAAATATAAAAATAATGAGGATCTTTAGACATCAAATAGCATAAAGGATTATACATTAAGGAATAAAAATATGACATTTTATATTCTCATCAAATACCCCCATACTTAACCTTTGCTCGTCCTCGGACGAAACTCTAATTTATTTTTCCAAAAAGAAATCAAGGTTGCAATATCATAAATAAAAAATAACCAAGCTCTTTAAAACTCATAACATATCATGAACATATATTCTAAAATAATTTTTAATTACTCAGTTGGTATTTTTACTCGAAAAATGGAGTAAACTAAATAGGTTGACCCTCACGGGAATAAACACTCAACTCTCATGTGTTTGAAGGTATATATTTCATTCAAATTCATTCCAAAAGAAATGATCTACCATAAGCTTGCATATTTTTTCATTCTCTACCACTGGGATCACATGCATAACATAAATCATAAGAACTTTTCATGGGTTGTAACATGGCTTAGGATTAAGGTGGGATATATTTGGGAGTATAGCTCAAAAGCCATCAAAACTAGTGGAGCAAAAATAAATCAACTCAATATAAAAAATGTAAAATCAATCACTCCATTTTCCAACGTCTTCAATTTGGTTTTTAAAGCATTTAAACATTGTAAAACAACTTCCACCCTTTTTTATTCTTTTTTTTTCTTTTTTCTTTTTTTTTTTTACTTTTTTTTCACAATAATAGAACTTAGGAAATTTAAGGATGAAATTATGTTCCATTTTTTTGGTTGTAACCAAACTACAAATTTAGACACCCCCACACTTATTTCTTCGTACACCCATATATATCATAATGATCAATAATGCTCCACTAATTTTGTGACTTGGGTAAAAGTATAAATATTATAGGTTGAAAGCTTGTAATGTGGGTATACCAAGAAAAAGGTAATAAATCTCAAAGGGGTTCAATAAAAATAAAATTAATTACAAGATGGGCTATTTGGCTTATGTAACGAATAACAAAGATGACCTTAATCATGTTCATGCATGCATGTGTCAATGTGACCTCGAAGAGAATCAAAGCAAGTTCTAGAGAAACAAATCAGTGGAAGATCTCTCATGAAAGAATAATGAAACTGATATGTCAGTCTAAAGGCTCAAATCCTCACTGGCTTTTGTCTACCAAATTTAGATACTACCATTTTCAATAAAAATAACTAGACTAATTAAATCTAAGTTGGAAAAAAAATACGTATTCAATCATGTTATGAAATTTTTAAATTTAGTTGAATCATACTCTTGACATACACAACCAAAAATCATTAAAAAACACAAAAACAAAATTATTTTATTTGAAAAATTCCCTTTTTTTTTTGAAAACAACGAACTAAAAATGCTTAAAGTAAAGTAAATCCCCTCCCCCACACTTAAAACTGATATTGTCCCCAATGTAAGGTAAAGTACAAGAAAAAGGCAAAAAAAATGAAAGAATAAGAATAAGAATAAGAATAAGAACAAACTCCCCTTGGGTTGCCTCTGTTTATTGTCGTGGATGTTTCCTCCTTTAATTGGTATAAATTGGATCCTGAAGATCCAATTCATCCACATTCTCTACTTTGAAACCTTCATAGAAAAGCTTGAGCCTTTGTCCATTTGCCTTGAACACTTTGGAAGTTGCTAAACTTTGAATTTCAACTGCACCATGATAAAAACATTAGCAACAATAAAAGGTCCATTCCAACAAGAATGCAATTTACCCGGAAACAGACGAAGTCGTGACTGGTATAGAAGGACTTTTTGACCAACTTGAAACACCTTCCTAGAGATCATCTTGTTATGAAAAGCCTTCGTTTTCTCTTTATAAATTTGAGCATTCTCATAGGCGTCATTGTGAATTTCCTCCAACTCTTGTAGTTGTAATTTTCTATGTTCTCCATTTTCATGTCTTTATATTGAAACTCTTGATAGCCCAATAAGCCTTGTGTTCTAACTCAATAGGAAGATGGCATAGTTTTCCAAACACCAACCGGTAAAGTGACATACCGATAGGCGTCTTGTATGCAGTTCTATACGCCCACAAAGCATCATCCAAGCACAAACTCCAATCTTTTCTACTTGGATTGACCGACTTTTTAATGATGGACTTGATCTCTCTATTTGACACTTTTGCTTGCCCACTAGTTTGTGGATGATAGAAAGTTGACACCTTGTGGGTCACATGGTATTTTCTCAACGACCTCTCCACGGTTCGAATGCAAAAGTGAGTGCCTGATCACTTATTAAGGCTCTTGAAATCCCAAACCTGGAGAATATGTTGGATTTGATAAAATTTGAAACAACTTTAGAATCATCAGTCCTAGCAGCTTTAGCTTCTACCCATTTTGATACATAATCAACAGCAAGCAAAATATAAACATAACCAAAAGATACAGGAAACGGTCCCATAAAATTGATGCCCCAAACAACAAAAATTTCACAAAATCGTATAGGATTTTGTGGCATTTCATTCCTTCGAGATATATTACGTATTTTTTTGGCAATTATTGTATATTTTAGAAAAAGAATATAAATAACGAAATAAAGACGGCCAATAGAAACCACATTCTAATACTTTTCTTGCCATCCTCTTTGCTCCAAAATGCCCTCCACATGCATAAGAATAACAAAATGTGAGAATTAAAATAATTTTATTTTCATAAGCGCACCTTCTTATCACATGATCTGCATAATGCTTCCGCAAGTATCGGTCATCCCATACATAGTATTTGGCATCACTTTTGATCTTATCTCTTTGAGCCTTTGACAAGTCAGGAGGAAACGTATTAGTAACCAAATAATTTACAATATTTGCATACCAAGGTAATGTCACACTTGAAGCAAACAATTGCTTATCAGGGAACGTTTCTTACAGACAAAGTTCATCCTCCATATGAACTAAACAACTTAAATGATCTGTAACACGATTTTCTTTCCCTCTTTTGTCTTTGATCTCCAAATCAAATTCACTTAAAAGAAGTATCCATCGAATTAACCTTGGTTTTGCCTCTTTCTTTATTATCAAATAGCGAAGAGCCACATGATCAGAATAAACAATAACTTTAGTACCAAACAAATAAGATCAAAAAATTTCTAAAGCAAAAACAACTGCTAAAAGTTCTTTTTCAATAGTAGAATAATTTCTCTGCGCATCATTCAAAGTTCTTGAAGCATAAAAAAGGCATGAGATGCTCTTCCAATCCTTTGATCCAAAACAACACCTACTGCATAATCACTTGCATCACACATTATCTCGAAAGGCATATTTCAGTCAGGGGGCTGGATAACTGGAGTAAAAGTCAATAGTTTCTTTAGTGTATCAAATGCCTTTTTACATGCTTCAACAAATTCAAAAGCCACATCCTTTTGTAGCAACTTGCAAAGGGGTAACGCTATTTTGGAGAAGTCTTTGATGAATATTCGGTAAAAACCTGCATGTCCAAGAAAAGAACGAACTTCTCGCACACTGGGGGGATAAGATAAAGATTGAATAATATTAATTTTGGCTTTATCTACCTTAATTCCCTTAGATGGAATAATATGACCCAAAACTATACCTTGTTCAACCATAAAATGGCATTTTTTAGAGTTTAACACAAGATTAGTTTCTATTCATCTTTGAAGAACAAGTGTAAGGTTATGCAAGCATTTATCAAAAGAGTCTCCATAAACTGTGAAATCATCCATAAATACTTCTATAATATGCTCAATATAGTCTGAAAATATGCTAACCATACACCTTTGGAAAGTAGCTGGGGCATTGCAAAGACCGAATGGCATGCGACGATATGTAAAAGTTCCAAATGGGCATGTAAATATTATCTTTTCTTGATCCTCTGGAGCAATTGCAATTTGAAAATAACCTGAATAACCATCAAGAAAACAATATTAAGAATGACCAGCTAACCTTTCAAGCATTTGATCAATAAAAGGTAAAGAAAAGTGGTCCTTTCGGGTTT
This sequence comes from Iris macrosiphon, assembly GCA_036927795.1. Lineage (NCBI taxonomy): Eukaryota > Viridiplantae > Streptophyta > Magnoliopsida > Asparagales > Iridaceae > Iris > Iris macrosiphon. Next base: position 86,418,617 of record JAYESA010000005.1, read on the forward strand.
TAGCATTTAATTTTCTATAATCTATACAAACCCTCCTCCCATTATGGACACGAGTGGGAACTAACTCATTATTTTGATTCTTCAGGACAGTTATTTTGGTCTTTTTAGGAACCACTTGCACCGAACTAACCAACTGGCTATCCGAAATAGGATAGATCACTCCAACTTCAACAAGTTTTAAGATCTCCTTTTTTACTACCTCCATCATGGGTGGGTTCAATCTTCTTTGCGGTTGATGGGAAGGTTTTTCTCCTTCCTCAAGTAAGATACGATGTATGCATGTAGATGGGCTAATTCTTTTTATATCCGCAATTGTCCAACCAATAGCTATCTTATGCTCTTTAAGGATCTGCACAAGCTTTTCTTCTTGTGGTGCACTAAGTTTATTGGAGATGATCACTGGTAATGTTTTTCCATCTCCAAGGAATACATACTTGAGGTGACTAGGAAGAGGCTTCAAGTCTGGAATAGGGGCCTGCAAAACAGAGGATAAAGGCCTCTTATTAGAAATTGGTAATAAAATATAAGAAACGTTACCTGATTGTTGTATTTTTGGAAAATTATTCAATGTTGCAACAGTTTCCTGCAAATTAGAACTCAAAGCTAACTCCTTATGCTCTTTTTCAAGATGCTCACTAATGGCCACTTCTAATCCATCTTTGCCATCAAGTTCAAAAATATTATGTGCTAAAGAATCAACCACATCAATAGAATAAATAGTATTATCATCTTCAGGATATTTTATGGCATCATAAATATTAAATTTAATAATTTTACCATCAAATTCTAAAGTAAGTGTGCAACTATGAACATCTATCTTAGTCTTGGATGTCTTTAAAAATGGTCTTCGTAACAAAATTGGAGCAGTTTGATCGCCATTTTTCATATTAAGCACATAAAAATCAGCAGGAAAAACTAAATTATAAATTTTTACAAGAACATCCTCGACTACTCCCTTAGGATGGGCATTAGATCTATCAGCCAATTGAAATACAATACCAGTTTATTCAGAGGTCCAAGATTTAAATATTCATATATAGAATATGGCATGACATTGATAGATGCTCTTAAATCTAACATGACTTTCTCATATTTATTGTTACCTATCTTAAAAGGGATAGTAAACATTCTAGGATCTTTGCATTTCGTAGGAAGTTTTCGTTGAATTACTGTAGAAACACTCTCCCCAACTTTTATCTTTTTATATCCTTTAAGATTTTGTTTCCTCTTTATTGTACATAATTCTTTTAAAAATTTAGCATAGTGAGGTACTTATTTGATAGCATCTAAAAGTGGAATATTTACCTCATATTTACGAAAAGTCTCATATTACTTATTATTTTGTTAAATTTTTTTAGATTCTGTTAAAGCTTGAGAAAAAGGAGGTACTGGCTTATAATCACAAAGGGGTGGAAACTTACAATTGGGTACCTCATCATCGTTGGGGACGTTCGTGTCTGCCATGGTGCTTTTCTCTTCTTCTTATTTTGACGTTGTAGGTGCTTCTTTTACTGGAATGTCAACCTCTTTACTGCTTCTCAAAATAATTGCACTTGAATTTTCTTTTGGATTTACTATCGTTTTAGATGGTAGTTTTCCTGAACATTGTGCCTCTAGCTTATTAATTGTTGTAGCCATTTGGCTCATTTGATTGTCCAAGCTTTGAATACTGGCCATTGTCTCCTGTTGAAATTAAAAATTATTAGTGGCAAGAGACTTAATAATATCTTTTAAATACATACCAGTTTAGAAGTTTGGTTTGGTTGTTGTTTAGGATATGGCTGCTTGTACTATTGGTAACTTAGGGGATTTTGATTGATAGGCTGATTTGTTTGTGGATTCCCATAGTTGAAATTGGGATGATCTCTCCATTATGGATTGTAAGTGTTTGAATATGGATCATACTTTCTTTGCGGTTGTCCAGGGAAAGCACCTACCACATTCACTTATTCATTGGGCTCCTCTTGAAAAGTTGGACACATGTCAGTTGGATGTCCTGCTACTGAACAAATCCCACAAGTCTTCGCTGTTTGCATGTTACCTACAGCCATTTGGCGAACAAGAGATGTTAAACTAGTAATTTGTTGTTCTAGGGATGAAATATTTACCTCATTAGCATGCTTAGATGGAATATCTAGCATAGTGCCAAATTATTGAGAATTTCCTGCCATATTTGCAATTAAATATCTTTCGGCCTCAGGAGTTTTATCTACAAAAGCTCCTCCACTAGCAGCATCTATCATGCTTCTATTAGTTAGTAGGAGGCCTTTGTAGAAGTACTGGATAAGTAGCTTCTCACTAATTTGATGATGGGGGCAACTTGCACATAATTTTTTAAAACGTTCCCAGTACTCGTGGAGAGACTCTGCATTGTGTTGCCTTACCCCACAAATTTCTTTTCGGATATTGGCCGCCCTTGAAGCGGGAAAGTATTTCTCCAAGAATAGCCTCTTCATTTTGTTCCATGTGACAATGCTCCCAAAGGGTAGATAATAGAGCCAATCCTTAGCCAAATCCTTTAAAGAAAACGGAAAGGCTCTTAATTTGATTTGCTCTTCGGACACCCCCGTAGGTTTCATAGTTGTGCATACCACATGAAGCTCCTTTAGATGCTTGTGATGATCTTCACCTGCAAGGCCATGAAAAGTGGATAATAAATGTATTAGTCTAGATTTTAATTCAAAACTAGTAGTAGCATCTAAAGTAGAAAAGTTATGCATAAAGGGTGTTGGTTCAAATCAGGGGCTGCAAGTTCTTTCAAAGTTCTATTTGCAGCTATGACTTCCTCTTCTTCAGGATTAGAATTGTAAGAGAGTAAGGAATCCAGAGCAGGGTCATTATCGTTAGAGTATCTTTGAGCTTCCTTCCTTAACCTGCACAGAGTTCTTTCTATTTCAGGATTACTTTGAAAATTACTTTGATTAGAAGATCGAGTTACAATCATAAACAGTCAATAAAATGATAGCAAGCAATCCAGAAAAGTATATAAGAATGATTTTTTTTTTGCTAATAAAAAAATGATTTCATTATAAGAAAAGATCACAAAAGGCACAAAAAATAACTAAATCCCCCCCCAACAATGGCGCCAAAATTTGGTATTGTGTCGTAGGCACCCAAATTATAAAATCTTTACTCTTAAAATTATTTGTAGTAGTGAGATTAAGGATCGATCCCCCGAAGAGTAATTAGTTAATCTTTATGCTATGTAAAATAGGATGGGAGTGGAGTTTTGAATAAAAGAAAATTAAGAAGAGCTAAAATAAATTAAAATATTAAAATCAATCAAAGGAACAAATGTTGGTCTCAGTCAACATCCACCATTGGAATCATAAAATTGATCATCGATGCAATCATAAATTAACTCATACTTTGAATATTCACCGTTGGAAGTATTTTCTATCTCTCTTAGGCTTAGATAATTAGAAATAAGCGATCTAATTAGCTTTAATTACTAAATAATCCAAGACAAGCGCTGAAGATTTAATCAAGTAATTTATTAAAGAACTAAGGGATCGATGAAGCAAAATAACACAAGCACAAGCTGTTGCCTTTGATTTAGTCAAAAGTTTTTATCCTAAGATCTAATAAAATAAAGTAGTTCATTAAATCTTGGTTTCTTCAAAAATTAGAAAAATTAAACAATTACGGATTTGATGTCTAATTTAGCAGTAGATCAAAATAGATAATAGACTAGTAGGCCTCCTAGTAATTAAACAAAACAATCATGAAAGTAGGCATAGAAAAATATTCCATACTCAAAGCATAAATCAAACATATGAAAATAATTTAGATCTCACAAGTTTATTGATTCGAAGACTTTTTTTTCCTTCAACCAACAAGACTTTTAACTCCGCACGTTCATGAAAACTTTAAAAGAATATTGGAGACGAGGAAGAAGAGTTGTGTCTTATTTTTCTCCAGATTTCTTCCCCTTTTATACACTCTAAATTAGTTTTTTAAAGCTCACAATATCTTCCCACAAATCCTCTAAGAGTTACAACAACCCAAATAATAAAATAAAATCTTTGAACAAGTAGGAAAATGGTTAATTCAGCTCCACTTTTTGTGCACAACATAGTTGACTCAAATTAAAGCCTGATTTGGTCTATGACGCAACTAGAATTTCGCAAAACTCAAAACAGTAAGTTTGTACCTCTGTCTCTTAGCTTTCCGAATCAATTTGGATAAGTTCGATTGGACTTCGGATGAGCAAGTTATGACCATTTTTCTACAAAGTGTCAAAACTGTCCAAAATTAATAATTAGCTCCATTTTGCATTTAGTGACTCCAATTGCATCCTAAATCAAAATATAAAAATAATGAGGATATTTAGACATAAAATAGCATAAATAAGTATACATTAAGGAATAAAAATATGATATTTTATGTTCTCATCAAATCCAAACTTAAGGAAGGACTGAAATCCGAAAAAAGAAGTATTCTATTGCTGCTCATAGAATAAATACTTTAACTGCCAAGTATAATGAATTGTATGCTACCTCTAAAAGATTAGAGATTAGATTGAGAAAGCAGGTCGTACAACCTACTAATCAGTCTAACATGAGAAACATGGCTCAACAAAAGATCACTCACAATAAGACACCAGCAAGCAAATAAAATGCTTCACACTATCATGCATATAGAACACACACTATCATGCATATAGAACACAACATACTTCACATAATCATGCATGTTATTATAAATATCCACGCAAGACACATCACACTACTTCACATACTCATGTCTACACTTTTACACCAAACACAAATGCTTATACTATATGCCATTATTGTCGTTTAAAAGGACACATTACACATCAGTGTAAGGCTAAAAAATTGGTTGATATGAATATTTATAAGTGGGTTCCCAAAGCTAACAAATATGGATCCAAATCTTGGATACCAAAGTCTCTGCCTAATGATATAGGTAGAACGCTTTATGTCAGGATTTAGCATCGAGGAGAATGTTGGTGATTGCAAAGCTACAAAGGTCATCTTTCAAGCAATTGAACCAACATAAGTATGGCTACTTGAGACAACTTGGTAACATGTTAACTATTTCCTCCTAAATAGATATAATTATAGAATCTAGAATATTTTTAATTAATATTTTACTACTATTGCTTAATGATATCCTTTACTTGTTATTTTTTAAATCAATATGAGATATATGAAACTAGCATGATTAGTTTAATTCTCTTTTGATTCATGTCTAGTTATTGATTAGTTCACACTATAGAGCTATTTACCTTCTATTAGTATGACACAATTGTCTATGGATGTTTTATATCTTTTAGTAAACTTTATTCGTCAGGAATTCGGATTCTAGATTTCAATATTGTATGATATTATAATTAACATATATACTTATTAAATCTAAGTTCTTTAAAGTTAAGATTACTTTTGGTTATAAGCCAAAAGGGCACTTATGTCAAAAAGGTATAAATAGCCTAAGTGACATGAACCTTAAGTGTCTTAGGACCACCGCTAGCTGGGATCCGGCCCCTACGCTAACCTAAGTTGATCAACACTTTATTGAATAATGATTTGTTATGGTCTATTTGTAATTGTTTTCATAATACAACAGTGAATCTAAGTCCTACTTTTGACTTAAGTTGACAACTTTTAGTATAGACTATAATACTATGACTTTTAGTAAATACTACTTGGTTTTTTAAATTATTTCAAAACTATGCTACTTAGTTTTAATTTTAGTTTAGACTTTGAATAGTTTCAATGATATTAAAAAGAAGTTGTTTAATTATCTATTGCATATGACTAAATACGCATATTTTTTTTTGCTTCTCTTGTATTATTGTTACCCAATATTTTCTATATTAATGTACTGCATCTAGTTTCCTATAATTGGTATCTAGTTTCCAATTGGTAAGTATATGGTTATGATATGCATGTCATTATTCTACATATTATGATATTCTAGCTACTTATTCCTAATTTACCACATGATCATATTATATGCTTTATGTTACTCACCTTGTCTTCATGATAAATTCTTCGTTTGCGGTGGAGCCTTAAACTTTATATTTTGACTAAGGAGAAAAAATATGTGCATATTCACCAACGTCTCATGTGCTAAGGGGGAGCTTGTGCACATGTAGAAGATTCGGTAAATATTTGTATCAATATCTTCTATTACGGGGTAGCTTCTTTTTTATTGTGTCAAAGGGGGAGAAGTAAGTTTAAGTATATAAGTATGTGTTTAAGTAGTATACGTATAGTGATTTATGCTTATTAACTTTGATATATGCATCGATTATATATGTCTTAAACTTAACTGATTTGCCATAATAAAAAAGGGGAAATTTTTGGCCCAATGTTTATGTTGATTTTTTGAATAAGGCTAATCGATTAAGTTTAGCATTACAGTAATTGATCAATCACTATAGTATCTTCTACTTAAACTCAACATTGTCCATATATTTAATATTGGCTTCTATATATTTCCTTGTTCGTCTAACATGTACTTGCAGAAAAAAATAATCAAGATCAACAATGGACATATGCTATATGACGATGAGCCAAAGACGGAGTTATACCAGAAGATTTCTCTGAACTACCGACAAGGAAAAATACATCTTCAAGTCAGCAAATGTTACAGAAGATTGGCATTATAATTGTGCTCTTGGTTTTCATATGTAATCTTATATTTTATTTGAGTCCAAGACTTGTGTAAATTGAGTCGCGCTGGCATAACCCAAAGTCCACTTAAATAAACCTCGAACTGAACCACAAAATCAGTCCACATTCATTCACAAGCCTGCCATACTTAGCTACCGAACTCGGGCCAAATTTACCCTAATTTTGCAGCAAACTCGGTTACCCTTTTGGTATAAAATCAACAAGTTTAATTAGTTCCTATTTTTTGGCCTCCAACGTTCCAAAATTTAAATGTTACCTACCGAATTTTGGCCGAACTCGGTTTGGTAATAACCTATAAATAGAGTTGAATTTTTACATTCTTACTCACTCAACCATTCTCAATCATTCTATCCTATAGTAAGTAAACCCTCAGAGCCTAAACTTTTTTATCTCCAAGATCAACTCCCTAGCCTTCTAAGTGCCAAGTGCGGTCTCGGTCTGGAAGTCTACAAGAGTTGTAAAGAGCTTGGCTCCAACAGTTTCCTCTCTTCTTTTGTGTGAAGTCAGAATGCCCTTCGTATCAAACGTACGTGTGTGAAGTTGTGAGACTTTCGATCAAAACTTATGGTGTAATGAAGTGGCAAGCCTTCGGATAAAAGCTTATGATTCACTATTGGTGATTATAGTTGATATAACTTCAAGCTTGAGTTCACGGGACTGGACTAGTTCTCTTAAAGGGAAACCAGTATACAACGCTGTGTTTGCATTTATATTATTATATTATATATACACTTCTAGTTATTTACTGCCTTCACTCTACTTAATTTTTAATTGGATAGATTATTCCGCTGTACTCTATTCACCCCCCTCTAGAGTTGCTTTATGGTCATTCAGTCACCTGCTACGCCATAGATGTAGATACGTCCTACAACATCTTGTTGGGACGTTCGTGGATGCATGAACACAAGATCATGACATCCACCCTCCACCAGTGCCTAAAATATGTAGACGAACACGGTTTTGTTAAAACAGAGTTCGCTGATGTTTATCTATTTAATGGAATCGAGATCTACTACTCCGACTCGATCCTCTATAAGAAAGCCTGCTAAGAAGAAGGCGACAATGAGGCCGACGATGAACCCGAGGCCACGACAACACCCGAAGAGAATCTTCCTCAAGGCTCACACTCCTGATGTGGCCACACCCCTCATCGTCAAATCATGGGAGAAGGCACTTGAACCCCGGTACCTTCAGCGTTGTCAGAACCAATGGTTATTAGCCTTCGTAGGCCGAACAACCACCAAAAGAAGATTCTTCTGTATCTACGCCTCCTGAACCTATGGTCATTCGCCTTTACAGGCCAAGTCGACCACCAAAGGAAGACCCGACCCGACTGAAGCTTCCGGACCTTTGGTGGTAAAATTACACAGAAAACCATTGAAGCCTTCGCTTGCGCTGGGGGTAGCCGAGGAAAAGGATGAAATACAGGAGTATATATCCGCTAATATCAACATTTCTTCCCCTGACGATGTAATTCCGCTAGAAAAGATACCTTATTTTCTCAATAAAGGACTATTTTTAAACTACTTGGAGCGTATGCGTATAAGTACACTCTACTCCCTGCAGCATGGTCTGGGCCTTCATCTGCACATATAAATGACCACTACCTATACCGTGCACCTGCTTCACTTTAGTCAGGATTCTTATTTCTTAGTCCCACCCAGGAAGAAGAAAGATAAGCTCTTCATCTTTATTAGAGTGGAATGCCCCCGGTCCTTTATCCCAAAAAAAGTAGAACCAGAATACTAGGTAGGCAGAATGCCACTCTACCGGTATAGTTTAGAAGCCCTACATCTTGTAAAGAAGATGGGATACAACCTGAAGATCACTGAGGGGTTGAACTATGTTAAAGGTCGAACGTCGCCTTTACGACTTTCATCCCCTATGGGCAAGCCCAAGGAATACTATCATGAGACTAAGCACAACTTGGGATACGTAATGCCTCCTACAACACCCGATGGGCTCATATAAAGAAGATGAAGAGTGCTAACATTCTTCAGAATCTTTAGCCTAGGACTCCGACGTTAGCGTTGGGGACATGCTCAGAGAAACATTGTCCTCCAATATGGTGTATGTCGACCTTGAGGGAGACAAAGAGGATCCATCTATGATTTTGAGATGGAACCTTAGACCCAACACCTTGGTTCATAATGTGAGATATGATTTGAGCAACGAGAACCTCCTTTCGTTGACGAAGTTGTACAAGTCAATCTAGGTGACGAGACCTCCCCAAAACTAATATTTGTCAGCAAAAGTCTGTCCAACGAAGACAAAAAATTCATATTATAACTCGTCAGGGAATACATCGATATCTTTGACTAGAGTTATGAAGACATGCCAGGACTGGATCGCAAAATCGCGGTCCACCAACTCAACTTTCCGCCAAATGCTAAACTAGTCAAACAACAGCAACGACTGTTTCGGCCAGACATGATGGATTCCATCGAAGATAAAGTTAACAAGTTGATAGCTAGTGGCTTCATCCACGAGGAACAACACCCTAACTGGGTAGCCAACATTGTTTTTGTCGTTAAGAAGAATGGAAAGATCCCAATCTGCATCGACTTCCGTCTTCTAAATGCGGCAAATCCCAAAGACGAATTTCCTATTCCAATCTCTGATGTAATGATCGATAACACTAGTGGCTTTGAGCGCATGTCCTTCATGGATGGATTCTCTAGCTAAAACCAAATCAAGATATTTCCCGATGATAAGAAACATACATTATTCTAGACCCTGATAGGCATAGACTGCTATACGATTATGCCTTTTGGTCTAAAGAACGCTGGTACTATATACCAGCGAGTTATGAGCACCATTTTCTGTGAACATCTGCACAAGACGATGGAATACTACATCGACGTTATTGCCGTCAAGTATCGCTTTAAAGATAATTTCCTCTAAGACCTGAGGACTATGTTTGACTTAATGTGCGTACGCCGCCTCAAGATGAACCCTACCAATTCCTTCCTGGGAGTCTCCAGCGGCAAATTCTTGGATTTCGTCATCACTTTTTGGGGTATTCACATAGACCCCGATAAGACCAAGGCCATCCTGGAGATGAATCCGGCAAGGAACCTCCGGGAACTCCACGACCTCCAAGGGAGGTTGGTATACATCATGAAGTTCATATCAAACCTCTCTGGATGTTGTCGGCCGTTCATACAACTCATGAAGAAAGGTGTCTCCTTTATTTCGAATGAAGAGTGCCAATGAGCATTCGACAATATCAAAGAATACCTATCAAACCCTCCTGTGCTGGTGGCCCCGGTCATGGAAAATCTATTCATATTCTATGTATACGCGATGGATCACTCTTTCGGTGCCCTGTTAGCCCAGAATAGTGATTCAGGCTACAAGCAGGCCATATACTACCTCAGTCGGATGGTGGTCGGCCCAGAGCATAGGTATACGCTGTTGAGAGAGAGTGCCTTGGGTTGGTATTCGCCATCCAAAAAACTCATACTATGTGACTTGTCACACACCAGTATCGGAATACGAAGGCGAACATGGCCAGCTATCCTGTACAAGGTACTATACGTCGTACGACGATCACGGCTGTATAAGACAAGGGGGTGCATGCTATAATCAAGTTTTCTATGGTCAAGAACTTCTATGTCTCATTCATTCAAACAAGAAATAGTAAGCATAGAGCATATATGATAAGCAATAGGCATCCCAAATGCTTTCTCAAAATATTCTGGAGTCCAGCTGTTCAAAATAAGAAGCTGGAAGAGTAACATAGCTACATAACAGTGATCATCTGCAGTCTCATTTAATACAATCATGTAAGGAAACTAATATCCAGACAAGCCGGCTAAAAAGTGCCAGTGGCTAATCGACAAAATGAAGTAAATGTACAGGATGAACAGGGAAGAAAAAAACCTACTCGATATCCCCTGCGACTATATTCCTGGGGCACGCTACGAGTTGGGGAAAAGTACGCTGGATCCTCAGGTGTTGGCTCAAAATCAGGCCATACAAAACCAGTGGGATTAGACCCAAAATAGTAAGTACCATAAATGAAGCATGAAATAGAGAAACAAAAAACCAAGGAAAATAATATAATATTATATAGGTTCAGTGTCGTAAATTAGGTCCATGGCATATCCTAGTGCTAAGGCTCAAGCCTACAACCTAACAAGGACAATGGTTGAACCCTCACACTATGATAGTCTATTTTCCAAGGATACTAACTAAATAGATACAATAACAACCAAGTACATTTCTTATATCGGCCAATCATTTGTACGACTTGCTAATTTATGGAGTCTGAGGTTATCTCAGAATAATACATAATAAGTATCCTCAGATCACACTAGTGCCGAACATGATCTAACCAAACCAATATAATAAAACAGGCATAATAAGTAGGATGCACCAATTCCCCGTAGATCCACTGCACTAAAAATACTGTATTAGCGGTTCTAGTATTCCTATATTAAAATAGTAGCTCAGCATAATAATAATAGTCAGATACTGTACTCCCCTAAGGCAGATGATATATAGTATCTGTGGTGGCCAGCCCACAACAGACTTAGAATAAATATTTATCGAAAAGTTCGTTAGCATGATCTCGGGATATCGTTCCCTCCAAATGTTACTACCACTTTTAGGTACCTAATTAGCCCTATGTTTGCTTGAAATCTCATGGCGTGGTCACATAGGAATTTATCTAAAGATGTCATAATAAGTACGGGCATGCTAGATACAAATTCATGGAAGTCAAATCTGGATTCACTCGAGCGTGTATGCAATATTTAGACAATCAATATCCTAGCCACGCTTTGGTAGTTGACTTATTTATTATGCCCGTGCTGGATAAAATAACATATATATATATATATATATTTATAATATCATGCATTCAGTAATTTGGAGGTATTCTCGATGCACAAACCAAATATAATAACTTAGCACATGACAGGATGTGTCGCTCCTCGGTGCATATAAAATCCTAAATAGTAATCAGGCAATGGTAGTATCAGCACAGATACAATATTCGAGTCCAATTACCAATTACTATTAGGTCACATGAATCAAGAAACATTCAATCAAAAAGCAGGGTCGCATGGGTCTCTAGAACGCATGAAAAGTCAGGCTAAATGACAATCCTGGCAGCATATAAAGTCAAGGCCGCATAAAAAGTTAGGCCACATAAAGTCAGGTTGTATGCTCAAGGCTAAGGTCTACTCCTTGGGTTAGGTGTTGAAGTGACAGCCAAACAAATAAATTGATAGTGATATGACCTAAAGTGACTGATGTGACAAGCCATAAAGTGTGTTAGGAAGAAAAGTCAAAACTATAAAATTAAGTGCAAAGGTTTCAGAGCCATGCATCCCAGAAATTAGTGGCCGTATGCTCTCCAGGCCGCATGAGTATTGGTGTTGCATGGAGTCAATGCCACATGGAGTTCTTCAGGACTTAAAAAAAATTGTATTCGTTCAGTGAGTGAATGTACAAGGTGTTCATGGACACTTGTGTAAATCAACAATCATGCGTCCAAGAAGATGGACTCATGTTGTCTGTATGCGGCAAAAGTTTAGGCCGCATAACCTTCACGGGCTTCTTGGCACTTTTGGCCGCATATGCTCACTGGCCTTATGGGAACTCGTCGTCTCCAACAGCAGGTTCGGCCATGGCAAAAAAGCTCCAAAACTGAAATCTTGTTTTGTTTAAAAAAACCTCATTTTAAATTCAAATTGGGTGAACCAAAAGCCAAAATACTATAATTTGAAAGCTCTATCATGTTGTAAAAACTGGTTTTCAAAGACACAAGTTTAATAAATCAAAGCCAAGAAAAACTGATAAAACCCATAAAACCCTAAGTTTAGAAATATAGATCTACAATAATCCTTCCATCAAAATAGAAAACTCCAAGAACTAAAAGTTCTTAGAAATACATAATAAACATAATAAAACAACAATATGGAAGGTTTCTCCATTTCTCAGACAAGGTGTACTTGCCTATGAAATGGGGAGATGAAGATAAAGAAGAAGGAAGTAATGAAGAAGTGAGGAGAGAGAGAGAAAATATTGGGGGATATATGGTAGGGTTGAGGGTTGAACCAAAGGTTCTCATGAGTTGAACCAACCTACAAAATAAACCATAAACCAGGTTAAAGCAATGAATTGGTTTAGTCTCCATGCACATGCAACCATGCTAAAATAAAATATGTTTTAAATACGTATATCGGGAACGGGGAGTGACATATCTATCCACCTTAGCAAAATTCCGTTCTAGGAATTTGAATCCAAGCAATAGCTAGAGAAGTCAGGAAAAGCACGATATACATCTACTAGCAACTGCACATAAAAGCAATATCATCACAACAAATAGGTGATCACCAGATTACAGAATTCGAGATATGAAGGCGTAAGAAAGAATATACCTTCTGAATCAAATAGGTGCGGGTACCGGGATCAAATATCGTCCTCGTGCTCTCATGTTGATTCACCAAGAGAGTGATGGGCCCAAGCAACCCGGACAGGAGAAATAGTCCAATTCTTGAGCACCTTCTTTCTTCGGTACAATATGGATACAGATTGCTCCTCGTAAGATAAGTTGGTACCAATGACTAATTTTGAGTGATTGATGATATGACTCAGATCTGGAATATTCCTACACAACTGAGACACATGAAATACATAGTGTACCTCATATAGCAAAGGCAAAAGGGCAAGACGATAAGCAACATCGCCAAACCGCTAGAGAATATCGAATGGACCTACGTATCTGGGACTAAGCTTCCCGTGAACCCCGAATCTAATGACTCCACGAGTAGGAAAAATTCACAAAAACACGTGGTCGCCGATACGAAACTCTAAAGGTCTACGATGCTAATATACCCAATGACGATGCCCATCTTGTGCAACCCGAAGTCACTCTCTGATCTGCTTGACAACCTCTACTGTCTGCGTGATTATTTCAGGGCCTAAAATCTTTCGCTCACCAATGTCGTCCCATGCCAACGATAATCTACACTTCCTGCCGTATTGTACTTCGAAAGGTGCCATCTGGATACTGGCCTGATAATTATTTTTGTACTAGAATTCTACCAAGTGAAGTTGATTCTTCCAAGATCCACCAAGATCTAATGTACATGCTCGTAGCATATCCTCCATGGTCTGGATGGTTCTCTTTTATTGTCCTCTGTCTGGGGGTGGTAAGCTGTGCTGAATCTTAACTTGGTACCCCAGCTCTGGTGCAAACTTGTCTAAAAATGAGAAGTAAACATTGAGCTCGATTAGATACGATACTTACTGGGAACATGTCATCTTACTATCTATCGCATATATACTTTAGCCAATTATTCTATAGACTGTCCTCCACGAAAAAGAAAAAGTGAACTACTTTTGTGAGATGATCTACTATCACCCAAACTGCATATCAACCAGTCGGAGATCTAGGTAAACCGGTCCCAAAGTCCATCGTGATGTGTTTCCATTTCCACTCTGGAATAGGAAGCGGCTGCAATAATCCTGTCGGTCTTTGTTATTTTGCCTTCACTTGCTGAGAAATCAGATATCGTGATACGAATCATGCTATTTCCTTCTTCATTCTGTTTCACCAAAAGTGTTGCTTGATATCTTGGTACATCTTAGTGCCTCCTGGATGAATAGAATACTGGGAACTGTGTACTTCAGTCATAACTTCTTGCCGAATATCTTCGTTTGGTATGCATAGACGATTCTCAAACCTTAGCATTCCATCCGCATGTATTGTCAACTCCTTCCAAAGGCCTGACTCATATTCTTCTCATAGCTTTTGAATCTTTGGGTCCTCTGCCTGAGGTAGCTTGATTCTATCTACCAAAGTCGACTGAATTTATAGGCTAGCCTGAACACCTGTACTCTTTTGAAGTACTATCTCGATACCCATCTCTCTTAAGTCTTCTAGAATGTGCTTCTGAGTAGTCAACATAAATGCTCTACCTCTTCTTCTAAGTGCATCAACTACTACATTAGTCTTGCCTGGATGGTACTGAAGTTCCAAGTCATAATCTTTCAACAACTCTAGCTACCTTCTCTGCCTCTTGTTCAGGTCCTTCTATGTGAACACATACTTCAAACTCTTATGATCTGTTAATATTTCTACTCGATTTCCATTTAAGTAGTGCCTCTATAGTTTAAGTGCAAACACTACTGCTGCTAGCTCCAAATCATGAGTTGGATACTTTTTCTCGTGATCTCTGAGCTATCGAGAAGCATACGTTATCACTCTTCCTTGCTGCATCAAAATACGCCCAAGTCCTTTTCCAGATACATCACTGTACACTGTGAATCCTCCGGAGCCAGCTGAAAGAGTAAGGATTGGTACAGAGGTTAACTTCTTCTTCAACTCTTCAAAGGCTATCTGACATTCTGCTGACCACATAAATTTAACTTCCTTATGCATCAACCGAGTCAATGGTGCCGAGATCTTAGCAAAATATGACACAAATTTTTTATAGTATCCTGCCAAGCCCAGGAAACTACGCACTTCTGCTACTGTTGTAGAAACATGAAAAATATGCTGGATGGCTCTACGCAACATGGTGATGCAGGGCACCGTAAGTAGGGGACCTCAAGGCCAACAAGAGTGCAACAGAGCTTTTCTGCTAAGCATGGCATAAAATATGATGGGACCATCTGCGTAAGATGCAGTATGTCCAGGCTGCTTCAGCGTAGACGGGGTGCTTCATCGCCTCCATGGCGTAAAACTCATCCGCTTTCAGAGCAGCGTTAAAGCGTACGAGGAACGCTTCGTCTTCCCCCAAATGAACCTGTTAAGTCACGCAGTCAACCTGACATCTGACTCCAGACAAAAAGTACTGCACGGCTACCCAGACGACGGCTGGAAAGATGGCAGACCACTCGTGATGCGCCCCACAGTATGATGGCGGATCTCTGTATTTAATGCAGAGGATTAGATTAAATATCACTGAACCGTCGTTTACTGACATCCCCTCAGCGGAGACTACTTTTACGTATACAAGGGGATACGCTGCCTTGTTTTACACAGGCAAACGCGAACTATTTACGCTCCGCGAAAGACAAACAGACTGCCACGTCAAAAGCTGCTCTTCGTATAGGGCTCGAGGCACGTCTCTGCACCGAATGCTCAGAACGGTGGCAGGCCTTCAGAACACGTCTCTGCAATTAATGATGATGGCAGATCTCTGTATTTAATGCGAGAGATTCGATTATATCTCCAAGAGCCGTGATTTCGGCTAAAGACATCCACATCACCTCGGCTTCTACGCCCATTCAGCTTTTGTGACTGCTCGGCCTCTACGACCACTCTGGCACGTTACGCAGTGGCCTCTACGCCCATTCAGCTTCTGTGCCCGCTCGGCTTCTACGCCTGGTCAGCTTCTATGCTCATTTGGCCTTCTGTGCTTATTCAGCTTCTATGCCATCAGGCTTCTACGCCTACTCGGCTTCTATGCCTACTTGGCTTCTACGCCATGGTGACAGACATTGGCTTCTACGCCAACCTCTTCTACACAGGGGATACCTACCTACGTGGCTTCTACGCTGTGATCTTCGTAGCGATTATACGCGTTTTGTCCCTTAGTTGGACCCGCATCACACGCTCATTCAAAAGATCATCTATACGCAGGCTTTGGTTATTTTAACCGTTGTGTAAAAGGATGCTGTACTTTCCACTACTCGATTTCTACACCGATTGAGTGGTCACTGTCACCAAAACTCTATATATAGAGACCTCTATCAACAGAGGAGAAGGTCGAAAGATCGAACAAAGGTCGAGACTTTAAAAATTGAACAAGGTCGAACCTCCGAAGAGATCGAACCACGGGTCAAAACATTAGAGATTGAGGAGAGATCGGAGAGTCTTTGAGAGAGAGAGATAGAGAAGCATCCAGAGCTCAGGCGAAGAGTAGCGATCGACAACATTAGCCTCGTACATCCATCCTCTTTCGCCACCTACGAAGCTGCTTTCCGTCTTCCATGGCACTTCTTCACCATCGTGTAGTCCAAGGCCTAAAGTGATCGACTGCAGATCAGACACCTATAGCAATTATCTACCCAGATTAAATAAATTGTACTCCCACTTCCTCGTATAGGATCAAATTGTACAAGTTTGTTTGTAAACCAAAGAAGGCAGGTTTCGTGCAAACCTCGTATTATATACATTTCATTTTTTTATTTAATACCACAAACAAGATGGCGACTCTGCTGGGGACGTCTTTCTCTTCTGATGAGGAAGTGATTGCTCAACACGATGCGGTATCCGTGGGATCCGTGAAGAAGACACTGGTCGTCCAGTTCGACCAGTCTGCCTACGAAGACAAGCTTCAGACGGGGGGTAGCTCTCACTCTCTCTCTGTACAAAATAACTGGAAGCTGCGCAAGGTCTGGATGCCCAAGACATCCTCTACCATTCCTGTGGACTCTCCGATCTCTCCGACCAATGAGGTTGTAGCATTGCTCCCTCCATGCCCTGTACGTAAAAATCAATCTCCCGCTACGTGCGGTACAAACAAAACTTCAGGCAAAACCTCAGCGCTAACCCAGAAGTATCTACTGCACTCTGCGCGTAGAAACCAGTCTTCCGCTATGTGCGGTACAGACAAAACTTCGGGCAAAGCCTTAGCACTAACCCAGAAGTATCCACTGTGCTCTACGCGTAGAAACCAGTCTCCCGCTACGCGCGGTATAGACAAAACTTCGGGCAAAGCCTTAGCGCTAATCCAGAAGTATCCACTGCGCTCTACACGTAGAAACCAGTCTCCCGTCCGTGGCGGAATAGACAAAACTTCTAATGATGCCTCGGCGCCAAATCGGAAGTACAAAGCACGCTCTGCGCGTAAGACAACATCTGACCTCTACGGGGAACCAGATGACACCTGTGATCTCCGCAAGGGAAAGCAAGCAGCGAGCTACTTAACTTCTCGGCATTCACGCCAACAAGGAAATAATCTACCCGCCCTCCAAATTATGCGAGAAGCTGATGGCCGCCTGAGGACATCCTCAGCCTTACGCCAACCAGAGCGAAGCTCGAAATTACTCCAGGCGAAGTCCCTAAGCGTACAGAAGGCTCGATTGACGGAAAGACACGCTCCTCAGAGATTATCCGCCACCCAGATGGCCAATCTTTTGTATACGGGTGGCACAAGGAAGACTATGGTCCCCATCGTCCGCATACCTACCACGGCGAACCAAAATAACGAGCAGTCTTCTTTGTCTTCTTCTGTAAAATCTCCTGACCTACGGGATTATCTAATCCAGAAACGCAAAAACAAGAATCATAAACGGACTTCAGTTCCCCTAACAGTCAAACGCGGGGAGATCTTATGGGAAGATACGTCAACGTCTAATATCGTCATAACAGGTGGACCACAGGAAGATTCTATCATTATTATTCCACCAACTCGCGACGATCAGCATCCAATAATCTTCGGTTGCAGACAGGATACCCTGATCATACAGGAAGAATCTCGCGAGTCTGAAACTGGCAGGATACAAACCCACCGATATAGCCGGCAAGCATTAAATATTATACTAAGCATGGGTTATGATTTGAAGCTGAAACAAGGCCTCAACAATGGAAAAGGTAGACGAACACCGTTGCGGGGTAATTCTCACCATCAACAAGCTCGTTTTGGGTTAGGATATACTGCATCTCTTACAAAACCCAAAATACCAAAATCTAATCCTGTACAACCAGAGGCGACTCCCGCCGAATCAGTTTCTATAGCCGGAGGCCGCGGCATGTCTGGGGGTAACTCACCTCGACAAAACAAGGCAGCATCCAAGGCTAGGGGCAGAATGTCCTCAAGATTCGAGGATGATGCAACAACGGCAATCTTCCCGGAAGACCGTGAAACTAGGGCATCAGGAGCCCTACGACCAAAAGGGACTTTCTCCTTCAAAGAAGATGACATAATTGAAATCTTCAATATATTGAGGGAGGAACGCAAGCTTCAGCTACCCGACATCAGATACCCTGAGAGGGCCGACGGAGTCGATGACCCTGATTATTGCCTCTTCCATCGGTACACCCATCACCCTACAAGGGCCTGCTATGTACTAAAAGGGAGAATTCAGGAATTGATCGACACATAGGTCATCACTTTGCACTTATAAACAAGGGAACGATCACTACAGAAAAATACCAGACGGTTGCCATCTACACTTAACACCCGTACTTAGTCATAAGTATGCCAGCAGTGTTAAGTCCACAAAAAACTGCCATGTCCATATCACCTCTGAGCAGACGTGTACCTCCATCTCCAAAGGAGTCACGATCAAAAGTTTGTCATGTTCATATTACCTCTGAATAAACTTTCGGCTATCCACTATCTTCTGATATAGGTTGCCATCTACACTTAACTCCCGTACTTAGTCATAAGTACGCCAGCAGTATTAAGTCCACAAAAAACTGCCATGTCTATATCACCTCTGAGCAGACGTGTACCTCCATCTCCAAAGGAGTCACGATCAAAAGTTGTCATGTTCATATTACCTCTGAATAAACTTTTGGCTATCCACTATCTTCTGATGTAGGTTGCCATCTACACTTAACACCCGTACTTAGTCATAAGTACGCCAGCAGTATTAAGTCCACAAAAAACAGCCATGTCCATATCACCTCTGAGCAGACGTGTACCTCCATCTCCAAAGGAGTCACGATCAAAAGTTTGTCTTGTTCATATTACCTCTGAGTAAACTTTCGACTATCCACTATCTTCTGATGTAGGTTGCCATCTACACTTAACACCGGTACCTAGTCATAAGTACGCCAGCAGTGTTAAGTCCACAAAAAACTGCCATGTCCATATTACCTTTGAGCAGACATAAGCCTCCACCCTTGGTCGTCAACCTTCGGCGCAACAAGCAGCCGACTGATGTAAATGCAACCAGGAACAGAGTTCTGGATGATAATAAACATCCTCTTTTCCAGTATATCGACACTCAGATTCCAAATCAGGAATCCTCTCCCCATGACGATATAGAACCTATAGCACAAAAATTCTTGGAAGCTCTAGATTCCTATCATCCATACATATAGGAAGTAGCGTCATCATCCAATGTCGTCATGACATATGGACCACATGAGGACTCTATCTTCATTGTTCTGCCTGCCCGCAGCAGTCAGCATTCAATAGTCTTCAGCCGAACGCACAACGAATCGACTATACGAGAAGATTCCTTCAATGACGATGCTGTTAAAGTACAAGTTCACAGACGAATACCGCGGCACGGCAATCCCCGCTATCAACAAACTCGTTTCGGGTTAGGGTATGCCACCTCCCTTACGACTTCCAAGTCAGATGAGGACACCTTTTCTCCTTTTCAAGATGGCTTGTCGCCCTCCAACTCACCTCGTGCTCTCGAGAAAACATTACCAATAAATGTGGTAGTGACGGATCCCTTCGAAGCAGACGAACAAGAATCCGAACTATTCGAGAATAATGCTTGGGCTCAGTAAATGGATACTCAGTGGGAATTCTGCTTCGAGCAGAGAGGATCTTCCACCAAAGATGAAGTTATCCAGATTGATGTTGGGGATGAACTTTCACCAAGGCCGATATTTATTAGTAACAATCTTTCCCCAGCCGAAAGGGGAGAAGTCATTCAACTGATAAAAGAATACATCGACGTCTTTGCGTAGAATTATGAGGATATGCCATGACTTGATCCAAAGGTGGCTATCCATAAACTCAATATATTGCCCGATTCAAAGCCTGTAAAGCAGCACCAACGCCGGTTCCGCCCGGATATGATGGACGCTATTAAAGCTGAAGTCAAGAAGTTGATAGCCTGCGGTTTCTTCTGGGAGGAACAACATCCCGACTGGGTCGCCAATATTGTCCCGGTCATGAAGAAGAATAGGAAAATGCGAGTCTGCATCGATTACCGAGATCTGAACGCAGCCTGCCCCAAGGACGAGTTTTCTCTTCCCATCACAGACGTCATGATCGATAATACCTACGGCTTCGAGCGTATGTCTTTCATGGACGGATTCTCTGGATACAATCAAATCAAGATGCATCCTGAAGACGAGAAGCATACTGCCTTCCGGACACCACTGGGGGTATATTGCTATACGGTCATGCCCTTCGGGTTGAAGAACGCCAGAGCTACTTACCAACGGACTATTAGTAACATATTCCACAAGCATTTATGCAAAACAGTGGAATATTATGTAGACGATATTGCTGTCAAAAGCTGCCTCAGGGTCAATCACATCCAAGACTTAAAGATGGTATTTGAGCTGATGCGCCAACATCAACTCAAAATGAATCCTACAAAGTCCTTTCTGGGTGTATCTAGTAGCAAATTTTTGGGATTCGTCATTACCGCCAAAGGCATTCAAGTGGACCCTGATAAAGTCAAGGCCATCTTGGAAATGCGACTACCCCATAATTTGAGGAAACTCGGGATTTCAAGGTCGTCTGGCCTATATCCGGAGATTCATATCTAACCTCTCTGGAAGGTGTCAGCCTTTTTCTCGCCTTATGAAGAAAGGTGTATCCTTCGTATGGGATGAAGCCTGTCAACAAGTGTTCGGGGATATCAAGCGCTACCTCACTAGTCCGCCAGTTCTGGTGCCTTCCGTCGTAGGAAGACCATTCTTCCTGTATGTTCGAGCGATGGACCATTCTCTGGGAGCTCTTCTCGCACAGAAGAACGATGCAGAACATGAACAGGCTATCTACTATCTAAGTAGAATGATGATCGGAGCTGAGCACCGGTACAATCTGGTGGAAAAAGAATGCTTGGCTCTGATGTTCGCTATCCAGAAGATGCGGCACTATATCACCGGCCAGACTATTCACATCATCTCCAAGATCAATCCTCTTCGGGTACTGATGAGCAAGCCAAGTGTTCTTAACTCCCGACTCGCGACATGGGCGATGTTATTGACACCATATGACATGGTGTACGTCCCTCAGAAGTCCATTAAAGGCCAAGCATTGGCTGACTTCCTAGCCGCTCATCCGATCCCGAAGGCCTCCAAATTATACGAGGACATTCCCGACGAAGTTGCAGAATATAGTTCCGCAATGGAAAGTGACGCATGGCAACTGTTCTTCGACGGTGCCTCCGGGACTGGTCCCAAAGGAAACGTAGTTTCAGGGGTAGGAATTGTCCTGGTTACTTCCGATAAACTCGTCATCTATCGAGCATACTCTCTTAACGAGCCCTGTTCCAACAATGTGGCAGAGTATAATGCTCTACTAATCGGGCTCCAAGTCGCTAATGGGCTGGGGGTCGAATCTCTGGAAGCTTTTGGTGATTCTCTGCTTATCGTCAATCAAGTCAGGGGAATATATGAAGTCCGAAATCCAGGCCTCACCCCCTATCACCAAGCAACGGTCGAGATAGCCGTGACATTCAAGGGATTCTTCCTAGAGCACGTACCTCGATCTCAGAATCTGGAAGCCGATGCCCTAGCCAGTCTAGCTGCAGATTTGGGAGAGAAGGCAGAATTTGGTAATCCTTCTTAACAGAGACCTATTTTTCATGAAGAACAACGCTCACATCGAACGCAGTTACGTTGTGAACACTGATCCTCCTACGAGAGATTGGAGAAGTCCCTTTATAGATTTTGTGGCATAAGGAATTTTGCCCAGGACCCTAAAGAAGCAGCATCCGTCAAAAGATGATCATTACGCTTCTACTTCGATGCATCTTCACCATGCCGATATCGCCGGACCTACGATGGACTGCTATTGAGATATCTCTCTAATGACGAAGCACAGCAGATTATCCGTGAAGCTCACGATGGCGTATGCGTGGCGCATCAACCCGGTCCTAAGCTACAGGATCGTATCAGGAGAATGGGCTATTACTGGCCCACTATGATCGCAGACGCAATCAAGTATGCCAAACTATGCAAGGCCTGTCAGGTCCATGCAGACTTCATACACCAGCCGTTTGAACATCTATATCCTACGGTTGCATCCTGGCCTTTCGAAGCATAGGGTATGGACATCATTGGTCCTATTCACCAGTCTTCTTCCATAGGTCACTAGTTCATACTGGCCATCACGGATTACTTCTCCAAATGGGCAGAGGCGATCCCTCTCGCTGAGGTAAAAATATTCAATGTGATTAACTTCATCAAGCATCACGTCATTTATCGCTTTGGGGTGCCCGGAAGGATAATCCATGACAATGGGCCTCAGTTCATCAGCCAAGCGTTTCATCGATTTTGCGATAAAAATCGGATACAAAATGTCGCCTCTACGGCGTATTATCCAGCTGCTAATGGTTTGGCAGAAGCCTTCAACAAAACCATTATCAAACTCTTGAAGAAGTTCGTCTCTTCAAACAAAAGAGATTGGAATGAGAAGCTGGGAGAATGTCTTTGGGTATACCGCACAACGGTCCGAGCACCGACAGGTTGTACCCCGTTCTCGCTGGTCTATGGAAGCGAAGCAGTTCTTTCCATCGAAATCCAAATCCCGTCACTCAGGATAGCACTCGCCAATGAGTTAACTCGGGAAAAGAATGACCTTTTAAGGCTTCAAGAGCTAGAAGGATTAGACGAGAAATGCCTTCAAGCTCAACAGAGCATCGCGTTCTATCAAGCGCGCATTTCCAGAGTTTTTAATCAAAAAGTAAAGGAAAGAGTGTTCAAAGTTGGCGAGCTAGTCTTAGCTGTAAGAAGGCCAATGATTCTTACTCACAGAAGCAAAGACAAATTTTAGCCCAAATGGGAAGGCCCCTACGTGATCGAGACAACGTTCTCAAACGGCGCTTACAGGTTAGCCCAGCCTAATGGAGACCTACTAATGGCTCCTATCAATGGCAAATTCCTGAAAAGGTACTATGCTTAACCTTCTCTGCTCAGGTGGAATAAAGGCGAAAATCTTATTCTGACAAAACTACTTCCAAAATAAAACTAGTTGGGTCGTACTCTATCATGTCCATATGACCCCTGAATAGATGCGCCCTGCTAAAGTTTATCGAGAGACTATCGCGTCGATACTACCTCTGATATTACTCTCACCCAAATTCGTCATTTATATTCCAAAATGATGGGTACACAAAGTAAGATAAAAAGCCTCTTTATTATTCCTCAAAAAAGAGCGGAAGTACATTAAAAAGCAAAAGCAAAAGTACATCATGAAGGAGAAGCGGTCAAATCGCAAATCTGTTGCGCCAGTCTGGCCATCTTCTCATTCTGGAGTCCAAAATGGCAGCTCGAGCTCGCTCCCATCTCGTCTCCTCATCATTCAAGCCGGATAAATTTGACAGAGAATGTGTAAGATCGGCGTGCATGTCACTCGCATGTGCCAAGTTCTATTGAGCTTCTTCCATCTGGCTCTGTAACACATGCACTCCGACGGCTGAAGCACGAGACCACTCCTTCGCTAAAGCGAGCTCAGCCTCCAACTTACGGACCCTCGCTTCATTTTTCTCATGTTCAGCTTTACTCTTGGCCAACTGGGGAACAATACACTCTAAGAGGGTGTGCTCGTCGCTCATCTCCTGCTGCCGCATCTCGAGGGACCTGCTCAGAGCTTCCAACTCTCCCAGCCTTGCAGTCAGCGAGTCGTATTCATCCTGGACCAAATCGTCAATACTGCCTTGGGATAGCTGTGAGTATTCGTTAATGGGTTGCTCCAAACCATTAACTACCTCCGCCAGGGCGTCAGCTAAACCAGTATCGCCAAGGTCCCTGATCGCCTTTATCGAAAACTGAGAGGACCTCTTCAGGCACTCAAAGTTCAAATTCTTCTCTAACACCATTGATAGTAGCATTTTCAAAGTGTTGTAGAAGATACTGGTATACTGCTCGGTCAGCACAGCTAGGCCCGAATGCACGCTAGGAGTGGCTGCAATGTTGTCGAACCGCGCTCCAGAGGCGACCGCAATCGATGTGGCCATAATCCTCGTCTCGATAGGGGGTGCGACAAAAGAGGAAGCACTAACCAGCATACTCGAAGGAGGCATTATCGCAACGACAGGGTCATCCTCTTGAGGTATCGAAGCCTCGTTGGCAGGCGAGCCGGCACCCGAAGAGGCTTCCCCTTCAAAACCAGGCACCTCCGTATCAACGCCAGGACCTGACACGGAGCCGAAGGACGCATATACATTGCCCTCCCCGAAGAGGTCGTCCCCTGAGAAGAAGACAAGAGGAAGTTAATGTCAAACATGATGTTAATTTTCCTAAAAGAAGAGGCACAAAAAGATGACAGTGATGCTAGGCAAGCTGTCATACCTGGAGACAATGGCCTGCTAACTGACACTGGCAAATACTCTTCCAGGTCTTCGCCAAGATCCACTTGAGGCTCGTCAACTGGAATCTCGTTAGAAGCGCTGACGGGCACGGCAGGGGCCTCTCCCAATGCTCATCCGGACAAAGCTATATGGAGTCTTATAACCATCCTCGAAGGCGACTTCGTTCTACTACCTGAAGCAGTAGCAGCGGTAGCAGCCTCCAGCTGAGATTCTCCGACGCCACCGGCCGAGGCAGTAGAAGGTTCCTCTCTAAAAGGCGAGGAACCCCCAATCAAAGAATCATCCCCGACATAGGGAGAAGCAGGCTCACTTCAAGGAGCCTCAATGCCAGGAATCTGGAGAGGACGAGCAACCATCCTCTTCGTCCTCTTACGAGGGGAAGTCTCTTTCAGAGCGAAAGCCCTTCGTTTCCCGGAGACTACCAACGCCCCTACAGGCGGAGGTATTTCACCCCTCGGTACCGATACGAGAGGCTCATCCGGAGTAGCGGACTCGTCACCCTCGTTAGAAGAAATTGAGAGGACTTCAACCCTTCCCCCAGGTTTGGAAGAGGGCACCCTAAAACTTCCACCCATATCAAAATTATGATGGGAGGTGTTCGTTGCCACATAGAACTGGGCATACGAATGCAAGATGCGCAGCTCCGTGGAAGGTGTGACGAAGGGCACAATAAAATTTGCCCCGGTACAGTCCATGATAAAATATAGCCATCCCCTCGCTCCATTGATGAGTCCACCTCTGGACCTGAAGCTGGTGACGGCGTTGCCCACATGCAACTGATCATACCCAAACTTTCTGGCAAACCGACTAGGCAGGTAGGGTTCGAAGAAGCAGTGATCTTTACTTCTGTACAGCAGGTGGGAAGGTCTAATGCAGACCAACCAATTGAAGGCTTCAGGAGAAAGAGTAGTCCTATCTCTACCTGAGACCTCAAGCCTACTCCTCGATTGGTTGCGATGAAAAGAGGGGACACTGCAAAGTAGCTTCCAGCTGTGACCGCAATGCAGCACCCGCCGACGTCTAAAACTGTGAGCACATTCCAAGAGGATTTCTTATAATTCAGCAAGAAACTCCCCCCCAAGCTACTGCCAGAACCGGGAGACATCACCCGGGGGTTATGAAGAATTAACCATCCCATCAAATACAGGTATGGTAATTCCACCCGGGGAAAGCTTTTACGCCGAGCTTCATCAGCAAGCAGCGCCTCAGTCATCGCCCTCAGGCCAGCTTATATGCGGCACACCATGGCAGGGAGCAAGCCCAGTCTCACCCCAAACACCAGACGCACTGCAGGCCACAAGATATTACGGTGAATACGATCCGCAGATGCGATGCCAGGTACCACCAGTCGGCACAACCATATAGAAAGGAAGCCAGCCAGTTGAGCTTCCTTGGATAGAGCCCTGCGGCATTGCCTCAGATAGCTGTAGGCCTTAGAAACTGCAGGATATTTTCCTATCCCTTCGACGAGGATCTGATCCGGAGCCCTAGCTTCTTCCAGGAGATCATCGACTTCCGGAGCAATCAGCACGCTAAGAGCATTCACAGGCTCATCCTTGACTTCCAAGACTTTCTCCGACTGAGCAGCCCTAGCCCGGTGAAAAAAGAGGTAGGACGTCCATTTACTTGTGTGAGCCAAATCTGAAGGCTCAGCGTAGAAGGCGGTGCAAGCAAGGTAGTGGCACATCAGCTCCTGATACACTTCCACTACCCGAGGGTCTGAATCCCCCAACTCCCGGTTCGTGGGAACATACTCTTCGTACGGAGTATCCCCCATAGGCTGTCTCGAGATCTCTGCCATCTCATGAAGGGCCAATCCCAACTTCCCCAGCAGAGTGGCAAAAGTCCCGGTGAGCAGAATATATCGCTCCATCAGTGCCAAAAACAGGTTAGGGTTAGGAGGTAACCCAACGCTGGTAACACTCACAGCTTCCAACAGACCGATGTTCTCCAACTCGATCCAAAAATGCTCCAGGGCCCAATCAACTAAGCGAGCCCATCGAAGATTTGTTGGGGTCATCCACCTATTGCATGGAGGATTCGCCTTAGGGTATACTCCTTCGTGCCCCATGAAATCATTACAGAAGGTTGGCAATTGCACCGGCTGGAGCACCAAGCTATCTTCACTAGGGACACTGGCCGGGTACAGTCCCCTGAACAATATTACATGACCGGAAGGGCGGCTGACAAATAGGCCAGATCCTTTCTAGTAGAAGATCTTCCTCGGCCTACCGTGAAGATCGGGAGTCAGCGTCCACGACATCCTCCTGGTATGAGTAGCATGGGAGAATGCCGAGATAGGATAATCTCTCGGCATCTTGGGCAGACTCAAGACCAACTTCCCGGTAGGGAAAACCCAGAGTTCTTTCTTTGGCTTCGTCTGGGACTGCTTATCAATCATGTCCCCGAAAAGAAAGGATGGCTTTATATACTGGTCCTCGTCTACATACGTCAAAGGCTCTTCATTAATCATGCTCAGTAGCATTCGCTCGCCGTGAGCCGATATCAGAATTGCCCTTCCTTCGGGGTACTGGGGCCCAGAGATAGGAAATGTCACGTGTGACAGATCCTCCAAATAGTTGGAGTACAGCATCCCAGCGGCAGAGCCCATCACTTCAGCCAGTGGAGACTCATACAAGTTGACTGCAAAAGCACCAGAAGAAGCACGTCAGTTCCTAACTACACATTTCGGGACTTGCAGCATCTGCAAAAAGGAAAAACAACAGTCCGTGCTCTACGCCGAGACTGTAAAACTTAAGCCTTTACGCTGGAATCCATTTCCTTAAAAAAAATGTAAAATTTAAGGTTGGCAGTATACGGTCTGTGCTTTACGCCAGATTGATTAAATTGAGTTATTACGCCAGGATTTCCATCCACAAGCATAAAACTCAAATTTTAATGGTATACACTAAGTTTTCGGCGGTCAAAGCTTTTACGCTCAACTGCGAAAAAATAGAGTTTTTACGCTGACACATTAGGAATGTGGACTTAAAAAATAAAACGTCTCTGTGCATCATCTTCCTCAAAGAGGCTATCAGCACAGAAGACGACCTAGCGCGGTCATGTTCAACGTGTGCGAAGGATTTTTTAGTCGTTCTCATTTGTCCCAAAAGCTCTACCTATCAGCCTGGGTGCACTGCTCGTCGGCGGGATGCTCGGCACAGAATGGGGTTCGCCCTGTCCAACCGGAGGCACTCCTACTTGGGCAGAAGAACGAGAAGAAGAATCAATCTTCTTTCCCTTAGAGGAGGAGGATTGCTTAGAGGCCATTACTAGAAACTTTGAAGACTCAGAGAAGACTCGGAGAAGAGCTTGAACAGTCGGAGGTTTTCTTTCGCAGAAGACGGATGAAAAGTTTTTCCCTCAGAAAACTTGGGATATATATAGAGTTCGGATGGACTCCTCGGACCCCGAACCAAATCTCCTAATTAATATTCGGTTATGATTGGGTCCTACGTCAGCCTATTATTCAGAGAAGGCGGACAGTCAGCGAATACGAAAAGTTTTTCGCGCAAAGTAGGTCAGCAGTTCTTATGCTAAGGAGCTTTCTGCGCTCGACAGCAACAGATCTACGGTTTCACGCTCGCAAGCTATAAGTCTATGGTTTTACGCCCGGATGCCTTTGTGCTCGGTAGCTTTTATGCTCGAGAGGCCACAATCCTACGACTTCACGCCAGTAGATAACAAATCGATGATCTCACGCTCGGTGGTGCTTAGTTTACGCTCAGAAGCAACAGATCCACGACTTTACACTCAAAAAAAATTTCTTTTCAGAAGCTACAAATCTACAGTTTTACGCTAAAGAGCTTTCTACGCTCGACAGCTACGAATCTACGACGTTACGTTCGACGGCTACAAGTCAGGTTTTACGCCCAGATGCCTTTGTGCTCGGTAGCTTTTATGCTCGAGAGGCTACAAACCTACGACTTCACGCTCAGGAACTACAAGTCTATGATTTCACGCTCGATGGTGTTTAGTTTATGCTCAGAAGCTGCAGACTAATGATTTCACACTCCACGACTTCCCGCACATCTGAAGGATACGCCGGCCAGATCACGCGTACATCTGAACGGTCCTCAAAAGCGGTCAATTGCAAAGAGTTCACGCAGAAGATACTCATTCTTGACCTCAAGATATCCCAAGTACCCGAAGCATACAGAGTTCAACATTGAAAAACTACTCTTCTTTATGGGTCGATTCGAAGTTCATCCAGACTCCAGTCTGAATATTTTATCTATCAAGATGGCAACTCAGTTTGACAGCCATTTCTCGATCCTGTTCCAAAGGATTTTTTGAGAAATCATTCTTGAAGATGATGTCTGAACAAAGAAATTTTATTCATCAGAAGCAGCAGTTCAGAATTCTACGCGGTTCCTCACTCCTAAAACAGCAGGACGGTTCGAACACTCGAATGCTAAAGCGACTTTCTACGCTTCTACAGTTATGCGTAAAAGACAGGACAGGACCTAGCACTCTTTCTAAACAGAGTCGGCGTAAAGAATCAGACGTGTCGACGCCAAATCTTCATCTCTCCTCCAACAGTTGGTCGGTTTCCACAACCGACTAGAATGGTGAATGGAGGGAGAGTATGAACTGGGCGTGCCTAAATTAGGCAGATCCCATGCTCCGTGCACCATGGCAGATTGAGTTAAGGTATTTAACCCAACTCAATACCCGAGGTCAGAGCCAGTCGCTGCTCTCACCCCCGGAGGTAACGGGAGAAGGTGCCACTTGCAAGCGCCATGGTCTAAAACGACCCTTCCTCTCTCCCGGAGAACCGCCATACAAAGTTGCTGATTATCCCGAGCAAGGGAGGCTATGATATCCTTCCATGATCCATCGCTGCAGATGAGACTTGCTCGAAGACGCCGTCTTTTTCGGCTCTTTACATGCTGGAAGAACATGGTCTTCTTCTTCCTCAGATCGACCCGACGGACTCCGGCGATCATCTTTGTGTGGCCAAAGGAATGCGGAGAGAACAGGTTAAACTCCTCGACCTTTTATAGGCGAGAGAGGTCACACCGGTCCCCAATAAATCTGCCATAAAGTCAGCATCGACCGTTTCAACGCTCCATTCAGAAACATTTCGAGTTACGAGGAGCGGTTCATGCTTCATTCAAAGCGTTCCAAATTGCGAAGAAATTTAAAAGCTTTGAAGGGGGTCTTGTAGAAGCATAAAAAATATGCTGGATGGCTCTACGCAACATGGTGATGCAGGGCAGCGTAAGCAGGGGACCTCAAGGCCAATAAGAGTACAATGGAGCTTTTCCGCTAAGCACGACATAAAATATGATGGGACTATCCGCGTAAGATGCAGTATATCCAGGCTGCTTCAGCGTAGACGGGGTGCTTCATCACCTCCATGGCATAAAATTTATCCGCTTTCAGAGCAGCGTTAAAGCGTACGAGGAACGCTTCATCTTCCCCGAAATGAACCTGTCAAGTCACTCAGTGAACCTGACATCTGACTCCTGACAAAAAGTGCTGCACGTCTACCCAGACGACGGCTGGAAAGATGGCAGACCACTCGGGACGTGCCCCACAGTATGATGGCGGATCTCTGCATTTAATGTAGAGGATTTGATTAAATATCATCGAACCATCATTTACTGACATCCCTTCAGCGGAGACTGCTTTTACGCATACAAGGGGATACGCTGCCTTGTTTTATACAGGCAAACGCGAACTATTTACGCTCCGCGGAAGACAAACAGACTACCACGTCAAAAGCTGCTCTTCGTACAGGGCTCGAGGCACGTCTCTGCACCGAATGCTCAGAACGGTGGCAGGCCTTCGGAATACGTCTCTGCAATTAATGATGATGGCGGATCTCTGTATTTAATGCGAGAGATTTGATTATATCTCCAAGAGCCGTGATTTCGGCTAAAGACATCCACATCAGCTCGGCTTCTACGCGCATTCAGCTTTTGTGACTGCTCGACCTCTACGACCACTCTGGCATGTTACGCAGCGGCCTCTATGCCCATTCAGCTTCTGTGCCCGCTCGGCTTCTACACCTTGTCAGCTTCTATACTCATTCGGCCTTCTATGCTTATTCGGCTTCTATGCCATCAGGCTTCTACGCCTACTCGGCTTCTATGCCTACTTGGCTTCTAAGCCATGGTGACAAACATTGGCTTCTACGCCAACCTTTTCTACACGAGGGATACCTACCTACGTGGCTTCTACGCCGTGATCTTCGTAGCGATTATACGCATTTTGTCCCTTAGTTGGACCCGCGTCACACGCTCATTCAAAAGATCATCTATATGCAGGCTTTGGTTATTTTAACCGTTGTGTAAAAGGGTGCTATACTTTCTACTACTCGGTTTCCACACCGATTGAGTGGTCACTATCACCAAAACTCTATAAATAGAGACCTCCATCAACAGAGAAGAAGGTCGAAAGATCGAACAAAGGTCGAGACTTTAAAAATTGAACAAGGTCGAACCTCCGAAGAGATCGAACCACGGGTCAAAACATTGGTGATTGAGGAGAGATCGGAGAGTCTTTGAGAGAGAGAGAGAGAGAGAAGCATCCAGAGCTCAGGCGAAGAGTAGCGATCGACGACATTGGCCTCGTACATCCATCCTCTTTCGCCACCTAGGAAGCTGCTTTCCGTCTTCCACGACACTTTTTCACCATCGTGTAGTCCAAGAGCTAAAGTGATCAACTACAGATCAGAAATCTATAGCAATCATCTACCAAGATTAAATAAATTGTACTCCCACATCCTCGTATAGGATCAAATTGTACAAGTTTGTTTGTAAACCAAAGAAGGCGGGTTTCGAGCAAACCTTGTATTATATACATTTCGTTCTTTCGTTTAATACCACAAACAAATGTCTTTGGAATTGGCCAGTTCTCTACTGCTTCTACCTTATTGGGATCAACTTGCACTCCTGCTCCAGAAATAATATGTCCAAGAAAGGATATGCGATCCAGCCAAAACTGACACTAACTAAGCTTCCCATATAACTAGTGCTCCCTCAATGTTTGCAGAACTATCCTAAGATATTGTTCATGCTCCTTCTTATTACGAGAATACACCAGGATATCATCGATGAATACTACCACAAATTGGTCTAAGTAAGGCATGAAAATACAGTTCATTAAATCCATAAATACTGCTGGAGCATTATTTAGTCCGAATGGCTTAACTAATAATTCATAATAGCCATATCGTGACCTAAATGATGTCTTTGGTATATCCTGCTCCCGGACTCGCACCTGATAATATCCTGATCATAAATATATCTTGGAGAAGACTCTTTCTCCACTTAATTGGTCAAAAAATCATCAATCCTTGGTAATGGATACTTGTTCTTCATTATCACTGTATTAAGTCGCCTGTAATCCATACACAAGCTCGTTGATGCATCCTTCTTCTTTATTAATACCGCTGGTGCTCCCTACGGTGATTCACTGGTCGGAATAAACTTCTTCGCCATCATTTCTTTCACGTATCGATATAACAGATCAAGTTCTGATGGTGACATTGGGTACACCTTTTGGGATACTAGTTCTGCTCCTGGCATCAACGCTATACAGAACTCTACTGCTCTAACTGGGATAATCCGGGAAGATCGTTGGGAAAAACTTCCCTGAACTCTTTAACTATCTTGGGCAGCGAGTTTGCTTCCTTTGCTACTGTTGTGACTCCTCCCTTATGCTGGTCTTTTCCTGTTCTGCTAAAGACAAACTCTTATAGACCAAGAATTATAAACAACACTCTACCCTCATTATGGTCTATCGTTGCATGACTGTCTCTCAACCAGTCCATGCCCAAGATAACGTCAAAGTTATCCAAAGTGAACTTGATCAACTTTGCTGGTAATAAATGCCCAAAAACTACTACTGGATATGCTAGGCACACCCTACTAACTTCTACGATCCTATTGCCAGTGAGTATATTCAGCCTTGTTGGCAATGCCTCAAATTTTAATACAATACGTGTCGCATATTATACAGATATAAATGAGTGCGAAGCTCCAGAATCAATTAAAACTATGGCAAAAAAGGTTGTAACGAAAATGTTACCGACCACTACGTCGCCCGACGCCATTGCTTTCGCCAAAGACAAGGTGAGTACCTGCCCTTAGCCTTGTTGAGCTCCTTCCTGCTGTCTTATTTGCTGTCGTAGTTATGGTACCTATTGATTCTTCTGTTGCTGCTTATAAAGCTGGGCCTGCATCGGCAAAGGACGCTGAGTAAAGGCCATGGTGCTACTGCTGGTCCTCCTCGTTGGACTTCCCTTGGGGCTGACAATATAGGAAACTGTTGAACTGGCCCTCCTGGACTATACATTAATTGGCACGTGACAACCTTGTGACCAGGGCTTTCATATCTCAAACATAGTCTGTTAGTTGCTTGATAAATATCCCGGGTATGACCTTATTTGACATAGTAGGTACAACCTGTCGGCGCTCATCGTCATTGTTGATGTTGTTGCTGCCTCGGCTTCTGTTATCGAGTTGGTACTGTCCTTGTCAAAAATTTCATCCTCCATGGGGCTATATAATGGATACGAATGCTAGGTGATGGTATTGACGTTCGTGGTACTGGTCTACCCTTATTGTTTTGTCCATGAGGCCTCTTTCGATCTACTCTTCTGGATGCCATCCTCTGAGAAGTAAGCTCAATCCTCTTGGATGCTATCAATACTACCTCGTAGGTCTGATAGTCGTGCACCACTACTATGTTCAAGATCACCAAGTGAAGTACTAACTGGAACCTTATTTGCCTCTCCAACTCTGTTGCCACCATGGTTGTAGCAAATCTGCCAAGTAGACAATTTTGTCGCATAACCGTCTACTTTCCTTCCTGCTCGCTTGTGGTTAATGAACCTTTGCTGTAACTCACACTAATCCACAATCCCAAAGTACTTCGCCCTGAACTGGGTCCTGAAATCCTCTAATAAAATAGGATGCATCAGTCCTACCTCCATCGTAGCCCATCCAATCTCTTACCAGATCTTGAAGTTGTAGGTGAACCAGGTCAACTTGTTCTTTGGCCAAAACTTTAGCCACTGTCAGAATAGTCTTAATATCCTGGAGCCAATTATCGGTCGTGATTGCATCCTCCGTGCCATCGAAGTACCTGGGGTTCAGTCTACAAATTCTAACATATGTCCCAGAATCTGTTCGCTCGCCTCGTTCTAGGGCTGTTTATAACCCTTTATTTAACAGGATATTATGTTCCTGTTGTTGGAGCTGTTGCTGTTGTTGTTGTTGTTGCACCACCATCTGGTGTTGTTGGGCAGCCAACAATCCGCGAATAATCTCTTGCAAAGCCGGGGTATCCAGTACTGTGCATTATGGGAGGTACGGGAACACCTAGAGCCTGCTGCTCTATCCCATTCATCGTGGGCTCAACTCAGATCCTTGGCTGGGGTTCCATAATATTTAGTTCCACTGGCAACTCTGCCTCTCTTGTTGTTGCAGCATCGGAGGAAGGAGAAGCCCTAAAAAAGAGCATAAGAAACAATAAGCAAAGGACGAGAAGGAACAAGGAAGCAACAAATCTGGAAGAATTCAAGCTGTGTATCGAAGAGGACAAATTCAGAATTTCAAGAAAGATCATATTTGATTAAGAATCCTATAACCATGATACCCCACAAGTCTGAAGAACAGACCTGCATGGGCCACCACTAAAACCTTGTCACGCCCAGTACCGGAATACAAAGACGGACATGGCCAATTACCCATTATAAGGTACTATACGTCATACGTCGATCACGGCTGTAAAAGATATGGGGGTGCATGATACAATCAAGTCTCCTATGGTCAAGAACTTATATGTCTCAATCATTTAAACAAGAAACATAAAGCATAGAGCATATATGATAAGTAATAAGGCATCCCAAACACTTTGTCAAATTATTCTGGAGTCCAAATATACAAAATAAGAAGCTGGAAGAGTTACATAAGTACATGATAGTGATCAGCAGTAGTCTGATTTAATACAATCATGTAAGAAAACTAATATCCAGATGAGCCGGCTAACAGGTGCCGGTGGCTAAATGTCAAAAGAAAGTAAATTTACAAGACGAGCAGGGAAGAAGAAAACCCACTCGCTATCCCCTGCGATCATATTCCTAGTGCACGCCATGATTTAGGAAAAAGTATGCTGGATCCTCAGGTGCAAGCTCGAAACCTAGCCTTGAAAAACCAGTGGGGTTTGACCCCAAATAGCAAGTACCACAATGGAAGCACGAAATAGAGAAACAAAAACCCAAGGAAAATAGTATAATATTACATAGGTTCAGTGTCGTAACTTAGGTCCATGTTATATCCTAGTGCTAAGGCTCAACCCTACAACCAAACAAGGACAAGGGTTGAACCCTCACACTAAGATAGTCCATTTTCCTAGGCTGTTAGCTGAATAGATACAATCAAAACCAAGTCTATTTTTTATATCGGCCAATCATTTGTACGACTTTCTAATTTATGGATTTTGAGGTTATCTCAGAATAATGCATAATAAGTATCCTCAGATCACGTCAATATCGAACATGAGCTTACTGAACTAATAAAATAAAACAGTCACTTGTAGGATACACCAGTCCCCCGTAGGGCCACTTCCCTAAAAATATGGGATTAACGGTTCCAGTGTTCCTATAGTAAACCAGTGGTCCGGCACAATAATTATAGTCAGATACTGTACTCCATTATAGTAGATGATATACAGTATCTGTGGTGGCCAGCCCATAGCTCACTTAGAATGAATCTCTGTGGGAAGGTTCGTTGGCATGATCTCGGGATACCGTTACCTCCAAATGTTGCTACCACTTTTAGTTACCTAATTAGCCCTATGTTTTGCTTAAAATCTCAAGGCGTAGTCACATGAGAATTTTTCTTAAGATGTCGTACAAAGTATTGGCACGCTAGATACGAATCCATGAAAGTCAAATCCGGATTCACCCGAGCGTGAATGCAACATTCAGATAATCAATATCCTATCCTTCCTTTGGTAGTTGACTCGTTTATTATGCCCATGCTGGGGAAAAAAACATATATATATTAATAATAACACGCGTTCATGAATTTGGAGGTATTCTCGATGCACAACCCAAATATTATCACTTAACACGTGACAGGATGTGTCGCTCCTTGGCGCACATGAAATCATGAATAATAATCAGGAAATGGTGGTATCAGCACGAATATAGTATTCGAGTCCAATTACTAATCATACATTGGGTCACATGAATCAAGAAATATTCAATCAACAAGCAGGACCGCATGGGTCTCTAGAGCACATGGGAAGTTAGGTCACATGACCATCCTGGCCGCTTATGAATTTAGGGCAGCATGAAAAGTCGGACCGTATGCTCTGGGTTAAGGTCTACTCCTTGGGACAAGTGTTGAAGTGATAGTCAAATAATTAAAGTGTCAATGATGTGACATAAAGTAACTGTTATGACTAATATGACAAGCAATAAAGTATGTCAGGAAGAAAAGACAAAACTATAGAATTAAGTGCCAACGGTTCAGAGCTATGCATCCCAGAAATTAGTGGCCGCATGCTCTCCAGGCCGCATGAGTATCGGTGCCGCATGGAGTTCTCTAGGACTTGGCAAAATTTTCATTCGTTTAGTAAGTGAAAGAACAAGGTGTTCTAGGACACTTGTATAAATCAGCAGTCATGCGTCCATCAAGATTGATGTATGCTGTCAGTATGTGATAAGAGTTTAGGCCAAATAACCCTCACGGGACGCATGGCACTCTCGACCGCATATACTCACTGGCCGCATGGGAACTTCGTCTTCTCCCGCAGCAGCTTCGGCCATGACGAAAAAGTTCCAAAACTAAAATCTTACTTTTTTCATAAAAATTTCATTTTAAGTCCAGATTGGGTAAACCAAAAGCCAAAATGTTCTAAATTGAAAGCTCTATCATGTAGCAAAAACTGGTTTTCAAAGACTTAAGTTTAATAGATCAAAAACAAGAAAAACTCATGAAACCCATAAAACCCTAAGTTTAGAAATATAGATCTACACAAATCTATCCATCAAAACAAAAAACTCCAAAAACTAAAAGTACTTAGAAACATATAATAAACGTAATGGAACAAAAATATGGAGGGTTTCTCCATTTATTATGCAAGGTATAATTGTCTATTAAATGGGGAGAGGAAGCTAAAGAAGGAGGAAGTAATGAAGAAGTAAGGAGATAGAGAAAATATTGGGTTATATATGGTAGGGTTGTGGGTTGAACCAAAGCTTCACATGAGTTGAAACAACCTACACAATAAACCATGAACCAGGTTAAACCAAAGAATGGGTCTAGTCTTCACGCACATGCAACTATGCTAAAATAAAATATTCCAAATACGTATATCGGGAACGGGGAGTGACATGACTGGACAGACAATTCATATATTCTCGCGAGTCAACTCCCTCAGGGTCCTCATGACTAAACCTGGGGCCTTTAGTTCCCTCTTGGCTACCTAGGTAATACTATTATCTCCATATGATATGGTATTCATCCCACAGAAGGCCGTCAAGTGTCAAGCATTGGCCGACTTTTTGGCAGCCCACCCGGGGTCAGAAACCTCAAATCTCTATGAAGAGATTCCAGACGAAGTGGTGGACGCCAACATCACTTCACACAAAGTTGTTTGGTAGATTTTTATGCCAACATCCCTACCACCAAGCTGCACTTAGCATTATCGTGACCTTCGAGATGTTCTTTATTGAGAACGCCCCTCGGTTCCAAAAAATTGAGGCAGACGGTTTAGTCGGCCTCGCTGCTTCCTTGGCAGTCCCAGATAATACCCATCAGCTAATCACGGTTATCGGTCAAGAGCTTGTATGTCCCAAAAGCAACCTATTCTTATGTCTCAGCTATGCAGCAGAGGTCGACACCGATACTCATGATTGGAGGCTTCCATTCATCTACTATGTAGTCTATAGAATTCTCTTGAAAATTCGAAGGAAACTACTTCAATCAGAAGACGTTCCCTCTATTTATATTACCACACGGAGACCATAATGTTGTACCATTGGTCCTATGATGGCCTTCTGCTCCAATGCTTGTCGAACACAGAGGCAAAATAAGCCGTCTGCGAAGCTCACAACGCCGTCTATGGGGCGCATCAACCCTTTCCAAAGCTACATGACCATCTTCGAAGAATGGGCTACTATTGGCCGACAATGATAGCAGATGCTGTTGATTATGCGAGAAAGTGCCAAGCATGCCAAATCCACGCAGACTTCATACATCATCCATCTGAGTTCCTAAACCCAACGATAGTATCTTGGCCGTTTTAGTCATGGGAAATGGATCCCATCTGGCCAATCAGTCCACCTTTATCAAAAGGACATCGATTCATCTTGGCTATCACCGACTACTTCTCCAAGTGGGCAGAAGTTATTCTGCTGGCTGAAGTCAAAACATTAAACGTGATTAACTTTATCCAGTATCACGTCATATATTGCTTTGACTTGCCACGTAGGATTATCCACAACAATGGTCTATAGTTTGCAAGTCACACCTTCTATCGGTTTTGTGACAAGAACAAAATCCAAAATATAGCCTCCACGGCATAGAACCACACAACAAACGGTTTGGAGAAAGCGTTTATCAAAACCATCATCAAGATTCTTAAAAAATTTGTGTCTTCCAACAAACGCGATTGGAACAAGAAGCTGGGTGAATATCTCTTAGCCTACCGTACAACAGGCCGGACAGCTACTGGGAATACGCCCTTCTCTTAGGTGTACGGAAATAAGGAGGTACACTCGCTCGAGATCCAAATCCCTTTCCTACGAGTAGCTCTCTGCAACCAACTAACTATGGATGACAACAACCGCCAACGGTTACACGAGTTGGAAGCACTCGATGAGAAACGACTCTTAGTTCAACAACGCATAGAGTTGTATCAAGCGCATCTCTTTGGAGCCTTCAACAAACAGTTAAAACAAAAAATATTTTAAGTGGGTGATATCGTCTTAACAGTAAGAAGACCGATGGTAATGACTCACAAGACGGTCGACAAATTCCAACCTAAATGGGAGGGCCCATTCATTGTGGAAATCGTATTTTCCAACGGCGTATACCGGCTAGCAAAACCCAACGACGACTTGCACCTGATGCCTATCAACGGCATATTCCTCAAAAAGTAACACATCTAAATTAGATCGATACTCCTCTATTACCAAACTATATCGTATCTTCCTGGGTGCTGGTTCATGTCCATATTACCTCTGGACTGTCGCTCTAATACACTACTCCTACAGAGTTTGCCATACCCATATTACCTCAGAGCAAACTTCCCGGCCTTGACCATTGATCATCACGTCCATATTACCTCTAATATCGATTGTCTTCAAACTTATCACCCGTACCCAATCCGGAGTATGCCCGCGGTGCTAATTCCACAAAACCTATCACGTCCATATTACCTCTGATAGGGTTCGTTTCGAATCTATTACTCGCATCCCAAATGCGCAAAAGGGTAATAGGTCCACCAAAATCTTCCAGCGGGATGTCCTTACTATCTACAAAATCTATCACGTCCATATTACCTATGATAGGGTTTGTATCAAATCTATTACTTGTACCCATGTGCGCAAAGGGGTAATAGGTCCACCAAAATCTCCTAGCGGGATGTCCTTACTATCCACAAAATCTATCACGTCCATATTACCTCTGATAGTATTTATTTTGAATCTATTACTTGTACCCCAAGTGCACAAAAGGGTAATAGGTCTACTAAAATATTCCAGTAGGATGTCCGCACTAACTAAAAATGATATGCTACGACCATCTCACTTCTAGTACAAGCACCCAAAATATCACTATGTGCATTGAAAGTAATTTCTCCTTTTATTAAAATAAAAAGAATGTGATAATACAAATGTCAAGAAGAAGAGGAATCAGAGTCCTCCAAATTATTGATGTACATTGCCAGAAAAAGAAAGAAACAAGCGTGTGAGGACACAAACATTTGTCGAGAAGCGTCTACCAAAACCTGCTCCTCCGAATTAACAGGGGGCTCAAAGGATTCCAAGAAGATGTCCATCTTTCGTACCCTGGCGATAGACGTTTCTCTAATTTTCTCAATGGGATGCTGCTCGGACTCGCCCGAGCGGGAATCATAGGCAACTGAAGCCTTGGAAAAAGATATGTTGGTTTCCTTCGGAGCATTACCAGAAGCCATCACGCCAAAACACAAATGGATGTAAGGAGTCTCGTAATCGTCCGCCACTTATAAGCGAGGGATCGATGGCTCACTTCTTAAGTTAAAACTATCTACTCCGCAAGACGCGATAATTCACTCCAACATAACCCAAGATATGGTTGCCAGGATTTGGCATAATCATCTCAGAGAATTGGACTGATACAGCAGTGTGAACACATCGGGTGCTTATTACCATATAAAGCGCAGGAAGTGGTCATTTATCTCTCTTATCTACCCTTATATAGGCTGAGGACTATGCGACTAGGGATAAATGCGGCGGCTATTCGAATCCCAATGCCTAGATCCGTGAAACATAAAGAGGCTGACGGAGACTCCTCGAACTCCGTGGCAACTTATAACTCAAAATCCTAAGAGATCATCTCAAAAATTAACCAAAATCTCCTCATTCATGACTTGATAGCCTGGCAGAACGTGCTGTATGGCAACACAGATATGCGGTATGTCGCTACTATGCGGCCAAGAGTGCTCGATCATGCTTCTCATTCAAAGTATTCCAAACTTGTCATTTTGGAAACTTTGAAGGGGGTCACATAGAAGCAAAAAAATACTACAGGTCGTATAGAGCTTATACCGTATAAATAATAATTATGCAGCCAGATAAAAGCCATATAGGGACCAAGGAGCCGCATAAAAGCTCATTTTCACTCAACAATCGAGGAGTCTGACACATCAATCATGAAGCCGAGACATTTTGAAGGTCGTACAAATGACAGCTCAAGAAAAGACAAAAGTTACATCAACTCATTAATGACTTCGTCAGACGTGACATGCCACATGTTTTCCCCTATATGTACTCCATCTTATGCGGCCTTGCCATTATTACTCCCCGGTCCCACAGGGGGGGCCATTCGTCCTCGCTTGGGTCCTAACGGGACCGATCGTCCTTGCTTGGGCGTGATACCGTGCAAGCCTAAGCTGCGCTTGCACCAGGCCAAAGTTTTGAACAAGGGCAAGTAAGCTATTCAAGACGGGAGCAACGACACAATATTGCAAAAAAGTAAAGAATATAATGGCATAAGAAAATAAGCATCTTTATTGATATTTAAGAGGTGTTACAAACGATGCTTGGCCGAGATTATAATTCGCTCAAGCTCTATTTCTCTCGACTACAAGGACACCGTTCCATATATTATGTCCCTCTATACAAAAATAGCTCAAAGCAATTTATACTGCTCAAGGCATCAAAACCAGATTTCTGGGTCATAGGGATGAGGCATGGCTATCGCTTCCTCGAACGATCCAGTAGATGCGAACAAGCAAACTGTTGGTGGGTCAGCACTTTGGAGAAAGTAATGGTGAGTCTAAAATCAACGAACAGAAGCAACATTCACTAAAACCAACACTAAGTAATCATGTTATAAAAATTACATTACTAGTGATCTTTCTATTTTTACCTATGTTCGTTACATGCAGCACAAGAACGAAGTCATATTAATTTTTTTTGGAAATATCTTTGAAAACAGAGTTCATGTTTGATTCATTCAAGCACACAAGGCAAGCAGATTATTCTACTATCAGGGTGTGCACAGCGTGTCTCGTGAGCTATACCCAAAGACTCTTGGGACAATGCACCATCTAGGAACTATCCTTCTATCAAGCAAATAAGATAAACTATCTATATGCTTACGGTCCCCAAGAAACTCAAGATCAGTAGCGGTAATACAACTAACCAATGATTCTTTTATCTGATGCTATTAGCAGCTGTGACTGATGGTTGCTCTTCATTAACATTATATCATCCGGGACCAAGGTTTATCTCTTCACTAATCACCATTGTCCGATCGATGTGAATGCATGAAATACTATCAGATAAACTCTATGATGCAAACAAAATAAACAAGTAGACCAGCTATCTATCTCTTCTATCTCTGTGCGGACTGGTCACCCTCTTTGAACAAGTTCAAATACGATATAGTTCTATCAAAACACAAGCGATATGGAAACATATTCAAGCAATCTCTTACTTTTTGTTATTAGCATGACAAGGTTCTCTATTGATAAGCATTCAAGTTCTAGCTAAGCATACAGTTTATTAATCATGCAACGGAAACAATAATCTTCTAAGCAACAAATATTATAAAACTGAGATTCATTATTAAGACGTGCAAGCAAAGTTCTGCATACTTACCTAGATCAGTAATCTTCTGCTTCAATAAGGAGCTCTTAAGAAAATATCCATTTTGAGTTAGCAAATCGATATCTC
Source organism: Iris macrosiphon (assembly GCA_036927795.1). NCBI lineage: Eukaryota > Viridiplantae > Streptophyta > Magnoliopsida > Asparagales > Iridaceae > Iris > Iris macrosiphon. Next base: position 86,460,893 of record JAYESA010000005.1, read on the forward strand.
TTGTAAATTGTGCCTACGTGGAGCAGGGCACTACATACTTACATACCAATAAAAAGTTTTGTCCTTAAAATTCAAGTAAAAACTTTTGATATCCAGAGCAGCGAAAGTTCTCATCCCTCACTATGCTCAATCATAAAATCTAGCAAACCACAAGCACGAAAGCACAACTCCCAAGCAACAAATCAAATCCAAAAAACTTTTGCACAACTTTAAGAATATCTATGGACTTATTGTATGTAATGCTCTAATCAATAATGATATCAATGCACAAGGAATCGTCATCTAGAAATAGCAGAAAAATAGGCGTAAGGCTAGAGGATCAAATAGCCCTGATACCATTATGTCACGCTCTGATCCCGCAGGGGGGCCGTTCGTACTCGCTTGGGTCCTTGCGGGACCGATCGTCCTCGCTTGGTCATGATACCGTGCAAGCCTAAGCTGTGCTTGCACCAGTCCAAAGCTTTAAACAAGGGCAAGTAAGCTATTCAAAATGGGAGTAGCGGTACAATCACCGCACCTCGGCTCTCCCGTGGGGCATATTATCGTTTGCCATCGGGATGTGATGTCGTACATGCATAGGGTTACCCGCATAAGGCAATATCTTTAAAGTTGTGTCTATCATCAAATTGATCGAGTACGCAATGGGGGGACAGTATAGCAAACAATAATCCATCTGAGTAAACGAGGCAAATCACAAGGCATAAGATTATTTGAATACAATGGCATCATTCTATACATCATGTGTGGTGCCCCGTTCCCCCTATTCGGGGAGCGCGGCTAAGAAATACTAGACGGTATCGTTCGATCGGGATAGATTGAATCAAGAACTCATCCTCGTTATGGATTTGTCGCTTCGGAATCGATTCCCATATTCAGTGGACCGTGCCCCAAGGATCGACTTAGCGGCAGAGTCAGGAGGGACCTCTCCGCTGCATTCTTTGTTGCCTAGTTTTCGCTGTCGCTTGTTGCTTTCGTGCCTTGAGTTGGTTTTCAAATTTGCTTGGATTTTCTTGAACGGTTTCGATGGATTTTATTGCTTTCGATCTTAGGACTGCACTTCAATTCCGATAAGGGAAAGAGAGGAAGAAGTGCTGATTAGCTGTTCGTGTCAATACAGGTGAACCAGCTGTAGGCGTCGCTCGAGCGGACTCCTAAAGAACTTCTTTCCTTTTCCTTCCAACTACCAAAGTGAGTGGCTACCAACCCGATTAGCTAGCCCTACTTGCTAGTCTTCACATCTAAATCTTGGGTTCGTGCTTTGCCCGATCAAACGATACCAAGTAAATAACTAAAAGATATCAAGATAATAAGGGAATAGACTTGGGAAATATTGCTTGTCAATGAAACCTGTGAACGGTTACTTACTTATATGCTTGCTCGTTTGGAATGTTCATCATATGCATAAATATAAGTTAGAATGTATATTTCTTCTTAAAACTGTGCTATGTATAGAACTCATTTTCAAAGCAATAACCCAACAGGAAGACTATGCTAAAATAAATCTTGCCTGTTACTGCCATGCTCCTGATACGCCCTAATTTGCCTCGATGCTAACTTAGTGTACTGCATTGATCACGGACAACTTGTGCACAAGGTCTAAGTTCCTGTGGACGGTCGCTGGGGCACTGTCACCGATCCGATCCGGACGGAACTCATGATAGTCGCCTGCTATAGGACGGAATACCTTGGGACGTCCTGATCTATGCGTCGTACGGCACTCCGTACTGAGACTAGCCCGTCCATTATGGCAACATGCCAGTGATCCCCCTTTTATATTTAAACCTGTTGCTACTAACTTGTGTCTTCTTGGCAGGGAAGGCAAGGTAAGTATTATGCAGGTGGTTCAGACGGGCAGGTAAATGTCACCGAATGGTGGCGAGTTATTTCAATGATTCTATATATATGTCTTGCTGTAAAATAAACTAAAGCAAGATAGAAACCCACAAATATGCATGCTTCATTAAAACAACGTGTTGATTGGTATAGTTGGGATAGCTTGCCTTCACCAGTACGTTTCGATGTACTGATCCTCGTTGAAACAGGTTCCCCGCGCTAAGGAGAGCCGAGCGAGGAGCAGGAGACAAACCCCCAATCTAGTCCAGCTGTAGGCACGCCTCGACCGTGCCAACCTTTGAAGCATTTTGAAGAAGAAGAAGCATTTTGAAGTTAGAAGCTAGCCACCAAGCAACCATGCAACTTCGTGGCAAAGCAGTCATTCTGACACAAGATCTTATATTTTGAGTTTAGTAAGGATGTAATGTACAGGACTGCTATCTCATTTTGTGTCAACACTTTTGTAAGCCAATAGAGGCAATCCTTATGACTCAGTTCAAGGAGTTTGTAATAGATGTTCATATTATCAATAAAAAGAGAACTTTTTCATGTTTCAATATGTGTTTCAATTATCTGCGTACTCTGAATATGTGCTCGCTATGCGAAACAAAAATACTTAGCCTTGTACGGTGCGCAACCTAGGCCCGCACGGCGGTCACGCCCGGGGGACGACTAACGATTCCACGGGATCGGGGCATGACATGTTGGTATCAGAGCACAGCTTCAAAGTTCCTTTGACTTGAACTGGAAAAGTTTCCTTAACGATAAATCCCTGTGCGAACTCCTGAACTCGTTAAGGCCAAAATGAGATACGTTCATGCAATAAGTCCATAATACATTATGATCCTGATGTAATTTACCTTCCTTTCAAGGAACGACGCAAGCGCAACCATCAGCGCTGGCGCCAGGCGAGACAAGGACTCAGGAGAGCAGTTTCGGAACTTCAGGAAGCTCTCGGAGCCAACGGGGCATGTCTCGATCAGATTTCCTTCAGCAGGTGATGCAAATGTTCACGGAGCAACGATAGAGGGATGATGCCCGCCAAGCCAAGTTCGAGAGCAACCTAGAGGCCCGGCTCTCAGTCGAACAAAAGCAGGTAGATACCCTACAACAACTTGTTCAGACCCTGGCCTCCAACCATTCTGCCGCAACGACAGCTACACCAGTGGAGCAGCCAGTGCTTGAAGTCGAACCACTGCTAGCGCCAAGGACGAGGGAAGTGACTGCCTTCCCCTTTGGCAACTTCAAGAAGGTCTGCAATACGCCGTTTAATGGGACTGAGGACCCGATCATGGCCCTAGATTGGCTCGCCGAGCTTGAAGATCATTTTTCTCTCCTAGAAGTGCCGGAAGACAAGCGCGTCACCTGTGCCCAACTATTGCTTCGCCTCAACGCGCACGACTGGTGGGACGTGCATCGACGATCTCTTCAACTTGGCCATGGAGAGGAGGCGATCGCGTGGAAGACTTTTCGTGCCGCGTTTGAGGAGGAGTTTATACCCCCACCACTACGACGTCAACGGGAAAATGATTTCGTTCAACTCCGGCAGGGCAGCATGACGGTGAAGCAATACTCGGCAGAATTCAATAAACTGGCCAAATTTGCTACCGCTTATCTACCGGATGCAGCGAGTCGTGCCAGACGATTCGAATGAGGGCTACGTCCTGGCATTCATGGGCACGTAGCCGTTCTGCAGTATCAGACGATGAGGGAAGTCTTAAACCATGCCCTCTTCCTGGAACCGCAGTATCCTCACATTGCTGCCGGCGCTGTGCAAACTTCCAATCACAAACGCCAAGGCAATGATAGAGGAAACAACGCTGCAAAGCATCCAAATAACGGCGGTAAATAGCGTGGAGACACCAGCAAGACCTGCAACTTTTGCAGGAAGCCAGGGCATATCGAAAAAGATTGTCGCCGCAAGCTTGGGACTTGCCTCCGTTGCGGCGATCCAGGCCATCAGATTAGCAGCTGTCCGCGTCGTCCACCGCAACAACCAGATCAGACTCCGGCTCCTCAGGCAAATCGAGCGGTGCCGCAGCCAGGGCATAATCAAGCTCAAGGCCGAGTTTACACCATGACACGGGAAGAAGCTCTAGCTTCGAATACCGTCGTGTCAGGTACCTTACTTTTCAATAATATACCTGCTCGCGTTCTATTTGATTCGGGTGCAACCCATAGCTTTATTTCTACAAACTTCACCACGGAGAACAATGTAAAAATGACTCCGTTGCATTTAGATTTAAGCGTTAGCACCCCATCTGGTACAAAAATTCCTGTCTGTTCAGCATGCCTAGGTGGTTATATCTGTATTGGGAAGAGAAAGCTGTCACTTGATGTTTTAGTTCTTAAAGTACGGGACTATAATATCATTTTGGGAATAGACTGGCTAGGCACGTGCGCAGCAACTATTGAGTGTGCAGAGAAGCGAGTCATTTTCTGTCTGCCCGGAGAAGCCGTGTTCTGTTACACCAGTAGTCCAGCGAACAATGCGACCAGGGCCTGCATGGTGATTTCGGCAAAATCTGCTCGGCGAATGCTCTACACAGGCTGCGAGGGATTCCTAGCATCGGTTCGGGACACACGGCAGGACTACGCAAACGTCGAGTCAACTTCCATTGAGGAAGAGTTCCCCGATGTGTTCCCGAGCGAACTACCCGGTATGCCGCCAGACCGAGAGATTGAATTCACTATCGACACATTTCCAAATACACAGCCGATTTCCAAGCCTCCGTACAGAATGGCACCTGCAGAGCTGAATGAATTAAAGTGCCAACTCCAGGAATTACTTGATCGCGGGTTCATCCGTCCGAGCGTGTCTTCTTGGGGCGCTCCCGTGCTCTTTATGAAGAAAAAGGACGGAACTCTATGCCTCTGCATAGACTATAGGGAATTAAACAAAGTCACAATCAGGAACAAATATCCTCTGCCACGAATAGATGACTTGTTTGATCAGTTACAAGGGGCAACGGTGTTTTCTAAAATTGATCTTCGCTCGGGTTACCACCAGCTGAAGATTAAGCCAGAAGACGTGCCCAAGACTGCTTTCAGAACCCGCTACGGCCATTACGAGTTTTCTGTGATGTCGTTTGGACTGATGAATGCTCCTGCTGCATTCATGGATATGATGAACCGTGTCTTTAGGCCCTTCATCGATAAATTCGTGGTGGTGTTTATTGATGACATCTTAGTGTACTCGAAGACTAGGGATGAGCACGCAGGACACCTGCGGATGGTGCTGCAAACCCTTCGAGACCACAAGTTGTATGCCAAATTAAGCAAATTAGAATTTTGGCTGGACAGTATCTCATTTTTGGGGCATATCATCTCCTCGGAAGGCATCTCAGTTGATCCGAAGAAGATAGAAGCAATCACGCAGTGGAAACGACAGAAGTCAGCTAGCGACATCCGAAGTTTCCTTGGTCTGGCAGGGTACTACCGGAGATTTATACAAAATTTTGCTAGGATTGCTTTGCCCTTGACTCAGTTGACACGAAAGGGTGCGAAGTTTACTTGGACAGAGAACTGTGAAGCTTCGTTTACGGAGTTAAAGCAGCGCCTCATCTCTGCCCCAATTCTCACTCTGTCGAACGGACCGGATGACTTTAAAATATATAGTGATGCCTTAGGAAAGGGTCTAGGATGTGTCCTGATGCAGCACGATAAGGTGATAGCCTACACGTCTAGACAGCTAAAGCCTCACGAGCAGAACTACCCAACGCATGATCTCGAACTTGCCGCGGTAGTGTTTGCATTGAAGCTGTGGCGTCACTATCTTTATGGTGTACCGTGTAAAATCTATACGGACCATAAAAGCTTGAAATACTTGTATACTCAAAAGGATTTGAATCTTCGACAGCGGCGATGGCTTGAACTCCTGAGTGACTTCGATCTCACGATCAGATACACGCCTGGAAAGGGAAATGTAGTAGCTGACGTGTTGAGTCGAGTGTTTGTAGGGAGTTTGGTTATTGATGATAGGCTGCGCCGAGATCTTGAATCACTGGGTATTACACTGAAAATAAGATATAAGAAGTGGGCGCAAGTAGCTCAACTGCGCCTCGAGCCCGACTTGTTACACAAAGTGAAGGCCGCTCAGAAGGATGACCCGTTCCTGCAGAAGATTCATGCCCTCATCTTGGCAGGAAAGGCGTCCGACTTTGCGGTAAGCACAGATGGGATGCTTCAAGTAAAGGGAAGACTATGTGTTCCGAATGACGCGGCCCTCAGACAAGAGATACTCACGGAAGCTCACTATGCTAGTTATACTTCTCATCCGGGTAGCACAAAGATGTATCGGGATCTTCGCACGACGTTTTGGTGGCACGGCTTGAAACGGGATGTGGTGCAGTTTGTGTCGCATTGCATGGCTTGTTAACGAGTAAAGGCCGAACACCGAAAACCAGGCGGAGAGCTTCAGAACCTTGCTATTCCGGAGTGGAAATGGGATGATATAACGATGGACTTTAATGTTGGCTTGCCGAGGACGCAACGGGGACATGATGCAGTCTGAGTTATCGTCGATCGACTCACTAAGTCAGCTCACTTTCTGCCTATCAAATCTACTTGGAGTGCCGACCGCCTGGCTCAGATATATCTCAACGAAATCGTCCGACTTCACGGCGTGCCCGTAACCATAGTCTCCGATCGAGATGGTCGATTCATATCACGTTTCTGGGGAAGCCTGCAGTCAGCAATGGGGACGAAGTTGAAATTCAGCTCCGCCTACCATCCACAGACCGATGGCCAAACAGAGCGCGTCAACCAGATCCTCGAAGACATGCTGCGACTCTACGCCTTGGACACGAAGACTAGTTGGGACCTTCATCTACCTCTAGCCGAATTTGCTTACAACAATAGTTATCAATCAAGCATTCAAATGGCGCCGTATGAGGCGTTATACGGGCAGAAGTGTAGATCTCCTATCTGTTGGGACGAAGTCGGGGAGCGGCAAGTACTTGGCCGTGAGCTCGTGGAGCAGACCGTCCAAAAGGTTCGGCTGATTCGGGATAGATTAAAGATAGCTCAAAGTCGTCAGAAGAGTTATGCGGATGTTCATCGGAGACCGCTAGAGTTTCAAGTAGGTGACCGGGTATTCCTCAAGGTCTCACCCATGCGAGGGGTCAGCAGGTTCGGAGCGAAGGGAAAGCAAAGTCCACGATTTGTCGGCCCGTTCGAAATACTAAAACGGGTTGCTTCAGTTGCTTATCAGATCGCTCTACCACCATCCCTAGCTGACGTACATAATATATTCCATGTTTCCCAACTTAGAAAATATGTGTACGATCCAAGCCACGTGGTAGACCTGGGATAACTGAACCTTCAGCCTGACTTGACGTATGTAGAACAGCCGGTACAAATTTTGGATAGAAAAGAAAAGCTGCTTCGGACCCGTTCGGTTCCTCTAGTGCGCGTGCTTTGGAGGAATCACTCTGTCGAAGAATCTACTTGGGAGCTCGAATCCGATATGAGGGAACGCTTCCCCTCATTATTTCCTAATGGTAGTTTTTATTCCTTAAGTTTTGGGACAAAACTTCCAATTAGTTGGGTAGGATGTGGTGCCCCGTTCCCCCTATTCGGGGAGCGCGGCTAAGAAATACTAGACGGTATCGTTCGATCGGGATAGATTGAATCAAGAACTCATCCTCGTTATGGATTTGTCTCTTCGGAATCGATTCCCATATTTAGTGGACCATGCCCCAAGGATCGACTTAGCGGCAGAGTCAAGAGGGACCTCTCCGCTGCATTCTTTGTTGCCTAATTTTCGCTGTCGCTTGTTGCTTTCGTGCCTTGAGTTGGTTTTCGGATTTGCTTGGGTTTTTTTGAACGGTTTCGATGGATTTCATTGCTTTCGTTCTTAGGACTGTACTTCAATTCTGATAAGGGAAAGAGAGGAAGAAGTACTGATCAGCTGTTCGTGTCAATACAGGTGAACCAGCTGTAGGCGTCGCTCGAGCGGACTCCTAAAGCACTTCTTTCCTTTTCCTTCCAACTACCAAAGTGAGTGGCTACCAACCCGATTAGCTAGCCCTACTTGCTAGTCTTCACATCTAAATCTTGTGTTTGTGCTTTGCCCGATCAAACGATACCAAGTAAATAACTAAAAGATATCAAGATAATAAGGGAATAGACTTGGGAAATATTGCTTGTCAATGAAACCTGTGAACGGTTACTTACTTATATGCTTGCTCATTTGGAATGTTCATCATATGCATAAATATAAGTTAGAATGTATATTTCTTCTTAAAACTGTGCTATGTATAGAACTCATTTTCAAAGCAATAACCCAACAGGAAGACTATGCTAAAATAAATCTTGCCTGATACTGCCATGCTCCTGATACGCCCTGATTTGCCTCGATGCTAACTTAGTGTAATGTGTTGATCACGAACAACTTGTGCAAAAGGTCTTAGTTCCTGCGGACGGTCGCTGGGGCACTGGCACCGATCCGATCCGGACGGAACTCATGATAGTCGCCTGCTATAGGACGGAATGCCTTGGGACGTCCTGATCTATGCGTCGTACGACACTCCGTACTGAGACTAGCCCGTCCATTATGGCAACGTGCCAGTGATCCCCCTTTTATATTTAAACCTGTTGCTACTAACTTGTGTCTTCTTGGCAGGGAAGGCAAGGTAAGTATTATGCAGGTGGTTCAGACGGGCAGGTAAATGTCACCGAACGGTGGCGAGTTATTTTAATGATTCTATATATATGTCTTGCTGTAAAATGAACTAAGGTAAGATAGAAACCCACAAATATGCATGCTTCATTAAAACAACGTATTGATTGGTATAGTTGGGATAGCTTGCCTTCACCAGTACGTTTTGATGTACTGACCCTCGTTGAAACAGGTTTCCCGCGCTAAGGAGAGCCGAGCGAGGAGCAGGAGACAAACCCCCAATCTAGTCCAGCTGTAGGCACGCCTCGACCGTGCCAACCTTTGAAGCATTTTGAAGAAGAAGAAGCATTTTAAAGTTAGAAGCTAGCCACCAAGCAACCATGCAACTTCGTGGCAAAGCAGTCGTTCTGACGCAAGGTCTTATATTTTGAGTTTAGTAAGGATGTAATGTACAGGACTGCTATCTCATTTTGTGTCAACACTTTTGTAAGCCCATAGAGTCAATCCTTATGACTCAGTTCAAGGAGTTTGTAATAGATGTTCATATTATCAATAAAAAGAGAACTTTTCCATTTTTCAATATGTGTTTCAATTATCTGCGTACTCTGAATATGTGCTCGCTATACGAAACAAAAATACTTTGCCTTGTGCGGTGCGCAACCTAGGCCCGCACGGCGGTCACGCCCGGGGGACGACTAACGATTCCACGGGATCGGAGCGTGACATCATGTCCCTCTATACAAAGATAGATCAAAGCAATCGATACTGCTCAAGACATCAAAACCAGATTTTTGGGTCCTGGGGATGAGACACGACTATCGCTTCCTAGGACGATCCAATACCTATGAATAAGCAAACTGTTCGTGGGTCAGCACTTTGGAAAAAGTACTGCTGAGTCTAAAATCAATGAACAGAAGCAATGTTCACTAAAACCAACACTAAGTAATCATGTTATAAAATATTACATTACTAGTGATCTTTCTAGTTTTACCTATGTTCGTTACATACAGCACAGGAATGGAGTCATATTACTTCTTTTTGGAAACATCTTTGAAAATAGAGTTCATGTTTGATTCATTCAAACACATAAGGCAAGCCAATTATTCTACTATCAGGGTGTGCACAACATGTCTCGTGAGCTATACCCAAAGACTCTAGGGACAATGCACCATCTAGGAACTATCCTTTCATCAAGCAAACAAGATGAAATATCTATATGCTTTCGGTCCCCGAGAAACTCAAGATCAGTAGCGGTAATCCAGCTAACCAATGACTCATTTATCTGATGCTATTAGTAGTTGTGACTCATGGTTGCTCTTCACTAACATTATAGTAGCCGAGACCAAGGTTCATCTCTTCACTAATAGCCATTATCCGACCGATGCAAATGCATGAAACACTATCTGATAAACTTTATGATGTAGACGAAATAAACAAGCAGACCATATATCTCTTCTCTTCTATCTCTGTACGGACTGGCCGCCTTCTCTGAACAAGTTCAAACACGATGTGGTTCTATCAAAACATAAGCGATATGGAAACATGTTCAAGCAATCTTTTACCCTTTTTATTAGCATGGTAAGGTTCTCTATTAACAAGCATTCAAGTTCTAGCTAAGCATGCAGTTTTATTATTTATGCAACGAAAATAATAATCTTCGTAGCAATAGACATTATAAAACTCATATTTATTATTTAGCGTGCAAGAATCAGAGAACGAAGTTCTGTCTACTCACCTAGATCTGTCATCTTCTACTTCAACAAGGAGCTCTTAAGGAAGATATCTTTTTTGAGTCTGCAAATCGATATCTCTTGTACATAATGCCTATGCGGAGTGGGGCACTACATACTTACCAACTAACAAAAAGTTTCATCCTCGAAACTTAAAGAGAAACTTTCTATATCCAGAGCAACGATAGTCCTCATTCCTCACCATCCTCAATCGAAATCTCTAGCAAACCACAAGCACGAAAGCACAACTCTCAAGCAACAAATCAAATTTAGAAAACTTTTGCACAACTTTGAGAATATATATGGACTTATTGTATAGAATGCTCTAATCAATAATGATATCAATGCACAAGGAATCGTCATCTAGAAATAGTAGCGAAAAAGGCGTTAGGCCAGAGGATCAAGTTGCTCTAATACCATTATGTGGCCAGAACACATATGCGGCCAGAACATATATGCGGCCAAGACTACTAGTCAACACCTAATTCATAGGATCTTTCTGTTACGACCAAAGAGATCTACGTGTTCAGCTGACCAAGTCACTCACATAATAGGTTGAAACAACCCCGAGATATCATCAACAAAATATCTTAACCAAACCTACGTGGTGGCTTGCACGCATCATGCGACTAGCGTTACAACCGTATACTGTCGAAGTGGCCCTATGCGGTCACCAAACAGGAACATATGCAGCCTCCACAACACGTCATAGGGCGTCTATAAATAGCAGGCTACCATACCCAAACAAAGGGCTGGCTATCTGTCGATCTATATTCGAGCAAGAGAAAAGAGATTCTGCATCGGATCATCCACGGAGTAAAGAGAGTTGCTACACTCCTAACCCTTCATCGTCACCCCTAGAAAACAAATTTGTACTTAGATTATCTTCTAGGACTTCTATGTACTTTCTTTTAGTTTGTTAATCAAATCCAGATCTTTTAGTTCTCTTTTTGATTTAAATGGCAACCACTGGGCCCGAGCGCGCTTAGTTAACAACATCGCCCAGCTTCATGGGCAAATAGAGGAATTATGTACTGATCAGTAGCGTTAGAAGTTTCCTTTTCCTTTTTCTTTTTCTTTAACAAAAGTTTCCTTTTTGTCTTGATAGACTTTGGATTGGGGTATTAGTAAACCCTTAAATGCAGTTCACTTTTTGTTTTCTTTAAGCAAAAAGAAATAGAAGTTTCTTTTTCTTTTTGCAATTACGTATGAACTTTGGATATTATACTAGAGGTAATATGGACATAGTACAATACTGTAGTTTTTAAGGACATCCTACTGGAGATTTTTGGTGGACCTTATTAACTTTTGAGCACTTGGGTGCAGGTAGTAAGTTCGAAATGAGACGCTATCAGAAGTGATATGGACGTAATAGGTTTTGAGATAATTTTGCTAGGGAATCTTTGTGGACTTATTATTTCTTGCACACTTGAGTGCAAATAAATATTTTAAAATAAACCCTATTAGAGGTTATATGGACATGATAGGTTTGGTGGACCTATTACTTCTTGCGTGCTTGAGTGTAAGTAGTAAGTTTGAAATAAACTCTACAGAGGTGATATGGACGTGATAGGTTTTAAGATAACTTCGTTGCGGAAATTTTTCTACAAGTTATAAGTTTAGATGACGATAGATACCAGAGGTATTATGGATGTGATAGTCGACAGTCAGATAGGGAGGTTTGTTTAGAGGTAAGGTTGACATGACAAACTTTACCATAGAGAGTGTTGGTATAGTAGTTCAGAGGTGATATGGACGTGAACTGATGCCCAAAAGAACTGACTTTTGAGTGGTCTACCTGAGAGTGGAGGTAGACCTGAAAATTACTCTACTGGGAGCTTTTGGGGATCCACTATATGTTGCATATTCAGGACCCCTAAATATAGATAATTGGTTTTATAATAATTTGTATGGAAGAAGTGTATATTATGCTTACACACTTGCTGGAGATGAATAACGGGGAATATAAATACTGTACATATTCGTGTCCTGCTAGATGATGAGGGAAGTATAGGTCTGATATAGACATAGTAATTTTTGAGAAACTTGTCGTTGATAGGCATTATGAGCAAGTCTCCATTTAGTTCCATTTGTGTTAGAACTTTCCGAGTGTCTTGTGCGTCATGACCATCGGCTTTCTCACGACTAAGACGAGGTCACCCACTTGGAATATTCTTTCTTTGACCTTCTTGTTGAATATTTCAAAAAGGCATGCTTGGTACAGTTCGATGCACTATTGAGCTAATTGACGCTTCTCGTCGAGTGCTTCTAACGCTTATAGTCGTCAGCAATAATTATCATCAACTATCAACTTCTTAGATAGAGCCACTCAGAGTGAGAGAATTTGGACCTCGAAAGGGAGGACCGCTTCTCTCCTGTAGACCAGAGAGATTCACTCAGCTTCTTATCCCAGTCGCGCTTATTGGATGACACAAAATTCTTGAGGAGATTGATAATTGTCTTATTTACCAATTCTGCCAAACCGTTTGTTGTTGAGTTGTAGGCGGTTGAAGCTACATTTTGGATTCAATTTTTATGGCAAAATTGGTAAAAAGCTTAACTTGCAAACTAAGGACAATTGTCGTGGATGATCCTCTGTGGCAAGCCGAAGCATTATATGATATAATGATTAACGAATATAATCACGTTTGGCCTCTTCACCTCAGCCAGTGGTACAACTTTTGCCCACTTGGATAAGTAGTCAGTTATGGCGAGAATAAATTGGGGCCCTTTCGATGACGAGGGGCTAATCGGTCCAATGATGTCTATTCCCCATGCCTTAAATGACTAAGATGCTACCGTTGGGTGTAGGAATTCTGAGGGCTGGTGGATGAAGTATGGGTAGATTTGGCACATCCGGCCTTTCTTGCATAGTTGATCGCATCTGCTACCATTGTTGGCTAATAATAGTCCATTCTTCAAAGATGATCCTGTAGCTTTGGACCGGGTTGATGTGGGCTGCAAATACCGTCGTGAGTCTCACAGAGTACTTTCTATGACTCTAAATTCGATAGGCATCGTAGCTGAAATCCATCATAGGAATGGCGATACAGTATTTTAGTAGCTGTGTCATAATAGAACCGGAGGGAATGTCTCTTGACGAAAGTGGCTTTCTTTGGTTCTCGGAAAGGATTCTATAGAATACGTAGTCTATGAATAGGAGTCTCCAGTCCTTGATGCTGTTGTCTGTCTCTACCGAGTAGCTCAGGAACATGCAAAGTTTATTTTTGTTGGCCCAATGTTTAAGTTGAAATTTTGAATATGGCTAATCGATTAAGTTTAACATTATGATAATTGTTCAATCACTATAGTAACATGTAACTTCTACTTAAAATTAGCATTGTCCATATCTGATCTTATATGTTATTATATTTGCTTTTGTATATTGCTTTGTTCTTCTGACATGTATTTGGAGAAAAGTAATGGACATATGTAGTGAAGAAAAGATGATGAACCAGAGACGGCATTATACCAGAAGTTTTTGTCCAACCGCCAATGACTCATGCGGAGCCTCGTACTTGGGGGTTCCATTCATCAAAGGTATTCAGATTTCTAGATCTGGCTATCTTTGGACAACTGCCGACAAGGGAGAATGCATCTTCATATGAGCAAATATTTCAGAAGATTGGTGTCATCATAGTGCTCTTGGTTTTCTTATGTAATCTTATATTTTATTTAAGTCTAGGACTTATGTAAGTCGAGTTGCACTGGCAACTATAAAGCAGATCAGTCCAGTCAAATAGTCTAAAACCAAGCCACCCAGAAATCAAGCCAAAAATATCTTAAACCTATCCACCAAACTAGTCCACATACAAACTTGGATCTACCTAAAATTGGTAAAGCGAACTAGGACCGAATTTGCACCGAACTCAGTCACCTATTTTGTATAAAATCATCTAGTTGTTATATACCTAATTTTGTAGCCTCCAACGTTTGAAAATTCAAATAATCTCTACCGAATTTTGGCCGAACTCGGTTTGGTAATAACCTATAAATAGAGTTGAATTTTCACATTCTTACTCACTTAACCATTCTTAATCTTTCTATCCTATAGTGAGTAAACTCTCTGAGCCTAAACTTTATTATCTCCAAGATCAATTCCCAGCCTTCTAGTATCAAGTGCGATCTCGGTTAGAAGTTGTTCGAGTTGTAAAAGCTTAGTTCATCAAGCTCTTCTTCTGTGTAAAGTCCGTGTGTCCTTCGTATCAAACGCACGTGTGTGAAGTTGCGAGCCTTCAGATCAAAACTCTTGGTTATAAGAAGTTAACAAGCCTTTAGATCAAAGCTTGTGATTCACTATTGATGATTATAGTAGATAAAACTCCGAGCAAGACTTCTCGGGCCAGGACTAGTTCTCTCAGAGGTAAACCAGTATAAAATCTTGGTGTTTGCGCTTACTCTCTTACTCTTACTACTTTACTTTACTGTCTTATTTTTAATTGTTAATAGTGAACTGCCTTCACTCTGCTTAATTTTAAATTGGTTAGTTTATTTTGTTGTACTCTATTCACCCCCCCTCTAGAGTTACCTTACGGTCCTTCAATTTTTTGGGCAGTCTAGTTCATGACCGACTACTATGATCAGTTGATGATTTCTGAGCGGGACTTCCAAGGAAGCTGCGAGGCCAGCTAGAGCGTCTGCCTCGATATTTTGTAGTCGGGGCACGTGCTCTATGAAAAACCCGTCAAAGGTGGAGATTATATTTAGAGTGGCTTGGTGGTCAGGGATTAAACCCTCATGCCAGAATTTGTACTCAGCTCGGACCTGGCTGACTATCAGCTTGGATTCATTGTAGGCCTCTATGTAGTCAACTCTTATATTTTTAGCGAGTTAGAGCCTGATAATAAGAGTATTGTACTTTGCCACATAGTTGGAGCATGGTTCTCTGAGAGAGTAAGCGCAGTTGATGACCAGATCATCGAAATAAATCAATACTATCCTGACTCCATCGACGATATCGCCTTTTGGCCCCGTTCTTGATCACCGTTGAAGAACATTCATAAAACGGACTCTATGCTCGTTATATTTGAATCCAATACTTCATTTGAGATCTCGTCATTGACAGTTTTGGCACCGGATGGGCAGCTAAAAATTCGGCCAATGCTTGGCCCTTGTCTACCTTTTAAGGAACAAATACCATGTCGTATGGTGACAACAGTTTTACCTATGTAGCCAAGTGGGAATTAAGCACCCCAGGCTTGGTCATGAGAACCCTGAGAGGATTAACTCGCAAGATCACATAGATTATTTTCCTATCCGTGTAATGGAGGTCTTTTGGATAGAGAAGACCAAAGCAAGACACCCTTCCTCAACGGGGTTGTATCTGTGTTTCGTGCCGACCATCATTCTGTTGAGATAGTAGATAGACTGCTCATGACCCGTATTACTCTTCTCGGCTAACAGAGCACAGAGAGAGTGATCCATCAAACGTAAATATAGCAAGAAGGGTCTTCTCACAACGGGGGCTACCAAAACTGGGGGATATGTAAGATATTTCTTGATATCGCAAATGCTTGCTGGCATTCTTCAGTCAAGACAAAGGGGACTCCCTTCTTCATAAGCTAAGTGAAGGGATGACATCACCTAGAAAGGTTTGATAAAAACCTCTTGATATATGGCAATCTCCTTTGAAGGCCGTAAAGTTCTCTGAGATTTTTTGGCGAATGTATTTCAAGGATTGCTTTAGCCTTGTCAGGGTCTATGAGAATACCCTTTGAAATTATGACAAAACCCAAGAATTTGACGCTTGAGACTCCCATAAAGAACTTTGTTGGGTTCATCCTCAGCTGGTGCGTCCGTATTTGGTCGAACACCATCCTCAGGTCTTGGAGTAGTCGTCTTGGAAGCGACTTTTGACTGTGATGTCATCAATAAAATACTCAATTTTCTTACGCAGATGTTCGCGGAAGATGGTGCTCATAGCTCGCTGGTATGTAGCACCTGCATTCTATAGGCCAAAGGGCATGACTGTATAGCAATATACTCTATCAGTGTTCGCAACAATATATGCTTTTTGTCGTTTGGAAACATATATATTTGGTTATAGCCCAAGAATCCGTCCATAGAGTGCATACGCTCGAAGCCACATGTGTTATCGATCATTATGTCGGTAATCTGAAATGGAAACTCTTCCTTTGGATATGCTGTATTTAGATGACGAAAGTCTAAGCATATTCGGATCTTTTTATTCTTCTTGATGACGGACACGATATTGTCCACCAACTATCTGTTTATTTACTTTAGCTTCAATGGCGTTCATGTTATCCGGACGAAACTATCGTTGCAGCTGCTTCACTAGCTTAGCATTTGGCAAAAAGTTGAGTTTGTGGACTATGATATGGAGGGTCCAATCCTGGCATATCTTGATAGATCTAGTCAAAGACGTCGATATACTTCCTTACGAGCTGCAGTAAGGATTCACTAACTTCATCGGACAGACTTTTATTGATGAAGATAGGTTTAGGTGCAGATTGATCGCTCAGATCGACTTGTATGACTACATCCTCAGTGGGAGGTTCTCATTGCTCGAACCGTAGCTACCACTGTGCGTCTAGGCGTTTGGCCCATAGCATAACCTCGAAGGGTTTAGGTGGGTCGATGCCATGTTGATAAATATTGTTTTCTTGAGCATTTCTCCAATGCTTGTATCGGAGTCCTAAGTGAAGGACTCTGAAGAGTGAGAATAATATTTGCCTTCCTCCTTCGAACCTTCGGGAGTTGATGGAGGCGTGACGTATCCAAGACCATACCAAGTCTTGTAGTAGTAATCCTCGGACTTGCCTGCAGGAGCGAGGAGATGGAGCGACAACCGTTGACCTTTGCCATAATTCAGGCCTTGGTTCTTTTTAAGATCATAACCCATATTCTGGATAATGCACTTGGTTTGTGAACTGTAGCGATATATTTGCATTCTTTCGCCTTCAGGTTCTGGTTCTTGCTCCTCTGGGATGAATAGCTAAGGATATTTAACCCTACCGAAGATGATGGTTTGTATCCCCTCCTCCTTACTGGAACTATAAAGTAGAAGTTTTTACTAGGGAGAATTTGGTTCACTACATAGGTGGTAGTCACATGTGTATACAGTTGTAGGTTGTCACCCTCACCTTTTCACTCAAGGGTAGTTTGGTAATTGACAAGGGTATTTAAATTTTAGGATTTATTTGTATTTAAATATTGTGCATGCATGATTAATTAATTATTATATTATTAATGTTAGTTGTAGATTTATTTTAGACTTGTATAGTGGACCTAACCCATTTATTAGATGCATGAACCAACATTTTGGATGAGTTTAGTTTGAGCCCATAAAATAGGCCCATGGATTAGGAGTTTGTATTAATTAGTGAAACCATTAGACTAGAACCTTCCTTCCCTAATTAATTTCTTCATGAGAGGCTCCAAGGGTTAATTGAGTCATTTTAAATAGCTTGGGAAAGGGTTATATGGCCGGCCATCTCTAGAGGAGAGAGAAACCAATTCACTTCATAAATTTCTAATTCTTTATATCTACATTCTTTCCTCTTTTAATTTCTTTCATTCTCTCATCAATTCTCCACCAATTCATCACAAATTCCTTTCCAAATTCTTCATTTAGGCTTCTATATCAAGGATCTATAATAAGGAAGCAAGAAGCAATGAGGAGGAGGCCAAGATCTGCAAGGAGAGGAGCTACTTTGCACTTGGGGACTTTGCATTGGGAATCCATCTCCCAATAGGTACATTTTAGTTTTCTTCTTTCTAATAGACTCTAGATCTGAGATTTAACTATGATAAACCAACACACATGCATAGGCTACCCATAGAAATTAGTTTTAGGTTCATCGGAGACCTACGGTAGAAGTTATGTGCATTTTGGTGCAAATTTAGGCGACTTCTGAGATTGGCACATATAGTGGTTGTTATTGGGTATAATAAATCTAAATGACATATGATTGCTTATTTGTGACTAGTGTCATATCCACAATTGGATACGTGTAGGCCGTATCTCGTCAATTTGACGAAACAAGTTGATTTTGGGGGTTTTCCTCCAACATGGGGCCTTGTTCATATCACATTGCGACACGGACACGTAGTTATTCTAATTAAATTACGTATTATTCATAATTAGTGTATTAGACTTGTTTATGTCCTCCTGGATGTGTTTGATTGTGTGTTAGAGCTGTATCGCAAGCGTATCATAGAAGTAGTGTGATACAGGTGCGGTGCACTCCACATGTTTGATATTTTGCCTTAAATTCTATACGTACAAGTGTATTTATGTATATCTAAATATTATTATATATATATATATATGCATATATTACTGTATATATGATTTGTGTATTTAAGTGTATATGTGTGTATATACTAGTTTATATAGTTATATATATATATATATATATATATATATATATATATATATATATATATATATATACATATAGATATATATCACTACATACACTTACACACACACACACACACATATATATATATATATATATATATATATATATATATATATATATATATATATATATATATGTATGTATGTATGTATATATGTGTTTGTGTTTATGTATATATATATATATATATATATACTTTGATGTGTACAAGTGTGCTATGTAGTATTCTAATTGTATTGGTGTATGAGGAGGTCAATGAGCAGTCGGGCATTCATATAGTGCAGAGCAATGTGAGGGTCTCGGGCAATTCAGCAAGAATGGAGAAGAGCCAATGTACAGTCTTCAGTTCACACAGCACAACTCGGGAAGAGGTCGCACAGCCAACTGTGCAACCCAGCATGGAGGGGGGCTCGAGAGCGACTGCATTCAGCAGGGAGCTTTGTGCAGCTCGTACACTGCTGGCAGAGGCAGCTAAGGGCAGTGGCTTTTAGTCGAGCAACGGCTCGGATAGCAACAACAAGAGAGGAAAGGTGTGCCTATGCAGTCCCCACAGCACTGGTTCAACACATTTCCTCAATAGCAGTTACAGTCAAGCATAGAAGGGGCCTCGGGCCACTGCACATTTGGTTTCAGTACCTTGTAATGCTGCACAGTATCAGTGTGGTATCAGTTCATTGTGCGAGCCCAGTATCAGGGTTGGTACCATTTTAGTTGTTCAGTTTTGTTAGTTGGGTTTGAGGATTTACAAGGTATGGTTTTTTTAGGTAGTTAACTTATTTGGTTAGCATTTTATAGTGTTAGAGTTAGTTAGTAAGATAGGTATTTTAGTGTTAGTATCAGTTTCAGTGATGAGGTATGGGTTTATGTAATTAGTTAGTTATATTTTTAGTGTGAAGTATTTATATATAGTTAGTTAGATATGTGTTTGGTAAGTTAATATTATGTTGAGTTAGTTATATATAGCTATATGCATTATGTATATAAGTAGTGTGGTATTATATGTTTAGTAGTTAGATACTTATATAGCTAGTGCTTGAGGTATTATGTATATGTGTATTAGTATATATTAGTTTGGGGTTTAATTTATATATGTATCGGCTATATCAATAGTGGTTTTGGATTACCTTGGAATACCATGGTATTACCAAGGTATTGGGCTGATACCCAAGGTATTGAGTTTGGGTACTGAGATAGGTGCGATACGCATTGGTTCAAGGCCAAGGTATCCCATTTCATTTGTATTGATTTAGTATTATAATATATGACTTGTATATATATCTAAAACACTATTTTTTATATAAATGAACTTGCGTAACTTAGGATACGACTTTTTGAATGCCTTTTAGTATCTTAGCCTTGCTAGTATAGCATAGCTTTATAGTACATTGACTTAGTCACTTAGTATTAGACTCTTGCAACCTAAATTTCATTGGTTTGACCTAAAAATGGCTTTTTCACCTAGAATTGCATCAACTTAATTGATTTTCATTCTTGAACCTTGTATTGATCTTGACACATTAATTTTACGGACTGGTACTATATAGATCCCGTCAGGAGATGTTATCCCCTACTGTGTTCAGCGGGTACTCGTATACATTAAATCTCATCGTGTATATTGTTATTGATTATATTTTGGGTTCACACACTGCTCGTATTCAGTGTGCATATTCGTATACATCTACTGCTTGTGTTCGGTGGTTATGATATTCGTGTACACCCAGTGCTCGTGTCAGTGGTTATATTTCGTGTTCGTAGCGTATCGTGATTGGATCCATCGGTATTAGTTGGAGGTGGAAGAGTAGGAGTTGATTATGTGATCAAAGCCCCATTATTACATCGTGTATATTCTGGTTACATACCTCACTTGTAATTATCTTACCTGATCATGTTCACCCAACCCGATCACATATTGAACTTGTATTCTGAGGCACATTAGTTTATATTGCAATTATTTTATCATATTGCTGATATTCATATTGTTGATCTATATTCTCGTACATTACCTGTATATCTATTGTTCATCATTCATATGTTTAGTAATCTTATATTTCATTTCTATTATCTGTTTATATATTCGATTATGCTATTAAAACTGCTTTCAGAGGTATGTACTTTACTCCAATCCTGACTGGATATATTTTTTCAGATAATTAGCTTATAGAGCAGTGTCCCACATTCTACGGGCCGCAGGACGACATACCTATAGAGGATACTCCTATAGACCAGGAGGACTTAGTTGTAGAGCCCGAGGAGGTCTAATTTATTTTTGTTCGCATGTATTAGACTATTACATTATGGAGATTCACAGTTGTATATTATTTCAGATTGTGAATTATATCTTATTCTTTCATTCGCTATTCCATTCATGTTCTATCTTCCTTAGTTTATTTTGTGATTGAGATTAGTTATACTAGTGAGATACCATATTGTTCCTCCGTTTGGAATTGAGACGATTCACATGTACCATATTATATTATTAAGATATTAGATAGTTAGAAATGACCCAGGCAGCATTCTACCGTCGATTCTGCGGCGTAGGCTGGACGTAACCACGTACTCGTGTCCGAATATCTGGGTGCGGGTCATGACACATTTTTAGTGGTGGCCCATGCAAGTCTAGATAGATATTATAGTTGTGCTCATCTAAAGTACTGCTATGACCCTGCTTTAGGAAACATGATTTAGGCTGAGAGTTTACTCAATCACAACTAGGAAACATTCTAAAAATCTATTTTTGCAAATCCTTCCCTATTTAATATTGCTTTTCTTTGAATAAAATTTTATCCTTCTTTGTTGATATCGTATCATATTAGATATTGATTCCTTATTTCAATCTATCTTTAGGATGCCACCGAAGACACGTTTCCAGCGCTCAGGTGCCGCGACAGCACGATCAGTTACTTTATCACCCTTGATGGCAGCACCCTCAGACGATTGTCCATCACCTATACTCAGGAGGTCAGCTTTACCGGTCCAGGTGGGCGTATCTACAGCAGCTTTTGGAGGTGCTCCACCACAAGTACCGAGGACAGCATAGACAGTTTTCGAGGATCTTCCACCTAGACCACCGATTGTCGATCAGACGAAGATATTTATGCTCTTCCAGCAGATGATGGAGGCACAGCAGCGACAGTTAGAGGTCTTGCAACAGAGCGTTGAGAACGCTCCCCAGATCGTACTTGTAGCCATTGAGAGAGCTTCCACAGTCCAGCCACAGATGATACCACCTCAGTTTATTTCGCATCAGCCGAGGCCGGGTACCATCATAGACTTTAAGAGGATGGGCCTGAAGGACTTCAAAGGCACAAAGTAGATTATCTATGAAGATGAGTGGATCGAAGACATCGAGCAGAACCTGCAGCTGGCGCAGATTCCAGAGATGCTATAGATAAAGGTAACGGGTTGTATGTTGATTGATATTTTATTGACGTGGTTCCGGATAGACCCCAGGATTGTAGTACTAGGACTCTCTTGGGAAGCCTTCAAAGAACTTTTCAAGGAGAAATTTTTCCCAGACGTGGCTCTTACATCTTTGGAGAGTCAGTTACAGTACCTCGTCCAGGGAGGCATGTCAGTAGACGAGTATGCGGCGGAGTATTGCCGACTAGGTCACTTCATGGAGAGTCAGAACCCTAGAGACAGAGCCAGGAAGTTCAAGAAGGGCCTGAACCGGGAGGTCAAATCCCACACCAACGGAGATCCTACTGCCACCTTTGAGGAGATTCTCAGGCAGGTGCAGAGAGCGGACGATGACTTAGAGCTTGGCTCTAAGAGGCCGAGGGAGCCAGGAGGATCCAGCACCAACACGGGTCAAGCAAAGAGGCCTCACTTCCAACAGCAGCACCAGAGGCCTTACCAACACCAGAGGCAACAGTATCACGGGCTAGCTAGAGCGCCTGCTCAGCAGATGCATCAGATCCAGAGAGTAGCATTTCCTTGCACCTTCTGTAAGAAGCAAGGACACGGATGGGATACATACAGGATGAGGCAAGGTCAATGCTTATTCTGTGGATCGAGAGATCATCAGTTGCGGACTTGTCCTAAAGTCCCAACTCGTCCAGTTCACGGTGGAGGACAGGCACAGAGGGCACCCGCTAGACCACCAATGGGACAGCAGCAGAGAGGACCTCTTCTATCCCAGCAGCAGCAGTTTGCCCTGCATCAGTAGCAAAGAGAAGCACAATAACAGGGGTAAGCTTTTGCCTTGCCTGTCGAGGAGGATGAACCGGTTGGCAATGTCATCTCAGGTTCAGTTTATCTTAATTTCTTTCCAGCTCATATTTTGTTCAATTTTGGTGCTTCTCATAGCTTTGTATCTGTATCTTTGGCTTTGAGGCTTCGCCTTGAGTCTGAACTGTTGGCACAGACTTGCAAGATCATGACCGGGGGTGGCATTATCCTGGTCAGTAATGTTTACAAACACTAGAGAGTTTATTTGGGAGGCCGAGAGTTGAGCGTATGTTTACTCGTAATGCCACTTTTGAGTTACGATATAGTACTCGGGATGGATTGGTTGAGTAGGCATCACGCTAGTATAGATTATGGTGGAGGCAAAATTTTATTTTAGACACCAGGAGAGCCGGAGTTCGAGTTCGTTCGAGGAGCAGAGCAGGGCGAAGGTGATTTCTGTGGATCTTTGGTAGAAGAGCAAGAGCTGCCACATCTGTTGATTGTAGAGTTCTTAGATGTCTTTCCCGATTAGTTGTCGGGGTTGTCGTCGGACAGAGATATAGAATTCTCTATAGATTTGGTGCCAGGCACAAAGTCGATATCTCAGCACGTCTATAAAGTAAACAACAGCGAACTGGCAGAGTTGAAAAAGCAGGTGGATGAGTTACAAGACAAGGGCTTTATCCATTCCAGTTCATCACCATGTGGTTCTCCTACACTTTTTGTACCAAAGAAGGATGGATCGATACGTATGTGTATCGGCTACAGGGCACTTAATAACCTCACTATCAAGAACAAATACCCGTTGCCATGGATTGATAACTTGTTTGACCAGTTGAGCGGAGTGAAGGTATTATCAAAGATAGACTTGAGGTCAGGGTACCACCAGGTGAAAGTGAAGAGGGAAGACATCCCGAAGATAACTTTCAGGACTCATTATGGGCAGTTCGAGTTCTTGGTGATGCCATTTGGGTTGACCAATGCCCCGGCAGTGTTCATAAACATGATGAACAAGGTTTTATCAGTACCTGGACCAATTTGTTGTAGTCTTCATAGATGATATTCTGATATATTCAAAGGCCCCAGAGGAGCATGAGCAGTACTTGAGGATAGTTTTGGAGACCCTCAGGAAGGAGAAGCTGTATGGCAAGTTATCAAAGTGTGAATTCTTCCTTTATAAGGTTGAATTTCTCAGGCATGTTATTACAGGAAAGATAATCTCGGTGGACCCGAAAAAGATTTCAGCAGTTGAATCATCGTCTACCCTGAGTTCAGTAGCAGAGATCAGGAGTTTTCTTGGATTACCAGGCTATTACCGGAGGTTTGTTCAGGACTTTTCTAGACTTACAGAGCCGATGACTAGACTAACCAGGAAGGACATAGAATTCGCCTGGACTGAGGATTGTCAGTCAACATTTGAGGAGCTGAAGAGGAGATTGACTACACCTCCCATCTTGACATTGCCATCAGGAGCTGGTGGATTTTCCATTTATAGTGATGCATCAGGGAAGGGTTTGGGTTGTGTATTACAGTAGCACGGGAAGGTAATTGCCTATGCTTCTAGGCAATTATGTCCGAATGAGAACAACTACCCTACCCATGACTTGGAGTTGGCAGCGGTTATCTTTGCTCTCAAATTATGGAAACACTACTTATATGGAGAGAGAGTGGAGATCTTTACAGACCATAAGAGCTTGAAGTATGTGTTTACATAGAAAGAGCTTAATATGAGGCAGCGATGATAGTTGGAGCTGATGAAAGACTTCAATATATCTTTGTAGTACCATCCAGGGAAGGCCAACGTAGTCGCGAAAGCCTTGAGCAGGTATCCCATGGCTATGTGCTTGATGAGAGACAGATATTTATTGGCAGATCTTGACAGTTTGGGCTTTAAGGCAATGATTCCTGGAGTCACAACACAGATGTGGAGACTTAAGGTTCAGTCGGAGCTGATGGACCGGGCTAGAGCCAGATAGTATGAGGATGAGTCTCTTAGGAGCATCAGAGCACAGGTCCAGATCGGGTTGGCAGAGGACTTTATCATCGCAGATGGTGGATCATTGCGACACTGTATATCACTACCATATTTCAGAATAGGGGTATTTTTATCTTTTTATTTATTTAATTTAATGTGTTAATATCTTATGATATTTATTTATATTTAATTGCTGTGATTTTATTTGATTATTGTACCTTACCGTTGCTTCGATATTTGGAGCACTACACTAGCTTTTGCCTTCCAACAAGTTTTACATCCTTGTCCTAGACATGCCAGTGTTCTATTTTGATCCTTGTGTAACTCATAACTATGCCCTTGTGTGCTTTGTTTTAGTCGCACAATATTCATTGCATACTATTATATTTAATTCTATATAAATTTCATTTTATATCCTTGTGCGTTCCAATCAAAATTGGAGACACAATCTCGACATATTTTGTGCAACCCAAATTATGATAATATTCTATTCTGAGTTTTCTTCATTCATGACACTTGTGCCCACCTAATTTTAATCCTATGTACGTCCAATTAATTTTAGAACACCAATTATATTAATTTTAAATTAATTTAATCCAAAAACCCTATTTTGTGCAATTTTCTAATTGTTGGGCACTTTTATGCAAAAGTGCATTGAGGTGTCTACACTCCATTGGACCAAACACCTGAAGAAACCATATTTTCCTTCATTGATTGGCCATGTGAATTTTCTTCATAATTTAGGAGTGTGTAACACTCAACATCAATCCCTCAACAAACCTTAGCCCTCTATTTTGAAACAAACCAAATCATAGCCCTTTAAAATATTTACATGTAGAATGAAACCCAATTCTAAGGATGTATACTGGCCCAACACCCTAGGTCAACCTTAAAACCCTACTTCTCCATATACATATATATATATATATATTCTTTATTTTTATCATCCCCATCACCCAAGACCTAAACCTAGCCGACACCCCTCTCCCTCTATTGTTCACCGCCAGAATCGCGATCACCTCCTTCGACCGACCCGTCACCCCCATCAACCTCTATCAACCCGCCTGTACGCCATGACCAACCGGACCTCGTCGGATCCCTAACCCTCATAACTCGACTGAACGACAGAAGCCGCCATCGTGGTTTCCACTCGCCTAAACCCGACTGTCCCTGTCCTTATCTATCGACACCACCACCACGACCACAGTGCCCCGCCGGCCATCTTGACCTCCCTCAACCCATCACCGCCTGAACCGTAACCCGACCACCCATCCACCATCCCTCGATGACTCTACGATAGCAACTCGCCTGATCCCGACTTCCCTCTCACCTGAGACTTCCCTCGACAGCAACTGGACCAGACCGAGCCTCGCCTGAGAAACAACAGGAGCAGCCGAGCCTCTGCGTGACGCAATCGAGCACCACCTCGATGTCGAATACTCCCTCGTGCACATGCACGCCGAGGCCAAGGTGCAAAGTGTTTTCTCTTATGATTTTATGTACGTGTGAATGACGTTAGGATTTAGCGTATTATGTCATGATAAGTTCGTTAGAAATTCATTGCAAGAGACCATACAATAAACCCAAACTCATATGCGTATACGTACGCGTATGTGTATAATGATCAAATTGGTATATATATAAATATATATATAAATATATATATATATATAAATATATACATATATATATATATATATATATATATATATATATATATATATATATGTATATTGTGTGGGAATTAAATGCTAATACTAGTTATGACTATATTTGTATATGTACTGTATGACCCTAGGTTAACTGTAGATTTTTCCGTATAATTGTATATACTATATGACCCTGAGAATTGTAAGTTGACTGCCTTGTGTACACTGACGTACTGGCGAGACATGTGTTAGTGATTGATTGTCTGATTATGCACAGTATTTGAGGACGTGACACCCGTGCAGCTAGACGCATATTTGACCCTCTTAGATGACAAGTAGCACCCCTAGCGTAGTATCTGAGTTCAGTGTACTTATGATTATGTGTATGTTAGTGTATCGACTGATTCTGTATTATTATTAAATAATGTCTATAGGACTGTTGGATTATTCAGACAAGACCTCGGAAAGAAGATATTGGTATTTTCAGCAGAGGACCACAGGCGATGTCACTACCATATTTTAGGAAAAAGGGTATTTTAGTAATTTTCTATTTAAATAAATATTGTGCATGGTAAATAATTTTTGTTGTATTATTTAATTGTTGTTGGATGTTATTTAATTATTTTGGACTTATTTTAGTAGACCCAACTAGTGTAGTTTGGACCCATGGACCAACATGAATTAAATAGTTAGATTTGGCCCATTTAGAAAGCCCATAGTTAAGGAGATGGATTAAATTAATTAAGTGATTAGACAAGAAGCTTCCTTCCTTAATTATTTCTTCATGAGAGGCCCCAAGGGGTACATTGGACATTTTATAATTGCTTGGGAGAGGGGCAAGGCCGGCCTATTAAAAGAGGGAGGAAATTTCTCTCTCCTCTCATTCTCATTCTCATTCCAAATCTAGATCTAGAATTTCCCACTCCCAAATTTCCTCCATTCCCATTCCAATTCCCTATCAAATTCATTCCAAATTCTTCCCAATTCACCATTAGAGAAGGAGGAAGCAAGGATCTAGAAGAAGGAAGCAAGGATCTACAAAGAGGAGCAAGGATCTACAATTTGGAAGCAAGTTCTTCTCAATTGGAGGTTTCATTGGGAATCCATCTCCCAATAGGTATAATTCAGATTTTTCAATTTTAATAGCTTCTAAATCTGAGATTTAATCATGTAAAATCAACCTATATGTTTGTACTACCCATAGGACTTTGTTTTGTATTCATAGGAGACCCATGGAGAAAGTTATGGTGCTTTTTGTGTTAATTTTGTTGGAATTCCGAATTTATATTTTGTTGTGTGTATCAATTGATCCTATAGATCAATTGGACATGAGCTTATGTGTTTGGGGCTAGTGTCGTGTCTATAATTTGGTACATGTGGTTCGTATCCCAACTATTTGGTGATACGTGTCATTTTGGGAGGTTTTCCTCCGACACGGGGCTTTGAACATGTCGTATTTTGACACGGACACATAGATCTACTTTTGACACTTTGATTTATTCATAAATATTATTTGTGATTTGTTTGTATTCTTTGGGGTATAATTGGTTGTGTGTTGGACTCGTGTCACATGCGTATCCTAGATCTAGTGGGATACGGTGTGATACTCTCCAATTGTGTAGATTTTTGAATAGATCTAATTATGTATGGTTTAAATTCTTCAATTATAATTAGTAAATATATATAGATATTATATATTTATTTTGTGTATTTATTATAGTAATTATTGTAGCATAGATCTATATATTTTTGTGTGTGCTAATATGATGTACAAATATAATATGTAGCTTTCTTGCATGTAATTATATATGTACTTATGTTAATAGTATAAATTATACATAAATGTTTTATAAAATATATTTATGTGTTTAATTGTGTAATTATATTATTTATAATTATTATGTAATTATTTGTATATTAATGTATATATTTTAGGTGTGCTTCTAGCCATGTAAAATATGAACATTAATATGTGCATGTGTTGTAACTATTGGTATTTAATTATAAGTTTATATGTGTATATATATATAAGTATATAATTATTTATTTATATATATGTATTGTGATTATTATTGCATATATATATTTATATATATATATATATACTTTTATATTTTTATTTGTTTTGGTGACAGTGGTTTCTATGACAGTGAAACTGTCATTATTTGGTCTGAACAGCAGCCGCTGTACAGTGGTCAGCATTAATGACAGATCTGTCATTAATGCTGCGGCAGTTTTGAGCGGCAACCTTTCAGCGATATTTTTTTTGTGACAGTTTGAAACTGTCAGCAAACTGTGACAGCAGCGGTTTTGTATATGGAGTTTCTGCGACGAATTTTTAGTGACAGTCAAGACTGTCACTATTAAACCTGTTTTATTTTATCTTGTTTTGTTCACTATTTTCAGTGACGCTTTGGCAGTTTTAAATCATATTTTATATATTATTATTGTATATATATATATGTGTATATATATGTGTTTTGTATAATATTTGTAATAATATATTATGTTATTTGTATACATATTGGTTTATATATATATTATTTTAGGGTATATATTATTTGTATTAGTAGTATACTTTGTGTGAGTATGATTTGGGATCTAATTTTTATTCCTAAATTGTTGTATTTTATTTCTATATTATTTATATAGATTTCTTGTGAGGTTGACCTTGGTTTGACTTTAGTTGACTTTAGAGTTGACCATAGTTGACTTTTGACTTAGAATTTATTTATTGACCTAGGAGTTGACTAGTTTGACTTGTTCTCTTTCCGGGACCTTGTATTAATGTGGTATTCCATATCTAGGTCTTCGAGGCACCGAGTCAGACATCTGTGAGACTGTTCTTTGGATTTCAGGCGAGTACATTCTCTGATAGTTTCTCATTTATGATATCCTCTATGTTCGTTGTATCTAGTGTAGATTTACATGTTTCTCTCGATACTATGGTTACACGGATTGGTATATCCGGATCTCGTCATGAGATATTATTCCTTGGTATATGGTGCATATGGTGCAAGTATTGTTTCATTGGTTATCTTGTACATGTACAGACACCGATTCTCGGGGAGACTAGCTATCTTCTTGGGGAATCTAGTGCCATAGCATACCATGGTTGGATCTATTATACCAGTTGGGGGTGGGGAGTATTAGTATAGATATGTGATCAAATCACTATTGAATAAAGTATTGGTAAGCGAATAGTGTTGATCATGCACCGCACGTATGATTAGCCAGGCCGCATTGTATCTTGCCCAAGCCGATCACATGTTAAGCTAGTACTCACACACTTAGTCATTAGTATTATTGTTTCATTGGCATATTGTTCATTATTGTATTTCTTTCCAGTATTTCCTTATTGTCTATATATCTCTTGTATCTATTTTGTGCATCTTGTTTATCCACAGCTATTTACTGTTACATAGTTTTTATCATGGATTAGAACTGCTGTTAGAGATGTACTCTGCTCCTTTCCTGACTGGATATATTTTTCCAGATGACACTGAGGAGTACCCTACCTATTATGGACCCCAGGATGTTGTGGGTTTAGATTCGGAGACCCTGGCTCAAGAGGGACTTATCCCAACTGAGATAGTTGACCCTGGAGTGTAGCTTGTAGTATGATAGTATTCTTTTGTACTGGATTTATCTCCAGCTTATTTTTGTTACTCTTCAGACTCATTGATGTATTATTTTAAACTCATGAGTTGATGACTATTCTATTCTTATCTGATTCGTGTTCATTCTATCTTAGTTCTGTGATTGAGTACACTATCTTTTGGTGGTTCATTATATTAGATAGACTTTCTAGACAGCGTTCTACCGCCGATTCTGCGGCGTAGGCTGGGCGTTGTTTTCGACTAGTACCCTTACCCCGGGTGCGGGTCGTGACACGTTTTTGGTGGTGGCCCATGCAGGTCTAGCTTCACAAGTATGTGATGTCGTGGTAGTGCGACAACTTAGTTGTACTACTGCGAGCCTGCAATAGGATATAGGATATAGGCTGAGATACTCAATCACATCTAGGAAAATTCTTTTGATTTAACTATTCTCCTTTGATATTGATACTTGATCTCTTAAACTGTCCTTCTCTTGATGTCTTACATCTTGTGCCATATTGATTCTTTCTTTCGCTTTGTCTCAAGATGCCGCCTAAGACTAGATCACAGCAAAGGAGAGCAGCTTCTGAGAGGTCTGCGACATCCCGAGGGCCTGCATCAGTCACTTCTCTGGTGATTGGAGTGTCAGCTGCTTTCGGAGGTCCACCACCTACTCAGAGGACTGTGCCAGCTGTATCTGAGGGGCTTCCACCTCCACCTCCTGTGCCAACAGAGGCGTCACAGATGTTTACACTATTTCGTGAGATGCTCGAGGCACAGAGGGCTCAGTCAGAGGCACATTAGAGGCAGACCGGCGTTCTACGGCAGGGCATCGAGAGTGCTCATCAGCTTGCTCGTGCTGTAGTTGAGAGAGGAGTTCCGATCCAGCAGCAGGTTGTTCCTCAAGTTGCTCAGCTTCGGCCAGGCAACATTCAGGACTTCAAGAAACTGGAGCCTAGGGTTTTCAAAGGGACGGAGGGCATCGTCTATGCTGATGATTGGCTCGAGGACATTGAGCGTCTTATGAGGGTGTCCCGTCTTTCTAAAGATCTGAAGGTTGAGGCGGTAGGACTTCAACTGTTCGACGTCGCTCGCACTTGGTTCAGGAATGAGCCAGTTCTAGTTAACGCAGGACAATCTTGGGAGGTATTCAAGGACCTTTTCAAGAAGAAGTTTTTCGCTCGGATAGACAGGCTTGACTTGGGAAGACAATTTGAGAGTCTCATTCAGGGAAGCATGTCTGTGGAGGAATACTCTGCGGAGTTCGGTAGGTTGAGCCGATTTGCAGAGTACTTGGTGAGGGAGCCGGAGGTTCGAGCTATTCGTTTCCGAGAGGGTCTAAACTGGGAGGTGAAGATTCTCATTCCGTCTTTTTATGAGACATACTCGGAGATACTTGCGGAGGCACACAAGGTTGAGCGGGATCTGGGTTTGAAGACCAAGAGAGACCGTAATTCTTTTCTGGGGGCCAACGGCAGTGCAGTATCTGCCAAACGTCCTCATTTCCAGTCCAGACCTTTCTAGCAGCCACAGCAGAACCAGACTCCAACTAGAGCGCCTTTTCACCAGGCACCTCAGCAGCAGAGGCAGTTACAGCAGGCCCCATGCAACTTCTGCAAGAAGCCCAGCCACATCTGGGAAGTTTGCAGGAGGAGGCTAGGAGTTTGTTTGTATTATGGTACTGAAGGGCATCAATCGAGGGAGTGTCCTCGTCGTGCAGTTCAAGGAGCAGCTCCAACTCCGAGGACACAGACGAGACCACCTGCAGCACAGCCGAGGGGACCGCTTCCGACACAGCAGTAGCGTTTTGTCCAGTATCAACAGCAGGGAGGTGCTCGGCAGGGACGATCGTTTGCTATGACCGTCGAAGAGGAGGAACCCACAGGAGATGTCATCGCAGGTTCTATTCTTCTTGATTCCATTCCAGCTTTAGCTTTGTTTGATAGTGGTGCTTCCCATAGTTTTGTATCTGTTTCTTTTGCTCTGAAGTGTAACCTCCGATTTCCTAATTTCTGAAATAATTAGATTTTTATTTATTTTAAATATCCAGTTTATAAAATATTTTCTCCTTGAATTCTTGTATTTGATTTTTGACAATATTTGATTTCAGAGGGTGATTTAAAATTTTTTATAAAAATCATTATTTTCCTAAATATCGATGTATTATAAAATAAATAAATAAATAATAATATATATATATATTTCTCTAGTTACAAATATTTATTGGCTTGAAATCATAAAATTATTTATTTGATAAAATTATTTAAAGGACTAGTTGTTTTCTTCATAATAAATTTTTAAATTCATTTGGGATAGTAAATAAATAAATTACATACTTTCTAAGATTTTGAAATATGAGTTTAATTAGTAGCTAATTAATCAGTTAGCCTTGGAAGCCTCTTAAAACATTTTCTTAAATTATATTTTTCTATTAAATTTACCAGTTTACCGTCTCCCATTCACAACCTCATTTTTTCCCACATGAAGAACTTATTCATGTATAATCTATAATCTGGGCCATTCATTATTTGGGCCAATCCTCACCCTTTATCCCACAACTCTCTCCCTATTTAAAGTCTCTCATCACCATTCCCAAGAAACCCTAGCTAGCCCTCACAAATTCCCACAAGCCAACAACCACTACCATTTTGTGTGCTCGTGTCCGTGTGTCCAGCATCACCGTGTCAGCCGTGTTGGCCTCGGGTCCGACCCCGGGTGTCCTATCGTATCCATTCATTTCCTGTGTCCAGATTTACAATATTACAATCAGATTTTCGTGTCCGACACATCCGGACACATCCACCTCCACCTCCACCACAGCAAACATAATCCTCGTGTCCACCCTCTGGACACACCCCACACCACACAACACACCATCGTGTCCAGCCTCGGACACGATCCACCCCGACACAGCAAACCCAAACCCTAACCTAGATTTCCACCACCGCCGGTGGCCACCTGCAACCACCATCTGGGACTTCCTCCTCGAACCGAGCACCCGCCGCTTTCCTCACCGGAGCCGACGTCGTCGTCGCCGTCCTGTTGCTGCTCCGGGTCAGATCCGCCGCCGACGGACTGGGATCTCCTCCTCGACGTCGAGCCGTGGCCGCCATGGACCTCCTCAGATCCGTCGCCTCGAAGCCGCCGCCGCTCTCGAGTTCCATACCGCCGCCTCAGATCCGGAGCCGACGCCGCCGCCGAGTTCGACAGCCGCCGCCTCGAGCCAAGCTTCCCCGATCCGTCGTCGAGCGCCGCGCCGACGCCTTGCCGGCCCGACCCGGCGAGACTCCTCCGTCGACGACGAAACCCATCGTGAGCCCCTTCTCTCTTTCCCTCTTTCCCTTTCTTCATTTCAGAACTGAGTGATTGAGTGTTTAATTAGATAAGTCATATATTTCATTGGATAGTTAATTAATTATACAATTAGTAGTTAAGTTATAATTAGATTAGTTTAGTTAAGTAGTAATTAATTCTTAATCAGTTGATTATTTATATCAGTTAATTAATTTATTAATCAGTTAATTAAGTTATTAATCAGTATTAATTATTAATCAATAGTTATTTGTAATCAATTAGTTAATTTCTAATTAGTTTAGTAAATAAAATATAATTAGTTTTAATTTTTTAATGTATGAATTTAGTTAATTATTATGTGTAAAATTTAGTTTAGTAATAAATATAAGGATCTTGATTATGTAAAATATAATAATTTTTGGGGGTTTATATTATTAATTAAAAATATAGTTTCAATAATAAAAATAAGATAAAATTTGTTATTTGGACTGGTAACTGAAATTACTAGAGATATATAAATATGAGGGCTTTTACATAAATTCTAGATTTGATAAATAAACTTTTAATGGTAATTATTGTTCAAATTAATTTCAAAATGATTTTTCACGAACTAAGGTGTTACCTTAATTACGAACAAACGACCCTTTCTCTTATTAGCCTGGTATCCTTATCTCGATTTTCGTGCCGAACTCCGATCTTGTACTTCTTTATGTAGTTTCTAGCTATTTGGACTGCTCCGGACTCATTGGAACTAACTGCTACTTCATTTGGGATCATCTTGAGAAGTGTGGCATTATGTACATTCTTCGATTTGTTATATATAAAAATATTGGATTGATAAATATACAAATATGTATTTTGGTATAAAAATATATATATTTATATACATCTATTAGTGTATATACACATATACGTATTTTGTACAATTACTAAGAGACACTTATATATATTATATACATTTTTTATTGGTATATACCCTGAGTGTAAATGTGTATTATATACGTATCCCTACTAGATGAACCTAGTTGACTAGAGCCATGCCTGGCATAGCCCTGAGGCCAGGGTATTTCTACAGTGTGTTAGTGTAGCATCTGATACAAGTGATACTATTATATGTTTATAGGACTGTCGGATTCACCAGACGATACTTTGGGACAGGACATTGGTATCGACAGCTAAGGACCCAAGGCGAGTACATTCTCTGATTAGTTTCTAATTTATGATATCTCCTATGTTCACTATATCTAGTGTAGATATCCATGCTCTTGACACGTTGGTTACACGGATTGGTATACACGGATCTCGTCATGAGATGTTATTCCTTATTCATGGTATAGCTTGTACAAGACTTGTTTCCTTGTTATCTTGTGCATGTACAGACACTGATTTCCGGGGAGGCTTGCTACCTCCCTAGGGAATCCCATGCCATAGCGTACCATGATTGGATCCACTATACCAGTCGGGGGTGGGGAGTATTTTAGTGTAGATATGTGATCATACCTGACCTTACATGCATCATAGCTCACCCCACATCTCACGTCGGGTGCGGCCTGACCATCTCCATGCTTCATAGCTGTTACGTGTGATTAGCCTGACCTCTACATGCATCATAGCTAACCAACGGTTAACCTGACCTTACATGAATCATAGCTAATCACATGTAACCAGCCTGATCAAGTTCCCAAGCCGATCACATGTTAAAGCTAGTACTCATACACTTAGTCATAGGTTCTTGCTCACGGACATATTATTTCTTCTCCTGCATTTACTTACAATATTTTCAGTATTTCTTTTATTTCTCGTACCTATACATGCTTCTGGTATATTTCCATCTAGAACTGCTACATAGTTTATATCATTAATATAGAACTGCTGTTTAGAGATGTACTTTGCTCCTTCCTGACTGGAAAATATTTTTCCCGACTGTGACCTTAGTAGACTGATTTCCGACACACTTGAGGATTGGAAGTTAACGATTGCAGGTATGATTATTTTATTGTTAGACTTGTCTTGTATTTCTTGTTTGTCTTGATATCTCATCGTGCTTTAGTTTGTGTGATTGAGTATTTCTAACATTATTTTATGATATCCACGTCTCCTTATGGAGTTGGGTATTCACGTGAGTTGATTAGATAGTTATATGACCTAGACAGCGTTCTACCGCCGATGCTGCGGCGTAGGCTGGACGTACCCACGCATTCGTGCCCCTAAACCGGGTGCGGGTCGTGATACATTTTAGTGGTGGCCCATGCAGGTCAGACTTCGCTAGTAGTGCGATGTCGTAGTAGTGCGACGTCATAGTTATACTACTGCGTACCTGCTATAGAATATAGGACATAGGATACTAGGATAAGAGAGGATACTCAATCACAAATTATTTGAGAGATTCCTGGGACGACCCTTGAGAATCTCATTATAAATTCTAATTTAAATCCTTCCCCCTTGTTCCCGTCTGCTCTCGCTTGTTGTTATTAAACTTGATCCTTATTGATCAGTTATTAAATTAAAATCTTGGTATCATTGTTGAGTTTGATTCTTGTTGACCAGTTGTTAAATTTAATTCTTGGTATCGTTGTTGAGTTGATTTCATATCAAGATGAATTTTACGGGCTAAAATTTACGGTATCATCTGATGACATATGTTGATGAGGACAGAGAGAAAGGTAAAACGTCTACTTTGGTTATGGACCTTAGAGTTTATCGCAGCCATATTAGCTGTGATGACGAGAACGTAGGAACCTGACTTGGATGTACATACTATAGTTATGAAATTTAGAGTCTCTCGCAGCCATACCGGTTGGCGTGGCGAAGATTCTAGATGACATAATTATAGAGTTGCATACCTTAGTTACGAAACCTATCGTTTATCGCATCTTTGCTTACTGGCGTGGCGAGAATTCTGAGTGTCATAATTTCAGACAGACGTATATGATTATCAGGTTGTATCTTAAATTGGTTCTTAAAGTATCATCTTGAGACTTATCTATTTATGTTATTCCAGGACTTTGTTCCATCGCTTCTTTTCTTTACTAGCAGTAAAGATACCTTCAGTCCTTAACCCAGTTCTTTTGAGCCTTATTTCTTTAAGGATCCTTGTTAGTGTGATAATTAGTGACTTGCAATTTTGGTTATGACTTGTATTAGTTGACTGAGTGTGACTTGTGAGTTGTAAGTGTTTCTTAGTTGTACATGGGAGCATTAGGCATTAATCTAGAGATACCCATAGCATAGTATGGTGTCTGAGCCCGGGTAGCAATAGTTCTATGATAGGTGTTATTATAATTAGTATTGGTATTATACAAAGATGAGTAAGAGTATCAGTGAAAGTTCCAAGAGTTAGTATCAGAGCCGGCATACCCGTCCCGGATAGTCAATAAATTATGTAATTGGATGATCTATGTAAACAATCAAGTATCAAGGAATTGCGTTAAAGATTACTGGAGCATGATGTTCAATTTGATGATTGATACTGGGTGGATCAAGAGTAAAGAAATGTATATACATAAAGGGTTTTAATGAGATGCCATGAGTAGAGAAATATCAATATTGGTAATGAAAGTTGTGAAATATATCACATAATAGTTTAACAGGCTGTAAAAGGTTTAAGAGATATGCTTATACCTCAATCGAGATATGGAACCATATGCCTGCCCTTGAGATTGAAGTAAAGCATGGGTATTATGGAAAGTGCAAGTGATCGTGATTTGTAATAAGTTTGATGAGATAATCTAATGATGCAGCTAGTGTTACCATACCAATAGTGCTAGTGATCCTATATCAAATATTTGTTGAGCAAGGTGCTAATAACAGTAAGTCCTTCGTGCGATGATAATTAGATTGGTGTATTTGTGTGGACCTTGAGTATTAGAGACTGGGAGTATCTATCTGTATACTTGAGGATTTAAAGTTATAAATTGAAGAGTGGGAATGAATTTTAATTTTTAAGAATTTAGAGGAGTTAAGATTTTATGTTATTAAAATTTTGAGTATTCAAATTCAATTCAATAAACATAATCAAAGCTATAAGGATTTTAAAAGTGATTAATTTTTTTTGATATTTGAGTATCTGATTTTGAGGAGGTATATGCATTTTATTTTAAAGTTGTTCGAGAAGTTAAACCTTGACGATTATTTTGAGGATTAATTTTATGTTAGATGAGAGATATGAATATTAATATATGAGTAGATGATATACATGTGTAAGGATCTGGTAATTTGAGCATGATTGAGATGGCACCGCAGACTGACTTGGGTGTCCATCTAAAATTGTATTGGAAAGAGCAGTATTTAGTATGGTGTTGCACTTGACGTATATTTGAGTGATAAGAACGACTAGTATGAACAATTGTAGTAGGAACGGGAACTGATATAGGGTATGGTACTAAAGAGATAGAGGTATCAACTTGGATGCATTATTGAATCATGGTTATATTAGAGATTCTTGGCATCAGATTTTGGCAGTAATAGACAGGTGTGTGCAATACAGATATATTCATGGATCTTGTGGATTAATGATTAGTTGATATGGGTACCAGTGTACAGGAATAGGAATTAGCTAGTGAATGTGTTAGAGTTAAGAGTTTGTTAGAGATAGCAGATACCGCAAGTAATATGTTAGCATGATCCTTCTTCCTTCCTAATGTTCCTTTTTTCGTCTTTTGATTGATTGATTTTCCTAGTACTGTAGTTCGTATTCATGATTTTCTTATTAGGATATAACTAGTAGTACACCTTAACAGAGACTGAAATACCATGACAAAAGATACATGACCTATATATTTTCTTAAATTGCATGGCTGTAGGTTGAATTTTCTTAAACCATGATCATTATGGTTTTGACCATAACAAAGATCTATGACAAAGTTATGACCGACAAAAGAGATAAGAGGATTAAAATTTTGGATGAGTATTAATTTAAATAAAGAATTAAGGGGTTGTTATAACAGAGGTAATGGATCATTGATTGCACAAAAATTGAGGTATGATTGAAATTCGAGGATAAATATTAACTTAAAAAGAGAGTTAAGAAATTCACAGGGCAAAATTGAGGATTTATTAATTTTAGGAAGGTCTTGATATGATTAAATTGATTATTAAAATTTGAGAAAATTAGAGAAATTATCATTTTATCTATTTGATTACAAGATAGAAATTTTATATTTTATATTATGAATGTTGCATTGAAGATTCTAAAAGTATCGCATTGTTGAGTATTTGAGGAAAAAGAAAATCGGGAAATAAAATCGTTAATGGAATAGTGTCGAATTGAATTCTCAGAAGTAGGATTTAGATTTGAATAAGCATCAATTGAATTCGAGTTAGAAGAGTAAGATGATTGATGGATTAGTAGTTAAAATTTAATTTTTTAGGATACGATTTTTATAAATATGCATTGCTTGGATTTTAATTTGGAGGATTGGATATTAAAATCCTGGAGTATTTAGATACGAACTTAAATTTTTTTTTTGGAGGAGTATGACAAAAAGGGGATTTGATTTTTTTAAAACTTGAAGATTTTCAGGAATATGATGTTATAGAATTTTGAAAGGTTGTGAAATAACAATATGGAAGTACTTCATGATTATTTGGTTTGAAATTTAAATTTTGATAGAAATAATACAATGTGTAAATGCAATCATTAAGGACCTTAAATTTCGAGGACGAAATTTTTCTAAGGTGGGTAGACTTGTAACCTCCGATTTCCTAATTTCTGAAATAATTAAATTTTTATTTATTTTAAATATCCAGTTTATAAAATATTTTCTCCTTGAATTCTTGTATTTGATTTTTGACAATGTTTGATTTCAGAGGGTGATTTAAAATCTTTTATAAAAATCATTATTTTCCTAAATGTCGATGTATTATAAAATAAATAAATAAATAATAATATATATATATATATTTCTTTAGTTACAAATATTTATTGGCTTGAAATCATAAAATTATTTATTTGATAAAATTATTTAAAGGACTAGTTGTTTTCTTCATAATAAATTTTTAAATTCATTTGGGATAGTAAATAAATAAATTACATACTTTCTAAGATTTTGAAATATGAGTTTAATTAGTAGCTAATTAATCAGTTAGCCTTGGAAGCCTCTTAAAACATTTTCTTAAATTATATTTTTCTATTAAATTTACCAGTTTACCGTCTCCCATTCACACCCTTATTTTTTCCCACATGAAGAACTTATTCATGTATAATCTGGGCCATTCATTATTTGGGCCAATCCTCACCCTTTATCCCACAACTCTCTCCCTATTTAAAG
Organism: Iris macrosiphon; assembly: GCA_036927795.1. Taxonomy (NCBI): domain Eukaryota; kingdom Viridiplantae; phylum Streptophyta; class Magnoliopsida; order Asparagales; family Iridaceae; genus Iris; species Iris macrosiphon. The sequence goes on from JAYESA010000005.1 coordinate 86,500,421, forward strand.
TCTCTCATCACCATTCCCAAGAAACCCTAGCTAGCCCTCACAAATTCTCACAAACCAACAACCACCACCATTTTGTGTGCTCGTGTCCGTGTGTCCAGCTTCACCGTGTCAGCCGTGTTGGCCTCGGGTCCGACCCCGGGTGTCCTATCGTATCCATTCATTTTCTTTGTACAGATTTACAATATTACAATCAGATTTTCGTGTCCGACATATCCGGACACATCCACCTCCACCACAGCAAACATAATCCTCGTGTCCACCCTCTGGACACACCCCATACCACACGACACACCATCGTGTCCAGCCTCGGACACGATCCACCCCGACACAGCAAACCCAAACCCTAACCTAGATTTCCACCACCGCCGGTGGCCGCCTGCAACCACCATCTGGGACTTCCTCCTCGAACCGAGCACCCGCCGCTTTCCTCACCGGAGCCGACGTCATCGCCGTCGTCCTGTTGCTGCTCCGGGTCAGATCCGCCGCCGACGGACTGGGATCTCCTCCTCGGCGTCGAGCCGTGGCCGCCTCGGACCTCCTCAGATCCGTCGCCTCGAAGCCGCCGCCGCTCTCGAGTTCCACGCCGCCGCCTCAGATCCGGAGCCAACGCCGCCGCCGAGTTCGACAGCCGTCGCCTCGAGCCAAGCTTCGCCGATCCGTCGTCGAGCGCCGCGCCGACGCCTTGCCGGCCCGACCCGGCGAGACTCCTCCGTCGATGACGAAACCCATCGTGAGCCCCTTCTCTCTTTCCCTCTTTCCCTTTCTTCGTTTCAGAACTGAGTGATTGAGTGTTTAATTAGTTAAGTCATATATTACATTGGTTAGTTAATTAATTATACAATTAGTAGTTAAGTTATAATTAGATTAGTTTAGTTAAGTAGTAATTAATTCTTAATCAGTTGATTATTTATATCAGTTAATTAATTTATTAATCAGTTAATTAAGTTATTAATCAGTATTAATTATTAATCAATAGTTATTTGTAATCAATTAGTTAATTTCTAATTAGTTTAGTAAATAAAATATAATTAGTTTTATTATTTTTAATGTATGAATTTAGTTAATTATTATGTGTAAAATTTAGTTTAGTAATAAATATAAGGATCTTGATTATGTAAAATATAATAATTTTTGGGGGTTTATATTATTAATTAAAAATATAGTTTCAATAATAAAAATAAGATAAAATTTGTTATTTGGACTGGTAACTAAAATTACTAGAGATATATAAATATGAGGGCTTTTACATAAATTCTAGATTTGATAAATAAACTTTTAATGGTAATTATTGTTCAAATTAATTTCAAAATGATTTTTCACGAACTAAGGTGTTACCTTAATTACGAACAAACGACCCTTTCTCTTATTAGCCTGGTATCTTTATCTCGATTTTCGTGCCGAACTCCGATCTTGTAATTCTTTATGTAGTTTCTAGCTATTTGGACTGCTCCGGACTCATTAGAACTAACTGCTACTTCATTTGGGATCATCTTGAGAAGTGTGGCATTATGTACATTCTTTGATTTGTTATATATAAAAATATTGGATTGATAAATATACAAATATGTATTTTGGTATAAAAATATATATATTTATATACATCTATTAGTGTATATACACATATACATATTTTGTACAATTACTAAGAGACACTTATATATATTATATACATTTTTTATTAGTATATACCCTGAGTGTAAATATGTATTATATACGTATCCCTACTAGATGACCCTAGTTGACTAGAGCCATGCCTGGCATAGCTCTGAGGCCAGGGTATTTCTACTGTGTGTTAGTGTAGCATCTGATACAAGTGATACTATTATATGTTTATAGGACTGTCGGATTCACCAGACGATACTCTGGGACAGGACATTGGTATCGACAGCTAAGGACCCAAGGCGAGTACATTCTCTGATTAGTTTCTAATTTATGATATCTCCTATGTTCACTGTATCTAGTGTAGATATCCATGCTCTTGACACGTTGGTTACACGGATTGGTATACACGGATCTTGTCATGAGATATTATTCCTTATTTATGGTGCAGCTTGTACAAGACTTATTTCCTTGTTATCTTGTGCATGTACAGACACTGATTTTCGGGGAGACTTGCTACCTCCCTAGGGAATCCCGTGCCATAGCGTACCATGATTGGATCCACTATACCAGCCGGGGGTGGAGAGTATTTTAGTGTAGATATGTGATCATACCTAACCTTACATGCATCATAGCTCACCCCACATCTCACGTCGGGTGCGGCCTGACCATCTCCATGCTTCATAGCTGTTACGTGTGATTAGCCTGACCTCTACATGCATCATAGCTAACCAACGGTTAGCCTGACCTTACATGAATCATAGCTAATCATATGTAACCAGCCTGATCAAGTTCCCAAGCCGATCACATGTTAAAGCTAGTACTCATACACTTAGTCATAGGTTCTTGCTCATGGACATATTGTTTCTTCTCCTGCATTTACTTACAATATTTTCAGTATTTCTTTTATTTCTCGTACCTATACATGCTTCTGGTATATTTCCATCTAGAACTGCTACATAGTTTATATTATTAATATAGAACTGCTGTTTAGAGATGTACTTTGCTCCTTCCTGACTGGAAAATATTTTTCCAGACTGTGACCTTAGTAGACTGGTTTCTGACACACTTGAGGATTGGAAGTTAACGATTGCAGGTATGATTATTTTGTTGTTAGACTTGTCTTGTATTTCTTGTTTGTTTTGATATCTCATCGTGCTTTAGTTTATGTGATTGAGTATTTCTAACATTATTTTATGATATCCACGTCTCCTTATGGAGTTGGGTATTCACGTGAGTTGATTAGATAGTTACATGACCTAGACAGCGTTCTACCGCCGATGCTGCGGCGTAGGCTGGACGTACCCACGCATTCGTGCCCCTAAACCTGGTGCGGGTCGTGACATGAAGCATGGTTTGGTAGCTGAGTCTTTGCTTAGGACTTGCAAGATCATGACCGGGGGAGGCATTATCCTGGTTAATGATATTTGTAAGGATCGAAGAGTTACTCTGGGAGGCCGGGAGTTGAGTGCGTGTCTACTTGTAATGCCACTTTCAAGCTATTACATTGTACTTGGGATGGATTGGTTGAGTAGGCACCGTGCTAGCATAGACTTTAAAGGAGGTAGAGTTTTGTTTGGTTCGCCAGGAGAGCCAGAGTTCGAGTTTACTAGAGGAGCTGCGGAGCAGGACGAAGGCATTATTTGTGGAGCTATGGTAGAAGACAAGGAGTTGCCACATCCGTTGATAGCACAATTCTTGGATGTGTTTCCTGAGGAATTGCCAGGATTGCCACCAGATCGAGATGTTGAATTTTCTATAGACTTGGTGCCAGGTGCAGAACCAATTTCGCAACATGTCTATAGAGTAAACAACAGCGAACTGGTCGAGTTGAAGAAGCAGGTGGACGAATTATAGGATAGGGGGTTTATCAGATCGAGTTCTTCACCATGGGGAGCCCCGGTATTGTTTGTACCGAAGAAGGATGGATCGGTGCGCATGTGCATTGATTACAGGGCTTTGAATAATCTCACTATCAAGAATAAGTATCCTTTACCACGGATTGATGATCTGTTTGATCAGTTGAGTGGTGCGAAGGTGTTTTCTAAGATAGATTTGAGATTAGGCTACCATCAAGTGAAGGTGAAGCCGGAGGACATACCGAAGACTGCTTTTAGAACTCGGTATGGTCAGTTCGAGTTTATGGTGATGCCGTTTGGTTTGACTAATGCACCGGCGGTATTTATGAACTTGATGAACAAGGTGTTCCACCAGTACCTTGACAAGTTCGTGGTGGTGTTCATCGACGACATACTCATATACTCGAGGACACGGGAGGAGCATGAGGAGCATTTGAGGATTGTGTTGGATGTGCTGAGGAAGGAGAAGCTGTATGGGAAGTTGTCCAAATGTGAGTTTTTCTTGGACAAAGTAGAATTCATGGGGCATGTTGTGACTGGTGATGGTATTTCAGTGGATCCGAAGAAGATTTCAGCAGTGGAATCTTGGAAGACTCCGAGTTCAGTAGCAGAGATCAGGAGTTTATTGGGATTGGCAGGCTATTACAGGAAGTTTGTGCAAGATTTTTCGAGGATTGCCGAGCCGATGACCAGACTCACAAGGAAGGATGTGGAGTTTGTTTGGACGGAGGATTGTCAGGTTGCTTTTGAGGAGTTCAAGAAGAGGTTGATGTCTGCTCCTATTTTGACATTGCCATCAGGGTCCGGAGGTTTTACTATTTATAGTGATGCATCGGGGAAGGGTTTAGGTTGTGTTCTTCAGCAGCATGGAAAAGTGATTGCCTACGCATCCAGGCAATTGCGTCCTCATGAAAAGAACTATCCTACCCATGATTTAGAGTTGGCAGCTGTCATATTCGTCCTGAAGTTGTGGAAACATTATTTGTACGGAGAGCGTGTGGAGATCTTTACAGACCACAAAAGCTTGAAGTACGTTTTCACGCAGAAGGAGTTGAACATGAGGCAGTGTCGGTGGTTGGAATTGATGAAGGATTTTGATATCTCTTTGCAATATCATCCTGGGAAAGCCAATGTAGTTGCCGATGCTTTGAGCAGGTATCCGGTAGCTATGTTCTTGACGCAGGATCGATATCTGTTGGAGGACTTGGAGAGCTTGGGCATTGAGGTGATTGTTCCTGGGTGTGCTATGCAGATGTGGGGATTGCAGATACACTCAGATTTGATGGACAGGATCAAGGCAGCACAGTATGATGATGTATCTTTAAGGAGTATCAGAGCTCAGGTGAGAGCAGGATTGGAGGATGATTTTACTATTGTAGAGGATAGATCCTTGAGGCATGGAGTTAGATTGTGTGTGCCTAGTGGGGAGTTGCGCGAGGAGATATTGCAGGAAGCGCATCGCTCTCAGTATTCCATACATCCAGGTGCTAACAAGATGTATCGGGATATGCGAGAGAGTGTGTGGTGGTATGGCATGAAGAGGGAAGTGGCACAGTTTGTATCCAGATGCTTAGTGTGCCAGCAGGTGAAAGCCGAGAGGCAGAGGCCAGGAGGGTTACTTCAGCCATTATCCATTCCAGAGTGGAAGTGGAAACACATTACTATGGATTTTGTGTCCGGACTTCCACGATCTCCAGGAGGGAAAGATGCGATTTGGGTCATTGTTGATAGATTGACCAAGTCGGCCCACTTTTTGCCTTTCAAAGTAGGTTTGTCTACGGAGAAGCTGGCAGAGATGTATGAGAGGTAGATCGTTAGGATACACGGAGTTTCCGTCAGCATAGTCTCAGATCGAGATAGTCGTTTGACTTCTCATTTCTGGAGGAGTTTGCAGGAGAGTTTGGGCACTCAGCTCAAGTTCAGTACTGCATATCATCCCCAGACAGATGGGCAGTCAGAGAGGACTATCCAGACTCCTGAGGATATGTTGCGCACTTGTGTACTAGATTTTGGGGGTTCTTGGGAGGACCATCTCCATTTGGTAGAGTTTGCTTACAACAACAGTTACCAGGCCAGTATAGAGATGTCACCTTTTGAAGCTCTATATGGTCGGAGGTGTCGTACTCCTTTGTCTTGGGACGATATTGGAAAGAGAATTTTGCTTGGGCCAGAGATGGTTGTGGATGCAGCGGAGAAGGTTCATTTGATCAGAGACAGACTTCGAGTGGCGCAGGACAGACAGCGGCATTGGGCCGATAGCCATCGGAGACCTTTGGAGTTTGAGGTATAATTTAGATTTTGTTTGTGCTTGTTCTTGTTTGTTATAGATTAAGTTCTTAAGATGGTGTTTTGTTCTAGGTGGGTAGTTTGGTGTTTCTGAGAATTTCTCCGACACGAGGCACGATTCGCTTCGGTGGAGGCGGAAAGCTTAGTCCGCGATTCATCGGACCTTTCACTATTCTAGAGAGGGTCGATGCAGTTGCTTATAGACTAGACTTGCCACCTGCATTGGAGGGAGTGCACAACGTATTTTATGTGTCGCAGTTAAGACGATACGTGACAGATCCTAGTCATGTATTGGATCACTCGGAGATAGAGGTGGGCCCTACTCTTAGCTATCCAGAGCAGCTAATTAAGATTCTGGATAGAAGAGAGAAGGTGCTGAGGAACCAGACTATTCCTTTGGTGCGCATCGCATGGAGGCATCACTCTCCGGGGGAGTCTACCTGGGAGAGAGAGGATGACATGCGAGAGCGTTATCCATATTTGTTTGTACCTTGAGGTATGTTATTTCTAGTAATGTTCTGTTCATTGTTATGTTCTGTTCATTAGTTAGTTGTGATTCTTTAGTTCTGTTCTGTGTTTTTCTGGGGGTAGTTTTCGTCTTTGAATTTCGAGGACGAAATTATTTTAAGGAGGGTAGACTTGTCACTACCACATTTTAGGAAAAAGGGTATTTTAGTAATTTCCTATTTAAATAAATATTGTGCATGGTAAATAATTTTTGTTGTATTATTTAATTGTTGTTGGATGTTATTTAATTATTTTAGACTTATTTTAGTAGACCCAACTAATGTAGTTTGGACCCATGGACCAACATGAATTAAATAGTTAGATTTGGCCCATTTAGAAAGCCCATAGTTAAGGAGATGGATTAAATTAATTAAATGATTAGACTAGAAGCTTCCTTCCTTAATTACTTCTTCATGAGAGGCCCCAAGGGGTATATTGGACATTTTATAATTGCTTGGGAGAGGGGCAAGGCCGGCCTATTAAAAGAGGGGGAAAATTTCTCTCTCCTCTCATTCTCATTCTCATTCCAAATCTAGATCTAGAATTTCCCACTCCCAAATTCCCTCCATTCTCATTCCAATTCCCTACCAAATTTATTCTAAATTCTTCCCAATTCACCATTAGAGAAGGAGGAAGCAAGGATCTAGAAGAAGGAAGCAAGGATCTACAAAGAGGAGCAAGGATCTACAATTTGGAAGCAAGTTCTTCTCAATTGGAGGTTTCATTGGGAATCCATCTCCCAATAGGTATAATTAAGATTTTTCCATTTAAATAGCTTCTAAATCTGAGATTTAATCATGTAAAATCAACCTATATGTTTGTACTACCCATAGGACTTTGTTTTGTGTTCATAGGAGACCCATGGAGAAAGTTATGATACTTTTTGTGTTAATTTTGTTGGAATTCCGAATTTACATTTTGTTGTGTGTATCAATTGATCCTATAGATCAATTGGACATAAGCTTATGTGTTTGGGGCTAGTGTCGTGTCCATAATTTGGTACATGTGGTTCGTATCCCAACTATTTGGTGATACGTGTCATTTTGGGGGTTTTCCCTCCGACACGGGGCTTTGAACATGTCGTATTTTGACACGGACGCATAGATCTACTTTTGACACTTTGATTTATTTATAAATATTATTTGTGATTTGTTTGTATCCTTCGGGGTGCAATTGGTTGTGTGTTGGACTCGTGTCACATGCGTATCCTAGATCTAGTGGGATACGGTGTGATACTCTCCAATTGTGTGGATTTTTGAATAGATCTAATTATGTATGGTTTAAATTCTTTAATTATAATTAGTAAATATATATAGATATTATATATTTATTTTGTGTATTTATTATAGTAATTATTGTAGCATAGATCTATATATTTTTGTGTGTGCTAATATGATGTACAAATATAATATGTAGCTTTCTTGCATGTAATTATATATGTACTTATGTTAATAGTATAAATTATACATAAATGTTTTATAAAATATATTTACGTGTTTAATTGTGTAATTATATTATTTATAATTATTATGTAATTATTTGTATATTAATGTATATATTTTAGGTGTACTTCTAGCCATGTAAAATATGAACATTAACATGTGCATGTGTTGTAACTATTGGTATTTAATTATAAGTTTATATGTGCATATATATATAAGTATATAATTATTTATTTATATATATGTATTGTGATTATTATTGCATATATATATTTATATATATATATATATATTTATATTTTTATTTGTTTTGGTGACAGTGGTTTCTATGACAGTGAAACTGTCATTATTTGGTCTGAACAGCAGCCGCTGTACAGTGGTCAGCATTAATGACAGATCTATCATTAATGCTGCGACAGTTTTGAGCGGCAACCTTTCAGCGACGTTTTTTTGTGACAGTTTGAAACTGTCAGCAAACTGTGACAGCAGCGGTTTTGTATATGGAGTTTCTACGACGAATTTTCAGTGACAGTCAAGACTGTCACTATTAAACCTGTTTTATTTTATCTTATTTTGTTCACTGTTTTCAGTGACGCTTTGGCAGTTTTAAATCATATTTTATATATTATTATTGTATAAATATATATATATATATATATGTGTGTATATATGTGTTTTGTGTAATATTTGTAATAATATATTATGTTATTTGTATACATATTGGTTTGTATATATATTATTTTAGGGTATATATTATTTGTATTAGTAGTATACTTTGTGTGAGTATGATTTGGGATCTAATTTTTATTCCTAAATTGTTGTATTTTATTTCTATATTATTTATATAGATTTCTTGTGAGGTTGACCTTGGTTTGACTTTAGTTGACTTTAGAGTTGACCATAGTTGACTTTTGACTTAGAATTTATTTATTGACCTAGGAGTTGACTAGTTTGACTTGTTCTCTTTCCGGGACCTTGTATTAATGTGGTATTCCATATCTAGGTCTTCGAGGCACCGAGTCAGACATCTGTGAGACTGTTCTTTGGATTTCAGGCGAGTATATTCTCTGATAGTTTCTCATTTATGATATCCTCTATGTTCGTTGTATCTAGTGTAGATTTACATGTTTCTCTCGACACTATGGTTACATGGATTGGTATATCCGGATCTCGTCATGAGATGTTATTCCTTGGTATATGGTGTATATGGTGCAAGTATTGTTTTATTGGTTATCTTGTACATGTACAGACATCGATTCTCGGGGAGACTAGCTATCTTCTTAGGGAATCTAGTGCCATAGCATACCGTGGTTGGATCTATTATACTAGTTGGGGGTAGGGAGTATTAGTATAGATATGTGATCAAATCCCTATTGAATAAAGTATTGGTAAGCGAATAGTGTTGATCATGCACCGCACGTATGATTAGCCAGGCCGCATTGTATCTTGCCCAAGCCGATCACATGTTAAGCTAGTACTCACACACTTAGTCATTAGTATTATTGTTTCATTGGCATATTGTTCATTATTGTATTTCTTTCCAGTATTTCCTTATTGTCTATATATCTCTTGTATCTATTTTGTGCATCTTGTTTATCCACAGCTATTTACTGTTACATAGTTATTATCATGGATTAGAACTGCTGTTAGAGATGTACTCAGCTCCTTTCCTGACTGGATATATTTTTCCAGATGACACTGAGGAGTACCCTACCTATTATGGACCCCAGGATGGTGTGGGTTTAGATTCGGAGATACTGGCTCAAGAGGGACTTATCCCAACTGAGACAGTTGACCCTGGAGTGTAGCTTGTAGTATGATAGTATTCTTTTGTACTGGATTTGTCTCCAGCTTATTTTTGTTACTCTTCAGACTCATTGATGTATTATTTTAAACTCATGAGTTGATGACTATTCTATTCTTATCTGATTCGTGTTCATTCTATCTTAGTTCTGTGATTGAGTACACTATCTTTTGGTGGTTCATTATATTAGATAGACTTTCTAGACAGCGTTCTGCCGCCGATTCTGCGGCGTAGGCTGGGCGTTATTTCCGACTAGTACCCTTATCCCGGGTGCGGGTCGTGACAGGCGAGTATATTCTCTGACAGTTTTTATTATGTTGATTATCTCTATGATTCTAGTTGTATAGTGTACATGATCCTGACACTATGTATACACGAGTTGGCATCATCGAGACCTGTCACGAGGAGTCATGATTGGGATCCATCGTGCAAGCTGGGGATAGGGAAATATTTGTAGATTATGTGATCATACCCGACTCTATATGCATCATAGCTCACCCACACCTCACGTCGGTACAGCCTGACCATTACATGCCTCATAGCCTTTTATGTATGATTAGCTTGACTATTGCTTGCATCATAGCTATCCGGATGGTTAGCCTGACCTTACATGAATCATAGCTAAACATATATAACAAGCCTAATCAGTCCCAAGCTAATCACATGATATGCTGATGTTTCACACACTTAGCTAGATAGTCTCTACATGTATTTCTAGTTTATTGATCAAGCATTTCCTTATATTCTAGTTACAGTTCTAGTATTCACTTATATTCCAGTTCATTGATCTAACATGCACTTGTATTTCTATTCATTGCTAGTGTACCATTGATGATGATGTATTTTCCAGTATTTTTATTTCCAGTATTTCATTATCTTCAGTATTTCTTATTGCCATTATTTATATCCATCTTGTATTTCTTTACACTGTATTATACTTTTTGTCAAAATATGTGGAACTCCTATTAGTGCTTGTACTTCGCTCCAATCCTGACTGGATAATTTTTTCCAGAGGATCTTGAGAATTTTTGTCCTACACACTATGGACCAGGTATAGATGCAGACTACACACCAGAGAGCTTAGATGAGTCTATTCCATTAGAGGAGACACTACCTGCAGCTATTTAGATAGTATTTATTTTATGCATTTTAGTTTATGTTGAGACTTATGTTAAGATTAAATTGAGACTTGTGGAGACTTTTTATGTTGGACACCTAGACTATGGTATCTCTATTTTGAGACATTGTGTTTGACTATGTCATTCTTCTTATCTTTATCGTGCTATTTATTTTCTATAGTCATTATGATTGAGTATACATTATGAGATATTGAGATATATTTATTTCATTATCCTCCGTATGGAGTTGATATCATTGACATGTTGTGAGCTATGTTTAGTATGTTATTTAGACCTAGGCAACGTTCTACCGCCGATGCTGCGGCATAGGCTGGATGTACCCATGACTCATGCCCAAATTCTGGGTGTGGGTCATGACATGTTTTTAGTAGTGGCCCATGTAGGTCCGAGCTTCCCAAGTTGTGCGATGTCGTGGTAGTGCGACAACTTAGTTGTACTACTACGAGCCTGCTTTAGGAAATAAGAGTTAGGATGAGAGTATGCTCAATCACAACTAGAAAAATTCTGATCTTACAATGCTATTCTGAATGATTGTTTTTTTTAGAATTTTACTGTCCTTCCTTGATGATATCATATCTATTACCTTAATTGATTCTTTTTTATCTGTCTGTAGGATGCCGCCAAGACTAGGTCTTTGAGACTAGGAGCAGCAGCTTCAGAGAGGTCTGCCACCTCTTGACCTGACGAACAAACATCTGGTGTTCCTCCTATATCTCATGTTCATGTGGGAGTATCTGCAGCTGTTGGGATTCCTCCTCCACCTGTTCAGAGGATTGCCCCATCTGTAATGGACAACCTTCCACCACCATCGCTCCATCTCCCGGAGGTATGCCCACTGACGGGGCACATATGTTCACACTAATCCAAGGTATATTAGAAGCCTAGAGAGTGACAGCAGAAGCTCAGTGTATTCAAGATGAGACTCTGAGGGTGCAAGCAGAGGTGCACCAGGCACAGACTGAGCTGATGAGAGAGAGCATGGAGAATGCTCATTAGGTGGCTCTCCAGGCTATGGAGAGGGTAGCACGACAACAGCAATATCCTGGCCCGTAGCACCAAAGGCCAGGTACTATAGTGGACTTCAAGAGGATGATGCCTCGAGAGTTCAAAGGCACCGAGGGGATACTGTACGTGGACGAATGGCTAGAGGATATAGAGAGGAACTTGCGTTTGGCGCAGATTTTGGAGATTCTTCATATCGAGGCCGCTGGCAGTCAGATGTTTGTTATCGCGCTGACATGGTATCGTACGGAGCCGAGACTCACTAACGGAGGACTTACTTGGGAGGACTTCAAGGAGCTCTTCATGGAGAAGTTCTTTCTTGATGTAGCTTTGGGAGCATTGGAAAGTCAGCTCCATGACTTGGTCCAAGAAAGTATGTCTGTTGACGAATATGCCGTAGAGTTTTATCATTTGAGTTGATTCGCACCATCGATGATTCGAGACCCAAGAGACAGAGCACAAAAATTCAGGAAGGGATTGAATAGAGAGATCAAGTCTCGTACTTCGGGATGACGCACTACTACATTTGAGGGTATTCTGATGGATGCCCAGATTACTAAAGATGACTTGGACCTCAGGCCCAAGAGAGGACGCGATACTCCTAGAGGAAAAAATGGTAACACAGGACCAGCCAAGCGCCCACACTTTCAACAACAAAAAAGGCCGTACCAGCAGCAGCACCAGACACCAGTTCGAGGACACACCCAGCAGCAGCAGCCACAGAGGCAGAATCAGACTGTTGCCCAGTGTGCATATTGCGGGAAGATAGGACATACCAGAGATAATTGTCGGAAGAGGTTGGGCACATGCTTGTCCTGTGGAACATCGGCACATTAGCTTAGGGGCTGCCCATTTATTCAGACTCGTCAGGGTGGAACAGCCACTCAAAGAGGACCAGCCAGGGTACCTACTGTACCAGGAGGCTAGTAGAGGGGACCTCCATATCCACCACAGCAGCAGAGGTTTGCTCAGCACCAGCAACAGCAGAGAGGAGCACCACAGGAACGAGCATACGCCATGACGATTGAGGAGGCCGAGACAGCTAGAGACTAATTTTAGGTTCAGTTTCTCTTTATTCTATACCAGCACTTGCATTATTTAATTCTGGCGCTTCCCATAGTTTCGTATCTGTATCTTATACTCTTAAGCATCGTTTCAAAATAGAACCATTAGATAGGACTTGCAAGATCATGACTGGAGGAAGCATTATCCTAGTCCATGATTATTACAAGGATCAGAGAGTATCATTGGGAGGCTATGAGTTGAGCATGAGTTTACTCATCATGTCTCTTCCGGGATACGATATTGTACTCGAAATGGACTGGTTGAGTAGACACCATGCTACTATGGATTGTCACAGAGGCAGAGTAATATTTCGACCACTAGGAGAGCAAGAGTTTGAGGTCGCCAGAGGAGCAGCAAAGCAGAGCAGAGGCACTTTTTATGGAGCCAGGATGGAAGAAGAGGAGTTACCACATCCTCTAATAGCAGAGTTCCTGGATATATTTCCAGAGGAGCTGCCAGGTTTATCGCTTGACAGAGATATTGAATTCTCTATAGACTTGGTACCAAGTACGGAGCCCATTTCACAACACGTCTATAGAGTCAACAACAACGAGCTGGTAGAACTGAAGAAGCAAGTTGAGGAGCTGCAGGATAAAGGCTTTATTAGATCCAGTTCATCGCCATGGGGAGCACCGGTATTATTCGTACCAAAGAAGGATGGTACGGTACACATGTTTATCGATTATAGATCTCCGAACAACCTCACTATTAAGAATAAATATCCGCTGCCGAGGATAGATGATATTTTCGATCAATTGAACAAAGCGAAGGTGTTTTCAAAAATAGACTTGAGGTCAGGCTATCACCAGGTGAAGGTGAAGGGAGAAGACATATCGAAGACAGCTTTTCGGACCAGATATGGCCAGTTTGAAATCATGATAATGCCGTTTGGTTTAACCAAGGCACCAGCAGTATTCATGAACTTAATGAACAAGATATTCCACCAGTACCTTCACAAGTTCGTAGTGGTGTTCATCGATGACATTCTTGTGTATTTGAAGACCCCAGAAGAGCACGAAGAGCACCTGAGGATGGTCTTGGAGACTCTCAGGAAAGAGAAGATGTATGGTAAACTTTCAAAGTGTGAGTTATTCCTTGACAAGGTTGAATTCCTTAGACATATGTTGACAAGTAACAGAATTTTAATTAACCCAAAGAAGATCGAGGCAGTGGAGTCGTGGGCTACCCCCAATTCGGTAGCTGAGATCAGGAGCTTTCTTGGACTAGCAGGATACTATAGGAGATTTATACAAGACTTCTCCAAGATTGCAGAGCTAATGACTAGGCTGACCAAGAAAGATGTGGAATTCGTCTGGATAGAGGATTGTTAGGCCGCATTTGATGAGCTGAAGAAGAGATTGACGATAGCTCTGGTTTTGAAGTTGCCATCAGGGACAGGTGGTTTCACTATCTACAGTGATGCTTCAGAAAAAGGTTTGGGATGCGTTCTTCAGTAGCATGGGAAAGTAATTGCCGATGCTTCAAGAAAATTATGCCCTCATGAAAAGAACTACCCCACTCACGATTTATAATTAGCAGCAGTTATCTTTGCTCTAAAGTTGTGGAAACACTATCTGTACGGAGAGCGTGTAAAAATCTTCATGGACCACAAGAGCTTAAAGTACGTGTTTACACAGAAAGAGCTGAACATGAGGCAAAGAACGTGGTTAGAGTTGATGAAAGACTTCGATATCTCATTACAGTACCACCCAGGAAAGGCTAACGTAGTCGCCGATGCCTTAAGCAGGTATCCGATGGCTATGTACTTGACGACAGATAAACATTTATTTGCCGATCTTGAGAGCTTGGAAATTGAAGTGCTAGTTCCAGGTATTGAGATTCAGATATAGGGATTGCAGATACAATCAGAGCTGATGGATAGAATTAGAGTTGCACAGTATGATGATGAGACTCTGAGGAGTATCAGGGCACAAGTTCGGACAGGATTGACAGATGACTTCACTATTGCGGAAGATGGATCTTTACGACATGGCACGAGGATGTGTGTGCCAAGTGGAGAGCTGCGCGAAGAGTTTTGCAGGAGGCACATTGCTCTCAGTACTCAAAGCTTCCCCGTGCCAACAAGATGTATCGAGATTTGAGGGAGCATGTATGGTGGTATGGTATGGAGTACGAGATATCACACTTTGTATCCCGATGTTTAGTGTGCCAGCAGGTAAAGGCAGATCGACAGAGGCCAGGTGGATTGCTTCAACCTTTACCTATTCCAGAATGGAAGTGGGAGCACGTAACTATTTATTTCGTTTCAGGGCTTCCGCGTTCTCCAGGAGGAAAGGACACGATTTGGGTCATCGTAGATAGGTTGACAAAATTATCCCACTTTTTACCATTCAAAGTGGGTACATCGACAGAGAAGTTAGCAGAGATGTACGTGCAACAGATTTTTAGATTACATGGAGTTTCTGTGAGTATCGTCTCTGATCGGGAGTCATTTTACTTTCCATTTCTGGAGGAGTCTGCAGGCTAGCTTGGGCACTCAGCTCAAGTTTAGTACTGCATATCACCCCAAATAGACGGGCAGTCTGAAAAGACTATTCAGACTCTTGAAGATATGCTACGTACTTACATTTTAGATCTTAGAGGTTCTTAGGAGGATCACCTATACCTAGTAGAGTTTGCTTATAACAAAAGCTACCAGGCCAGCATTGAGATGTCACCATTCGAGGCTTTATATGTACGAAGGTGTCGTACACCATTATCTTGGGATGATGTCGAAGATAGAGCCTTGTTAAGACAAAAAATGGTCGTAGATGCAGCAAAAACGATAAAACTCATCAGAGACAGACTGCGAGTGGCATAAGACAGACAGCGAAATTGGGCCGATAGCCACCGTAGACCCCTAGAGTTTCAGGTATAGGTTTTATTTTTTGGTTGGTTTATGATTGTTTTGTTTAGATTGCATGTTAAGACTGTTTGTTCTAGGTTGGCGATTTGGTGTTCCTACAAATTTCTCCGACACGGGGCACGATTCATTTTGGTAGAGGCGAAAAGATTAGTCCATGTTACATCGGACCTTTCGGTATTCTTGCAAGGGTCGGTGCAGTGGCCTATAGACTGGACTTGCCTCATGTACTAGATAGAGTACATGACGTATTCCACGTGTCGCAGCTGAGACGGTATGTGGCAGATCCTAGTCACGTACTAGATCACACGGACATCGAGGTTGGACCGCCTCTCAGATATACCGATCAGCCCGTAGAGATCTTGGAACGTAGAGAGAAGGTATTGTGGAACCAGACCATCCCTTTGGTTCGTGTTGCATGGAGACATCACTCTCCAGGCGAGTCAACCTGGGAGAGAGAGGACGAAATGCACGAGCAGTATCCGTATCTCTTCGAGACTTGAGGTAAAATTATTTGTTTGATTGTTTGTTCTTGTGCTAGTTTATTATAATTTTGAGGATAAAATTTTTTAAGGAGGGTAGACTTGTCACTACCACATTTCAAAATAGGGCTATTTTCGTCTTTTTATTAATTTAATTAAATGTGTTAATATTTTATGATATTTATTTATATTTAATTGTTGTGATTTTATTTGATTGTTGTACCTTACCGTTGCTTCGATATTTGGAGTACTACACTAGCTTTTGCCTTCCAACAAGTTTCACACCCTTGTCCTAAACATGCCAGTCTTCTATTCTAATCCTTGTGTAACTCATAACTATGCCCTTGTGTGCTTCATTTTAGTCTCACAATATTCGTTGCATACCATTATATTTAATTCTATATAAATTCAACTTTACATCCTTGGACGTTCCAATTAAAATTGGAGACACAATCTTGACCCATTTTGTGCAACCCAAATTATGATAATATTCTATTCTAAGTCTTCTTCATTCATGACACTTGTATCCCACCTAATTTTAATCCTATGTACGAATAATTAATTTTAGAACACCTATTACATTAATTTTTAAATTAATTTAAACCAAAAACCTGACTTTGTGCAATTTTTTAATTGTTGGGCACTTTTATGCAAAAGTATATTGAGGTGTCCACACCCCATTGGACCAAACACCTGAAGAAACCCTATTTTCCTTTATTGACCGGCAAGTGAATTTTCTCTATAATTTAGGAGTGTGTAACACTTAACATCAATCCCTCATCAAACCTTAGCCCTCCACTTTGAAACAAACCAAATCCTAGCCCTTTAAAATATTTATATGTAGAATGAAACCCAATTCCAAGGATGTTGACCAGCCCAACACCCTAGGTCAACCTCAAAACCCTACTTCTCTCTCTCTCTCTCTATATATATATATATATATATATCATCCCCATCACCCCAGATCTAAACCAAGCTGACACCCCTCTCCCTCTACTGTTCACCGCAGGACTCGCGGTCACCTCCCTCGACCGACCCGTCGCCCCCGTCAACCTCTATCAACCCGCTTGCACGCCATCACCAACCGGACCTCGTCGGATCCCTCGCCCTCACAACTCGACTGAACAACAGCAGCCGCCAACGTCGTATCCACTCGCCTGAACCCGACTATCCCCGTCCTCATCTATCGATACAACCACCATGACCACAGTGCCCCGTCGGCCATCCCGACCACCCTCAACACATCACCGCCTGAACCGTAACCCGACCACCCATCCACCATCCCTCGACGACTCGACGACAACAACTCACCTGAACTCGACTTCCCTCTCGCCTGAGAATTCCCTCGACAGTGACTGGACCGGACCGAGCCTCGCCTGAGCAGCAGCAGGAGCAGTCGAGCCTCTGCGTGACGCAACCGAGCACTACCTTGACATCGAATACTCCCTTGTGCACGTCCACGCCGAGGCCAAGGTGCAAAGTATTTTTTCTTGGGATTTTTTGTACGTATGAATGACGTTAGGTTTTAGCGCGTTGTGTCATGACAAGTTCGTTAGATATTCATTACAAGAGACTATGCAATAAACCCAAACTTATATGCGTATACGTACGCATATGTGTATAATGATCAAATTGGTATATATATATATATATATATAGAGAGAGAGATATATATTGTGTGGGAATTAAATGCTAATACTAGTTATGACTATATTTGTATATATATTATATGACCCTAGGTTAACTGTGGATTTTCCCGTATAATTGCATATACTATATGACCCTGAGAATTATGAGTTGACTGCCTTGTGTACACTAACATTCTGGCGAGACTTGTGTTAGTGATTGACTATCTGATTATGCACAGCATTTGAGGATGTGACACCCGTGAAGCTAGACGCACACTTGACCCTGTTAGATGACAAGTAGCACCCCTAGCGTAGTCTCTTAGTTCAGTGTACTTATGATTGTGTGTATGTTAGTATATCGACTGATTCTGTATTATTATTAAATATTGTCTATAGGACTATTGGATTATTCAGACAAGACTTCGGAAACAAGATATTGGTATTTCCAGCAGAGGACCACAGGCAAGTACATTCTCTGACAGTTTTTATTATGTTGATTATCTCTAAGATTCTAGTTTTATAGCGTACATGATCCTTACACTATGTATACATGAGTCGGCATCATCGTGACTTGTCACGAGGAGTCGTTATTGGGATCCATCGTGCTAGCTGGGGACGGGAAAATATTAGTAGATTATGTGATCATACCCCACTCTACATGCATCATAGCTCACCCACACCTCACGTCGGTGCAGCCTGACCATTACATTCCTCATAGCCTGTTATGTATGATTAGCCTGACTATTGCTTACATCATAGCTATCCGGATGGTTAGTCTGACCTTACATGAATTATAGCTAATCATATGTAACAAGCCTGATCAGTCCTAAGCCGATCACATAATATACTGATGTTTCACACACTTAGCTAGATAGTCTCTACATGTATTTCTAGTTTGTTGATATAGCATTTCCTTATATTCTAGTTATAGTTCTAGTATTCACTTATATTCCAGTTTATTGATCTAGCATGCACTTGTATTTCTGTTCACTGCTAGTGTACCATTGATGATGATGTGTTCTCCAGTATTTCTATTCCCAGTATTTCATTATCTTCTGTATTTGTTATTACCAGTATTTATATCCATCTTGTATTTCTTTACACTGTATTATAGTTTTTGTCAATATATGTGGAACTGCTGTTAGTGCTTGTACTTTGCTCCAATCCTGACTGGATATTTTTTTATAGGATCTTGAGGATTTTTGTCCTACACACTATGGACCAGGTATAGATGCAGACTACACACCAGAGAGCTTAGATGAGTCTATTCCATTAGAGGAGACACTACCTGTAGCTATTTAGATAGTATTTATTTTATGCATTTTAGTTTATGTTGTGACTTATGTTAATTTTAAATTAAGACTTGTGGAGAATTTTTATGTTGGACAGCCAGACTGTGGTTTATCTCTATTTTGATACATTGTGTTTGACTATCTCATTCTTCGTATCTTTATCATGCCATTTATTTTCTATAGTCGTTGTGATTGAGTATACATTATGAGATATTGAGAGATGTTTATTTCATTGTCCTACGTATAGAGTTGATATCATTGACAGGTTGTGAGCTATGTTTAGTATATTATTGAGACTAGACAACGTTCTACCGCCGATGCTGCGGCGTAGGCTGGACGTACCCACGACTCATGTCTAAATTCCGGGTGCGTATCGTGATACGGTACCAGGTTGTGCGTACCAAAAGTAGCATTACGCGAGGAGATTCTGTAAGAGGCGCATCGTCCTCAGTACTCTGTGCTTCCAGGTGCCAATAAAAAGTATAGAGACATGAGGGAGCATGTATGATAGTATGGCATGAAGCGGGAGGTAGCTAGCTTCATGTCCAGATGCTTAGTTTGCCAGCAGGTCAAGGCGGAAAGACAAAGGCTAGGAGGATTGCTTCAGCCTTTACCCATTCCGGAGTGAAAATGGGAACATATGACCATAGATTTTGTATCGGGACTTCCGCGTTCTCCAGGAGGCAAGGATGCGATTTGGGTCATCGTGGACAGGTTGACCAAATCAGCCTACTTTTTGCCATTTAAAGTGGGTACATCTACGGAGAGACTTGCGGATATGTATGTGTGCCAGATTATCCGATTGTACGGTGTTCTAGTGAGCATAGTCTCGGATCGGGATAGTCGCTTCACGTCCCACTTTTGGAGGAGTTTGCAGGCTAGTTTGGGCACTCAGCTCAAGTTCAGTACCGCATATCACCCTCAGACTGACGGACAGTCGGAAAGGACTATTCAGACTCTCGAGGATATGCTACGCACCTGTGATTTGGATCTTGGAGGTTCTTGGGAGGATCACCCTCACTTGGTAGAGTTTTTATGCAACAAAAGCTACCAAGCCAGCATCGAGATGTCGCCATTCGAGGCATTGTATGGACGGAGATGCCGTACTCTGTTGTCCTGGGATGATATAGGTGACAGAGCTTTATTGGGACCATAGATGATAGTGGATGCAGCCGAGAAGGTAAAGCTTATCAGGGACAACCTTCGAGTGGCGCAGGATAGACAGCGATATTTGGCCGATAGCCACCGGAGACCTTTAGAGTTTGAGGTATAGCTTTAGTTGTTTTGCTTGTGTTTGATTATTGTTTGTTAGATTGCTAAGGTTGTGTTTCGTGCTAGGTTTGCGGTCTGGTTTTCTTGAGGATTTCTCAGACACATGGCATAATTTATTTCGGTGGAGGCGGCAAGCTTAGTCCGCGATTCATCGGACCTTTCAGTATTCTTGAGAGGGTCGATACAGTTGCATACAGACTAGACTTACCACCTGCATTGGAGGGAGTGCACAATGTATTTCACGTGTCACAACTAAGATGGTACGTGGCAGATCCCAGTCATATGTTGGATCACTCGGAGATATAGGTGGGCCCTACTCTTAGCTATCCAGAGCAGCCAGTAGAGATTCAGGATCGGAGAGAGAAGGTATTAAGGAACCAGACGATTCCTTTAGTATGCATCACGTGGAGGCATCACTCGCCAGGAGAGAGTACCTGGGAGCGAGAGACCGAGATGCGCGAGCGATATCCATATTTGTTCGAGTCGTATGGTATAATTCTTTCTTGCATTATATTATTTGCTTTTGCTAGTTAGTTTCTTCACTAATTTTTCTAAGATGGGTAGGATTGTCACCCTCATATTTTAACTCAAGGATAGTTTGGTAATTGACAAGCATATTTGAATTTTAGGATTTATTTATATCTAAATATTGTGCAAGCATGATTAATTAATTATTGTATTATTTATTGATTATTAGTTGTAGATTTATTTTAGACTTGTATAGTGGACCTAACCCATTTATTAGATGCATGAACCAATATTTTGGATGACTTTAGTTTGATCCCATGAAATAGGCCCATGGATTAGGAGTTGTATTAATTAGTGAAACCATTAGACTAGAACCTTCCCTCCGTAATTAATTTCTTCATGAGAGGCCCCAAGGGTTAATTGAGTCATTTCATGTAGCTTTGGAGAGGGTTATATGGCCACCCACTTCTAGAGGAGAGAGAAACCAATTCACTTTATAAATTCTAAATTCTTTAGATCTACATTCTTCCCTCTTCCAATTCCCTTCATTCTCTCATCAATTCTCTGCCAATTCTTCACAAATTCCTTCCCTAATTCTTTATTGAAGCTTCTACATCAAGGATCTACAAGAAGGAAGCAAGGAGCATGGAGGAGGAGGCCAAGATCTACAAGGGGAGGAGCTAATTTTTACTTGGGAACTTTTCATTGGGAATCCATCTCCTAATAGGTAAATTTTAGTTTTCCCCTTCTAATCGACTATATATCTAAGATTTAACCATGAGAAACTAACCCACATGCATAGGCTACCCATAGAAATTAGTTTTAGGTTCATCGGAGACATACGTTAGAAGTTATGTATATTTCGATGCCAATTTTGGGGGAATTCTGATATTGGCATATGTAGTAGTTGTCATTGGGTCTAATAGATCTAAATGACATATAATTGCTTGTTTGTGACTAGTGTCATGTCCATAATTAGATACATGTAGGCTGTATCTCATAAATTTGACGAAACAGGTTGATTTTGGGGGGTTTCCTCTAACACGGGATCTTGTGCATATCATATTGCGACACGGACACGTAGTTATTCTAATTTCTATACGTATTGTTCATAACTAGTGTATTAGACTTGTTCGTGTCCTCCAAATGCATTTGATTGTGTGTTGGAGCCATATCGCAGGTGTATCATAGAATTTGTGTGATACAGGTGCGGTGCACTCCACGTGTTTGATATTTTGCCTTAAATTCTATACGTACATGTGTGTGTGTGTGTGTGTGTGTGTGTGTGTATATATATATATATATATATTAGTGTATATATGATTAGTGAATTTAAGTGTATATGTGTGTGTGTCTATGTGTGTATATACTAGTGTATATAGTTATATATAGATTTATATGTATATGTATATATTTATGTGTTGTTTTATATATATATGTGTATATCTAGTTATTTATATGTGTGTAAGTGTATGTAGTGATATATATATATATATATATATATATATATATATATATATATATATATATATATATATATATATATATATATATATATATAAACTTTGATGTGTATAAGTGTGCTATGTAGTATTGTGTTTGTATTGGTGTGTGAGGAGGTGAGTGAGCAGTTGAGCATTCATACAGTGCAGAGCAGTATGAGAGCCTAGGCAGTTCAGCAAGAATGGAGAAGAGCCAATGTGCAGTCTCCAGTTCACACAACAACTCGGGAAGAGGTTGCACAGCCAACTATACAACCCAGCATGGAGGGAGGCTCGGGGAGTGACTGCATTCAGCAGCGAGCTTTGTTCAGCTAGTGCATTGTTGTGTAGAGGCATCTAAGGGAAGTGGCTTTCAGTTGAGCAACAGCTCGGGTAGCAACAGCAAGAGAGGAAAGGTGTGCCTATGTCGTCCCCACAGTACTGGTTCAGCACAGTTCCTCAATAGCAGTTACAGTCAAGCATGAAAGGGGGCTCGGGCCACTGCACATTTTGTTTAAGTATTATGCAATGTTGCACAGTATCAGTGTGTATCAGTTCACTGTGCGAGTCAGTGTTGATTCCAGTTTCAGTTGTTCAGTTTTGTTAGTTGGGTTTAAGAATTTACAAGGCATGGTTATTTTGGGTAGTTAACTTATTTGGTTAGCATTTTATAGTGTTAGAGTTAGTTAGTGAGATAGGTATTTTAGTGTTAGTATCAGTTTCAGTTATGAGGTATGGGTTTATGTAATTAGTTAGTTATGTTTTAAGTGTGTAGTATTTATATCTAGTTAGTTAGATGTGTTTGGTAAGATAATATTATATTGAGTTAGCTATATCTAGCTATATGCATTATGTATATATGTAGTGTGGTATTATATGTTTAGTAGTTAGATACTTATACAGCTAGTGCTTGAGGTATTATGTATATGTGTATTAGTATATATTAGTTTGGTGTTTTATTTATATATATATCAACTATATCAATAGTGGTTTTGGATTACCTCGGGATACCATGGTATTACCAAGGTATTGGGCCGATACCCAAGGTATTAAGTTTGGGTATCGAGGTAGGTGTGATACGCATTAGTTCAAGGCCAAGGTATCCAATTTCATTTGTATTGATTTAGTATTATAATATATGACTTCTATATATATCTAAAACATTATTTTCATATAAATGAACTTGCATATCTTAGGATACGACTTTTATAATGCCTTTTAGTATCTTAGCTTAGCTTGTATAGCATGGCTTCATAGTGCATTAACTTAGTGACATAGTATTAGACTTTTGCAACCTAGATTTCATTGGTTTGACCTAGAAATGGTTTATTGACCTAGAATTCCATCAACATAATTGATTTTTATTCTTGAACCTTGTATTAATGCAACATACAATATATAGGTTATGTGACACCAGCTTGGGAATCGAGAGACACACCTTGCTTAGGACTTCAGGCGAGTACATTTCTCTGATAGTTTTAAATTCATAATATTGCATATGTGCATGTTCTAGAATTGTATACTTGATCCCGACACAGTGATTTCATGGACTGGTACTATAAGGATCCCGTCAGGAGATGTCATCCCCTACCGTGTTCAGCAGGTACTCTTGTACATTGTATCTCATCGTGTATATTGGGTATTGATTATATTTCGTGTTCACACACTACACTTGTTCAGTATGCTTATTCGTGTACACCCATAGCTCATATTCGGTGGTTATGATATTCATGTACACCCACTGCTCGGGTTCAGAAGTTATATTTCATGTTCGTAGCGTGTCGTGATTGGATTCATTGGTATTAGTTGGGGGTGGGAGAGTAGGAGTTGATTATGTGATCAAAGCCCCATTGTTACATCGTGTACATTCTTGTTACATACCTTACTTGTAATTGTCTTACCTGATCATGTTCACCCAACCGGATTATATAATGAACTTGTATTCTGAGGCACATTAGTTTAGATTGCAGTTATTTTATCATATTGCTGATATTCATATTGTTGATCTATATTCTCGTAGATTACCTATATATCTATTGTTCATCATTCATATATTTAGTAATCTTGTATTTCATTTCTATTATCTGTTTATATGCTTGATTATGCTATTGAAACTACTTTCAGAGGTATGTATTTTGCTCCAATCCTAACTGGATATATTTTTCCAGATAACTGGCTTATAGAGCAGTGTCCCACATTCTACGGGCTGCAGGACGGCGTACCTATAGAGGATACTCTTATAGACCAGGAGGACTTAGTTGGGGAGTCCGAGGAGGTCTAGTTTATTTGTGTTGGCATATATTAGACTATTATATTATGGAGATTCATAGTTGTATATTATTTCAAATGGATTGTATATTATTCTTTACTTTGCTATTCCATTCATGTTCTATCTTCCTTAGTTTGTTTTATGATTGAGATTAGTTATACTTGTGAGATACCATATTGTTCCTCCGTTTGGAGTTGAGATGATTGACAGGTACCATATTATATTGTTGAGATGTTAGATAGTTAGAAATAACCCAAATATCATTCTACCACCGATTCTGTGGCATAGGCTGGACGTAACCACATACTTGTGCCCAAATATCTGGGTGTGGGTCATGACATAGGCCTAGACCATGTTCTAGGGAATACATTGTGCTTAAATGTGCAACATTAGAGTAATTCAAAGTTAACCCTTTATTATTGAAGTAAGGTATCTTCTCCACGAGAATTACATCATCAAGAGAAGGGATGTCAGTATAAGTGGCAACGTACTCTCTTAGTTCGTCATTCTCGTGATCTACCCCCAATGATAGTGACAGCTTCAGGGGTCTCCTAAGAAGTTTTACCATCAGGGGTTCAGAAGATGTAACGGGTGCTGGATCCTCTTTTGGTAATCGACTCTATCTCAGCAGATGAATAACCAGAGGTTCGGGTGCCTACTTATTCTATTTTACCATGAGGGGAGGGGCTGTGTTAGGAGCCCATCCTTTGAGACAGATGCTCAAAGGTTCGTCTGGTGTAGTACCTGCCTCTGCTTTATCATCAGCGTTATTATCGCCCTCATCTTGGTAGACTAGTTTGTACATGATCGAGTTAGAGTAATATGCTTTGACCCCTTTGAATGGATCGATATTGGCGAACTCTGTTCTAACGATGTTGTAATCGTCGACGTACTTCAAGCATTGGTGCAGAGTTGACAGAATAATCATATGCTCGTGAATCCATGGACGTCGCAACAAGACGTTATAAGATATGTCTACATCTATCACGTAGCAGGTGACCTCTATTCACAGGTTGCCGATTTGAGATTGCAAGCGAATCTTCCGCAGAGGGTAGCTTCTTCCAGTATTGGTTTCGCTGATGGTTGTATTGGTTGCTGTCAACCGATGCATTGGGATTCCTAGGATCTGAAGTAGACTCTATGGGATAATGCTAATATATGAATCGGGGTCGATGTACATCTGGTCTACTTTGATGGCTCAAATATACCCTGTATAATACAAAGGGCTACCGTACCAGTTGTTCTTTAGCAGCATGTCTTGTTGCAAAAAATATGCTGTTGGGTATTGTTTCTGTCTTATTATTACAATAGGGACATGCAGCAGGATCTTTGGTCGATGGCTTGACCTAGGCCAGGTAGGTTTCGGCATTTTGTAATGCCTCACTTAAGGCGTCATGGGTGTCATTGTAGAGTCGAAGAAGCTTAAAGAGTAACAACTTTGCTGCAGTATTAGCAAGTTGTGCAAATATGTTGAAGTTATAGGGCTTCTCTAGCCTTTGTGTTGTATCCTTCCACAACGGTTTATCAAAGCGCGTCTCCTTTTGCTTTTGTTTGTCCGTTGTGGGAGGCTGAGACAGACCCGTATCAGATGCAACGGTTGGAGGAAGGACATCTTTGGGAGAATTATAATCGCCCTCGTAGGCGAGGCATGACCTTGTTCCTCCTATTATGGCTTCCTTACTGGGAGGAAAAACCATGTGGCAGGCTTTGGATTTCTTTTCCTTGGACTTGGTGGCAGAAGGTGGTGCTTGCTGTATCAGGTCCTGAACAAGATCTGGGTGAACCCACATGTCCTCGCACCGTGGTGTGCTAAGAGGTCCTAGTCCGGCTATTTGGTTGTGAGGTGGAGGGAGGTTAACAACCTCCATCGTTGCCCTCAGAATCGGGATAACACCATCTTGGGCCTCCGTTACTAGGAAGTCACCAAACTAGAGAGATATTATGTTGGAAGCGACCATCTTGTCGTCAACCAAGGTAAGAGCTTTGGAATCGAGCAGGAACAGGATGTATTATTTTATCACATAGCAATCTTGTGTTAGAGGATGGACATACCGATGATAGTGGCAGTATTTTAGATTATTGACCTAATCAGCCTCTTCAGGTCATTTAATTTCAGGCAGCTGAAGCTTGTTGTCTTCATCAGTACGCCAAAGGTTGCCAAGATATCATCATCGTCAAAAAGAGTAGGTCTCCGTCAGCTTGGGAGCTTCAGCCAGTTTCTGGTCCGGTGTAGAGGATTTTTTGGACAAATTGACGATGAGGGCCTACTTCACTTTACCGTCACGGCCATTATTACCTTGATTATTGTTGTTTTTGTTGTTGTTGTTTTTGTTGTTGTTGTTTTTGTAAGGATGCTTTTCTCTATCATCAACGACAGGGATCTGTATTTCCAGCAGCCAAGCATCCTTCACATTCTTCTCAACAGTGACATTACTTATAATGAATGTCATCCAGTCTTTGAACTGGGTGGTGCCCGTCCAAAGCCTTATTGATGGAGTAGGTTCCTTCGGCATGTGTCCATTAGTGTATACTCGAGATTGGTGAGAGAAAGTTTTAGAGAAGCTTGCCTATATCGTTCTATGAATTCTCGTAGTGGCTCTTTTTTCTGAGTGATGTCCATCATAGAGGACATCATCATGTCGTTTCCCCCGTCATAGAATCGGGCAAGGAAGAGACTATTAAGTTCTTCAAATTATGAGATAAAATTGTCTTGAAGACTGCAGAACAAGTCGAAGGCAACTTCAGATAATGCCCCGACGAAGAGCTTAGTCAGAAGGGCATCATTGCGAGTTAGAAGCTTATTGCCATCTCAAAATAACTCATATATTGACGAGAAGATGCCTTCCCGTCAAATGGAGTCATGAAAAAGGTCTTCTACTTGGGCGGATATGGCACATCTTTCCACTCGAGGGGATATGGTTGTTGTATCCCAAGCTCGTACAGTCTGTCCCGATTGCCCATTGAATCCAGTCAAGCTCGAAGTTCTCGTATTTCTTGTATTGCTTCACGGGCTTCATCTACTGTTGGAGGAGCAGATAATCCTGGAAGAATGTGATTGCCATCAGCAGGAGGAGCAGTTGAGTTTGAGCCTCCGTTGGTCCCAAGGTCCTGACTTACTTGTGCAGAGGTCCTGGGTGGTTGTGAGGCCAACTTTGACTTGATCTTTAACATTGTTTCGGTCAAGGCTTGCATTAAGGAACCCATAGTGTGCATCATTAAATCTGGAGTATCAAGGCATTGACGGTCACTGGTGCCTTCAATCTCCTCCCCAGCCATGTATACTATCCTGACATGGGAAGAGACAGATGGTACGATGGATCTCTCACTTTCTGTCTTAGAATCATACATTGAGTAGTCGTTGGAAAAAATTGGCAGCATTGCATCTTCCTTGGATTCAGAGGGAATACTACCCGAGCGTCAGAAGGTGCTTCACTATGATGAGGGAGCCTACACCCAGGAACCTCAGCGTCGGTTCTTTGCGAATCACTATCTGTTTGAACGACATGTTGTTGTAGAGTTATGAAGGATTGCTACCCCCAGCTGGCGGAGTTATCTTGGGTCTTGTGGGAGTACCATCCCTAGTTGTTGATAGTTTTTCCTTCGAGCGGGTGCCCAGGAAAACTTCTTCTATGGGTACCGTTGCTTGCCTCCGGCTCATCGGCACACTAACTGAGAGTGGAGGGTTGGAGGTGCTAGACTTCCGGCCTCCCCTTGTAGAAGGAGACTTCCAAGCAGAACAACATTAGGCAAAGAGAAGCTCCTTCTCCTTTAGTTTTTGCACCTATTTTTCGGTACACTACTTGATGAGAGCTCTTTGTTGCAGTCGTTGAAATATCGACTGCCTGTTTGCAGGAAGTGCTACCTTAGCACAACAGTAGTTGATGATGATGTGGGCACAAGGATGCCCAGAAGGGAACATGTCACATGCCGTGGTTGCCTATCTTGCTTTGCGCTTGTGATTGATCACGTCACGCAAGCGAGGGATGATTCACCATTACATCCTCCTTATTAGCACGGGTAGGCCGAGCACCGGAGTGTGTAGGTATTATTTTTGCTCTCTGACCTGTGGTTCTTATAAGAACTTTCCCTAAGTCACTAAGGGAAGATTTTTGAGAATGACCTTATCCCTGTGCCACTGCTGGATAGACGTATCGGTCGGTCTTATATAACTTTCCTTCTGGGCAAGCATAACAGTTAGCGGTACGTACTAACGGTCAGCCAGATTAGCAGTTTTCTGAGCTTGTGTCATGCTATAGAACCAGAATACTAGAGAGCAGGGGCAGACAACGGCCAGTTACGTATACATGGAGCATGCCGGTACTCCGTATATACGGTAAAGCTATAAAATATGGAGGTTAACACTAAAATCCATTAGTTGATCCTGTGTCAAACTGTCCTAGGTGTCTCAATCACAACCAGATAAGCAATATACAAGAAATATGATCAGCATGAGCAAAATAATAAAGTGACCCATACCAAATATACATAGATGATCATGAAGCTAGTAATACAAAATAAAGAACAAGCAGAGTATAAGTCATACATGATCAACACTAGCCATGGTCTAGAATACACTAATCATGTCATTGCCCGTAGGCAGAATATCAAGTCCAAAATATGAGCTAACACGTACTCGGTAGCTAAATAACTCAAAAGAATATACAATACGAGATCTAGTGGGGATAGAAAAAAATCCACTCAGGCTGTCTGGTGCTCTTGGTAGTCACCATCTACATGAAGGAAGGTAAGGTCCTCGGGCTCTGCTACCGAATTTGGCCAAGCAAAACCAGTTGGATCAGAACCCCAAATAGCAAGTACCATAAAGTAAGCCAAAAGCTAAGAACTAAAACCAGCAAAACAACATAGCGATATAATATGCTAAGCAACATAAATAAATAAATACGGATCGAGACTCGTACACTACCACTGCACTTATCCTGAGAAAAGAAAGATAATAAGATGAATAACATATAACCACAAGCAGTATAATAAGCACCATGTAAACACGAAAATAACTGGATACATGAAGCACGCCAAGTAACTGATACATGCCAAGAAGAAGAAAAAGAAAACATGACTAAGGATTGGTCGGCAAACAACGAAAAGATTCGAAAACTCCTCAAAATATGAATCATAACCCTTAAACCAAACAAGGAATAGGATTATGATTATTTTCCTGAGTCAGGCCTAGTCTCGAGTGACTTACCGATACACATAACTATAATAGAAGGTAAAGACTCTTGCAACATAAGTAAATATCACAACTATACATGTACAAGAAGGATCAATTATAATTACATAGGAAATCGTAGATCTAAGGTGCATAACACAAATCATAACTGAGAATGCCACGAACAGGGAACATAAGAATGTTACTACTATTTACTGGTCAAATGTACATAGGGTATAACGTCCCTACTAATACAGATGTCTGGCCGAGTCAAGTGTACATAGAGTGTAATTAATCCTCTACTAATACAAATGCATGGTCGTGTCAAATGTACATAAAGTGTAATCATCCTCTACTAATACAAATATCTGGTCGTATCAAATATATATAGAGTGTAATCATCCTCTACAAATACAAATGCCTGGTCGTATCAAATGTACATAGAATGTAGCCGTACTCTATTAATATAAATGCCTGGTCGTGTCAAATGTACATAGAGTATAATCATCCACTACTAATACAAATTCTTGGTCGTATAAAATGTATATAGAGTGTAATCATCCTCTACTAATATAAATGCATGGTCGTATCAAATATACATAGAGTATAATCATCCTCTACTAATACAAATGCCTGGTAGTATCAAATGTACATAGAATGTAATCATCCTCTACTAATACAAATGCCTGGTAGATCAAATATACATAGAGTATAATCATCCCCTACTAATACAAATGCATGGTCGTGTCAAATGTACATAGAGTGTAATCATCATCTACTAATATAAATGCCTGGTCATGCGATATCGATAGGTAACATGTACTGGGCGGGTGTATATAGGGTGGAAATCCCCTAACTATATAAAATGTCGCACCGTGACTACATAGCATAAATTGACATGCAAGGCAATAAATACAAAAAACCAGGTACAAGCAATCAAGGAGCACAATAAAAGAAATAACATGCAAAAGCAAGTACAATCGGTATACTGTAGTATATCGTCGGTCTACTGGTCCAGAGACAAGAAAAACACAGCAAGTTCTATATTCCAACACATCGGTATACCGTTGGTATACTGTAGTATACTGTCGGTATGCCGGCCATGTCAAATATCCTGAAGTCAGTTAACAATGTCGCCAAGAATCGGTATACCGTCGGTATACTATAGTATACCGTCGATATGCCGATAAGGGTTCACTCAAAATATCTGGAATCTAAGTCGGTCAAAATTAGTATACCGTCGGAATTCTGTAGTATACCGTAGGTATGCCAGTTTCCAAGGAAAAACTAGGCCAACGTCAAATCTAATTCCGGGACCCAAATCAATTCCCAAAAATCACCAAAACCACATCAAACATGAAGTTTAGTCTAGTAGTAAGTCTCATATCACAATATGGACTAAAAGTCACGGTCACAACTCCGGTACCGTTTTCGTTACCGAGTTTCCAAAAGGGGACGGGACAAGATTTACAAAAAAAAATTAAAATGGTCAAAAACTAGAAATCACGATATGAACAACAATAGTAAAGCAAGTCTAAGCTAAAAAGCAACAACCAAGAATCCAGGAAAAAAATTACAGAATGTAAAATAGTTCATAGAATTGGCACGGTATACTTGCCTACAGCGAGCTCACAACCTCAACCTTCTAGTCCACCACCCCGAAGGGGTTCAAAAACCACACTCCAGGTCTCAAGACCAAGCTCCAAGATCAAGAGAGAAAGGGTGGAGAGAAGAGAGAGTAAAAGAAAAG
Organism: Iris macrosiphon; assembly: GCA_036927795.1. NCBI lineage: Eukaryota > Viridiplantae > Streptophyta > Magnoliopsida > Asparagales > Iridaceae > Iris > Iris macrosiphon. The sequence continues at coordinate 86,531,799 of JAYESA010000005.1, forward strand.
AGAAATGAAATGAAACTCAAGTACAATTTATAGAGAAATCTCAAAAATATCTAGAAGAAGAAAAATAAATATATGTCAGGAAGTATACCATCGTTGTACTGAAGTATACTATCGGTATACCGGTCAAGAAGAAAAGTTTTCAAAATTCAAAATTTTAAAATCCCAGGAAATCCAGAAAAAAATATAGTATGAAATATGTATCCATATTTCGATATAGATACTATAAGACAGAGTCTCATAGCTTGGCGCGCTCGCACTTCCCTAGACTTTCTCGTCTTAGCACCCACCGGTACATAGTACGAGGATTCCAAATTTAAGTTTTCCTCTTTTTAGCATGACGCATGGGTTCAACACCACATGCAATTCTATCGAAGACAGACTTTTGTTGGCATGAGAGTCATATGAAAAAGTCTTCCAGTACTTGGAGTTTAATATTGCATGCTTCTTCTTCTGTGTCCCTTGATATAGGCGCGTGGACCGTGCATCAACACCCAAGCTTCTGGCATCGTAGTGTTTTTCTCTACCAGAGCTCGAGTGCTGAGCAATTTTCTCCTCAAATGCGGCTTCCATATAGACAGGGACGGTCTTGGTAGACGCATGATGTGCGTCCTTAGCAACAGAGAGAGAGACATGGAGCGCATGCTTCGCTGTTGGGTGAGGTATAGCGGCCTTTGCTACCCATGTCCTTCGAGTCTTCTTTGGATTTTCTAGCCTTGGTGAAGGACTCGCGCTGCCCTTGAAAAGCATTTCTTCGAAAGCCTGCTATCAAAACGTACAACCAACACCTTCTGGGCTGAACCGAGTTTTGCCGTATCGGATTGCGTCACGACCTTCTCATCATAGGAGAAGGATGTCCCCAGCAGAGTCGTCACCATATTTTCCATTGATATAAAGTTTGAAAAAACTTTATTATTTAATAAACAAAAGAGTACAAAGAAATCCTATACAAAAAATCTAACTACAATATTTTTGATTCTGGGGAATTTGATGATGGAGATGGTGTACTTCAGTTATTCCTTTTCTCCGTTGATGGTCCGACTAGGGAATACAAATGCTTTCTTCTATTCTTTCTCATGTTCCTGTCTGTATATATGTTTCGTGTGTATCTATCTCCCTGTATGTCTGTCCCCGTCCCCCTTTGTGAGTATACAACTCCACTATTTATAGCCATCATACTGACGGGATATATGCGTCGCATATGTGCCTCTGTTTGGTAGCCACATGGAGATTCTTCAATAGAATACGGTTGCAACTATGGACGCATACCACAGGCAGGTTGCCACATAGCCTCGGTTGGGATGTATGGTTGATAAGATCTCGGGGTTATTTTTAACCCCTTGTGTGCATGACTTGGTCAACTGGACACGTAGTCAGCACTGATTGTGTGAAGATCTTTTTTGTTGTAACTGATAGATCTTGTAAACTGATGGTCGTATTCTACGCATGGGATCGTGGCCGTATATATTCTCTCTTTTGGCCCGAGTTTAATGGACACCTTTGCCGTATGGCATCGAGATCCTATACGTGCTCTCGTTTGGCCTAGGTCTATTTGACACTTTGGCCGCATAGCATCGAGGCCGCATACAGTCGTAGCCGCATACGAGTGAACGCGTGGCACTGCACGTTTGATAGAGTCATTAATGTGATGACTTGACTTTCTATCTTTCTGTGTGGCACCATCTTCTTTCACGATTCGCGAAGTATTCAGTGCAATAAGTACCATGTCAGAACTTTATAACAGTCATTGAATGATGTGTCAAGGGATATTATGCGGCCCCCAACTTTGTGGCTATTCGAGCCGCTTGGAGACTTTTACAGGGTATGCGGCTTGTCTTGATTTGAGGGTGTATAGGCTCTATGTGGCCTGGCTTCATTTTGAGGGTGAATGGCTTCAGATTTTCCATGCTTCTAGAATTAAATCTCAATCATTCAACAGAAAGTCAAAAAAGCACCACAAATTTGTTCATAAACAAATTCGTTTAAGCATAGAGCTACAACAACATTTAATATTTGATGAAAACACCCAAGTAGCTCGTATTCGAGCGCGCAAGAAGTTATGGACTTACAGTAGTATATACATGACCACTAAAACACTAAAAATTAATTTAATAATATATTTTTCTAGGTACGCTAGCAAAAATTTCATATTTGCAAAGTCAAATTTATCATTGTCAATTATTTTAATCAAGTTTTCAAAATTTCAGAAATAAGAAGAAAAAAACTACTAGAGCATAGTAAATAAGTAGAGTAGTCTAAAAAAGAAACAAGAGAAAATTTTATGTGAATTCAGTAACCATTTGTATTAGTAAGTGACCCACTATATTAAGCAAAGCAACGTAGCTCTACATGAGTCAATAGTTTATATCGTCTCCTAAGTCATCAAATTTTCAATTTTCGATAACTTAGTTTGACTTAAAATCGCAATGTCATATGTGATATATGCAAATTAATTGACTGAGGCCAAATTTTGCTAGTATAAAAAAATAATCAAAGAATAATAATTCAAATTCCATGCCCACCAAATTTTTTTGCTAAGTTCAATGCTAATTTTCTACTAATAAGCGAGAAGATCAACACATTACACCAATTCAATAGTAGACCAAATACTATCTTTCTCTTAAAAAAAAGTAACGATTAATCAATAGATTGGTAGTTCCCTTGTCCTTTTCATAAAAAGAAGAAGAAAAAAATAATAGTATGCAATTCTATAAATGGTTATAATCCAAATCATTTATGTTAGATTCTACAACAACCACCGAAACTACCTAATTACATAACAAATCTTTCTGAATAACCATCAATCAACTCGAAGAATGAAAAATTGAAAATAAAGAAATAAAGAAAAACCATCGCTGACAACTCTCTCAGTCATCAAGTCCAAATCAACTGGATCAAACAAGGACATCAACATAAATTGGTCTCAGAACCCTAAATATTTCCTGGTCGCTAACAAAAAAAGCTCGAAGGAAAGAGGGAATAACCCAATTTTCTAGCAAAAACCCTTAGTTGCATGGCACAAAAAACCCTACGAGAATAACCCAATTTTCTTAAGTCATAAAAAACCTAATTTCTTCCATAATATTGGCATAAAATCAAAGTACAGAGAAGAAATCAAAAAGATCATACCTTCTTCTTTGAATAGTGGAGATTGAAGTTGCTGCATAGTGAAGCGAGAGAGAGAGAGAGAGAGAGAAGAGAGAGAGAGAGAGAGAGAGAGAGCAGTTTTTCTGTTAAAGTCGAGAGGGGTCTTATAGGCACCTGTATCACATCCCAATCTCCCGCAAGTTCTATCGCCCCCCGCTGAACGTGAATCACCACATTATAGCGCTTTCGCAGGACAATCGTTCCATCGGGACGTGATGCTGTGTGAGCCTGGAGTTGCGCTCGCACAAGGTGATGATGTCAAACGTCATGGTAATCATCGAAATGACCAAGTTGCAGCGAAAGTCAATTATTGTGTATCAAGCACACATCAGAGTAAACGCAACAAAGCTCTCGAAGGGTCCAAATGAAAATATCCACAAAGGAGAATGCCACAAAGTTGATAAAATACTCTTGCTCATTCTCTTACCCACAAAGGTACTCATCATTCCATACTTCTTGTCCCGTATATCCAAGCTGAGCCATTACACCTGCGTACCTGGAAATAATGCCCACAAAAGTGGTTCAACACATAGCCGTACTGGGGGGCGGGTAACCCACTCGTCCAAATCGACACTAAATTGATAGTGAATGCAAACCGTTATATGGTGATATTTCTACTTGAATCCTAGATTCATTTCATGGCAGAGGTATGACATATTAAAGGAAGCAGTAAAGCAGTTTAAGCATGCAAGCATTCAACTCAAGCAACTATAATAGCAGTTATATCCAACTCAAAATAAGACTAAGCATGGAAATCGTTCTACTCAAACCCGAAGCAAACGGAACCTATCAAAACACATCGCACTCCAAGCCTCTAATCTATTACATCACGCTACAATCCAATCCTCGCTAAAAATCCAAACATTGATGGGCACACTCTCGCCCGAGGCAAGGTGGCATCGTCGCCTACACGAATGCACAAACTCAAACTGAACCAACTCTTATCTATATGAAAGTCACTGACCAAGCCATAAAGGACTAATCCCAGGTAATTCGACCCAATCCAGCACTGAGTAACTAGCCGGTCTGGTCGTCTCGAACTGCCAGTATCGTCCCCAAAGAATATTACCATTTATTTTCTCCATGGCCGAACGGTCCTGGTGCCCTGGAGCCTATCCCATTCGAGAAAAACAAACCTTGTACGCAACAGGTTGTCCGTGACCAATACAATACTCCAATAGTAGGTACGATGAGAGAATCGAGCCTTCTCGCCCCACCAAATGATACCCGTCTCGATCCATCCAATTCACCATAACCATTCTCCAACTATAGCCCAAGGCACCATCTCAAGTTATCTACATTAGGCACTATGCCGCTTCTCGACACAGTGCTCCAATTTGGTGCAACATCTCTCGCTCCAAAAGCTTCGTGTCACAATGCCCCAATAGTGGCACAATGCCCTCTCCGATGCAGTTGTCCAATTTTGAAGCACAACTGTACCCTTTTTTTGACAAAGCGTCCAACTTTATAGTCGTGCACGGATGCATGCTCGTTCACTTGCCCGAAGTTCCTCAATGTTCCCGGCAAGATGATCCACTCAAAGCCCCAACTACCTAACGCAAGTCCAACTCAAGCCAAAAATTATGTCCAACCAAACGGCTCACACTCTATGCACGCCACAGTACGGTAATTCCAATATTCTAGTCCAAGTGTTCAAACCATTACGTGTATTTTCATATTAGTAGGCATGAAGGAGTAAAAGAGAAGGGATAGATCGCACTCACCAAGTCTGAATCGGCTAAGCACTCCACTTTGCCGATATGGCCGATCCTTTGAATTCGTGGTCCGATACGAAGCACGATCTACTTAATTGGAATGACTGTGCGAGCAGGCCGTGCTCTCCAAATCATCAGACCGATCGGACTAAGGAAGACGGTATTATTGTCACGACCCGCACCCGGTTAGGGGCACGAGAGCGTGGGTACGTCCAGCCTACGCCGCAGCATCGGCGGTAGAACGCTGTCTAGGTCAAGTACTATCTAAACAATCTCACGCTAGTATCCAACTCCATAAGGAGACGTGGATAACATAAAATAAATCTAGAAATACTCAATCACAACTACAGCACGATAGGAAAATGAAGAAATAAAAGAATACAACACAAGTCTAATGACACAATAATCATACCTGCAATCATTACTTCCAATCCCCAAGTATGTCAGAGCCAGTCTACTAAGGTCACAGTCTGGAAAAATATTTCCAGTCAGGAAAGAGCAAAGTACATCTCTAAATAGCAGTTCTATATAAATGACATAAGCTATGTAGCAGTTCTAGATGGAAACATACCAGATGCATGTATAGGTACGAGAATTGTACAAAGAAAGAAATACTGGAAAATACTGTAAGTAAATGCAGGAAAAGAAGCAATATGTCAATGAGCAAGAGTTCTATGACTAAGTGTGTGAATACTAGCTTCAACATGTGATCGGCTTGGGAACTTGATCAGGCTGGTTACATGTGATTAGCTATGGTTCATATAAAGTCAGGCTAACCGTTGGTTAGCTATGGTGCATGTAGAGATCAGGCTAATCACACGTAACAGCTATGGAGCATATAAATGGTCAGGCCGCACCCGACGTGAGATGTGGGGTGAGCTATGGTGCATATAAAGTTGGGTATGATCACATATCTACACTAAAGTACTCCCCAAACCCCCGACTGGTATAGTAGATCCAATCATGGTACGCTATGGCACAGGATTCCCTAGGAAGGTAGCAAATCTCCCCGAGAATTAGTGTCTGTACATGCACAAGATATCAAGGAAACAAGTCTCGTACAAGCTACACCATGAATAAGGAATAACATCTCATGACGAGATCCGTGTATACCAATCCGTGTAACCATCGTGTCAAGATCATGGATATTTACACTAGTTACAGTGAACATAGGAGATATCATAAATTAGAAACTAATCAGAGAATGTACTCGCCTTGGGTCCTTAGCTGGTGAATATACCGAGGTCCTGTCCCAGAGTATCGTCTGGAGGAACCAACAGTCCTAAAATATATCAAATACAACATTTGCATCAGGTGCTACACTAACACATCACAAATACATGAACTCAGGGCTCTGCCAGGTATGGCACTAGTCAACTAGGGTCATCTAGTAGGGATACGTAGATAATACACATTATACTTATTAATACTTACAATATTTATACATGCACCAGTTTAAATGTATTTACAATATATATTTGATTTATACTAGTTGAACATTATATATGTATACTCATACATATGCTAAAATACATTTTAAAATATATATATATATATGTGTATTGTCAATGTTTATTATTATTATTAAAATATATACTAATACTAGTACATCACATTAAATACATATACAATACATTAATTGTATGTACAAGATATATATATATATATACATTTATACCAATATACATTTATTTATATTTAAATACTGAAACATACATTAATACTTAGTATACCAATAAAACGTATATAATATATATATAAGTGTCTATTAGTAATTTACAAAAATACGTATTTGTGTATATACACTAATAGATGTATATACATATATACTTTTTATACCAAAATACATATTTGTATATTTATCAAAAATAATACATAACTAATTTACACATAATAAATAACTAATTTCATACAATAAAACAATAAAACTAATTATGTTGTATTTACCAAACTAGTTACATGAATTTACTAAGCTAATTATATGAATTTACCAGACTAGTACATATTAATAAAATCAAATTATATAAAATAACCAATTTACATATTAATATAACTAATTATATTAATATAACCAAAGTACATAAACTAATTACATTAATTAAACTAATTTTATAAAGTAACTAATTATATATACTAAACTGATTAATTAATAATTTGATTAAACTAATTGATTACTAATTAACCACTGATTAATAATTAACTAAACTAATTTAATTAATTAATTAACTAACTAATCATATTAATTAATTAATTAACTAATCTTATTTAATTAACTAATACACTAAACTAATTAAATATTAATTATAACTAATTATATATTACTAACTATAGATAGAAACAGAAAGGGGAAAGAGGGAAAGGAGAGAGGGGCTTACGAGGCTTCTCCGGTCGTCGGCGCGGGGTTCGCCGGGGTCGGTGCTCGTCTCGGCGGCGGCTGTTCTCGGCGGAGTCTGGTCGAGGAGGCGGCGCTCGGCGCTCGAGGAGGCGGCTGCGTCTGGTCGAGGAGCGGCGGCTGTTCTCGACGCGGCTCGACGCGGGGTGTGTCTGAATCTACGGCGGCCAGATCGAGGAGGCGGTCGGCGGGATCTCGACGACGCGGCGCTCTGTCGATCGACGGATCTGAGGAGATCCGAGGTGGATCTCCGAGCTCGACGCGGGGCGACAGGGCGGCGACGGCGGCTTCGTTCCAGCGGCGGCCACCGGCTTCAGCGGCGACGACGACGACGACGGCTCCGGGCGGCGGCTTCGAGTCTAGGGTTAGGGTCAGGTTCTGGATGTGTCGGTGTCTGGGTACGTGTCCGGGATGGACACGAGGGTTTGTTGTGGGAGACGTGTCCGGGGCTGGACACGGGGACTCGATGCACAGTGGACGTGTCCGGGTGTGGACACGGGAATCTGATGTAGTACTGTACAGAGGTGGATGTGTCCAGATGGTGTCGGACACAAAATCGGTTGTAATGTTGTAACTGGACACAAAAAATGAATGGATACGGTGGGACACCCGGGGTCGGACCCGAGGCCAACACGGCTGACACGGTGATGCTGGACACACGGACACGAGCACAAAAAAAAAAAATGGTGGTGGCTTTGGCTTGTGGGAATTTGTGAAGGCTAGCTAGGGTTTCTAGGGAGTTGTGATGAGGTACTTAAATAGGGAGAAAGGGTGTGGGATAAAGGGTTGCGGGTTGGCCCAATAATGAATGGCCCAGAATTAATTATAAAAAGGGGCTTCTCATGTGGGAAAAATGAGGGTGTGCTGGCTAGTTAATAGGAACGGCAACTTGAAAAAAATAAAAATAAAAATAAAGATTATAATTTCAGAAAATGTTTTTAGGAAAGCTAGCTAATTTTCAATTAGCTACTAATTAATACATTTTGCAAAGTCCTAGAAAGCATGACATTTATTTATTTACTATCCCAATAAATAAAAATTTATTTTATTTTATGAACTAGTCCTTTAAATAACTATTTAGTTAAAACAATAATTTTATGATTCAAGCCAATAAATATTTGAAACTAGAATTATATATTATTATTTATTTATTTATTTTGTAATACATCGTCATTTAGGAAAAATGATTTTTATAAAGATTTTTTTTTAAATTACCTTCTAAAATCAAACATCGTTCAAAAATCAATTAAAAATTTTCAAGGAGAAATATTTTATAAAACTTGATATTTTAAAATAAATTAAAATCTAATTATTTTGGAAATTGGAAATCGGAGGTTACAATTATCCCTCCAATCTCGCTATCCCAGTACTGCTATGAACGAACACCTAATTTTATCGAACTTCGAATGCAATTTGCACATAAAACTAACTCAAATCAATACTTGCTCCCAAATTCAACAAATCAAAAATAACTTATCATTGTCTTATTTAATCCAACTCAGTGTAATGTATCGTGCGGATGTAGGGCATTACATAATATACCACTTAGAATAAGGTTCGTCCTCGAACCAAACCAGTATCCATTCATTTCTCGTATGCCGCTTGAGCATTTCATATATCTACTCCATGCAACTCACTTTCCCTTGATCTAGACTCAACATCTCGCTTTGCGCTGAACGCTCGAACAAATTTCATATTTCCACATCCTCCTTGCAGCTCAATTCAAATTCAATATATCGCTTAGTTTGGATCATACACATATTTAAGGAGTCCCTGAAATACATGTATTTTAATTGAGCTTAGTGATAGAAAATTTGAACAAGTTACAAGGGTATCTTCATGCCCGAGACATTCACTACTTCACTCTAGACCGAACCGATTTGGATAATCCGCAACAAATTCACACAAGCGCTATTCTCAAATACGATAATTTTCCTCTGATAATCTCTCCACCTGACTCAAATCAGTTCGTGTTATGACTCAGTCTATTCTGTAGCAAGATCATACACACGCTCTAAGTCCCTGCACATCCCAAGCACAATGACTATTCTGCATGGCCCTATCAACAAACTATTGCTAAATTCTTACTATCACCGTCCAAGCAAAACCAACCAAACTATAGCATGACTCTAATCGTGCCATGTTCCGCTTACTCCATCTCAATTATCATCTTCATGCTCCGAACAATCATCAAACTACTACTATCCCAGCTAGGCAACTTACCCAAAAATCGTATTATGCTCTTAGATTAGCTCGGCCCAACACCTCTACCTTAATCTTTATACCTCTCTAGGTGAACACCTATATTGAGGTTCATGTGATCTATGAAGAATTTGCCGCAATGCCATAGGGATAGTGTTGCCATAATTTTGATGCGGACACACTCGCCATAATTTTTAGGTCATGCATGAAATAGTTCTTCCTTCTGCTTCCACTTCCTCAAAGAACATGATATCACCTTCGCCATCTGCATGAGCACATATCCCAGACTATGTCCGATTTATCTTGTTGGTCTGAGGCATATATGTCCCATCCGATAGTACGAGAATTTGATCTGAATGAGCCACGACTTTAACTTCTCGGAGCTAGTTTCACAATCGTTAATTCATATGAATGATATTTTCTTCCGGGATACGATGAGTCTGAGATGATGTCATCTTCAAAATTTTGCGACTTTGAATCCCATCAGTTGACTTAGGGCATTTTTACCATCACTTCGATCTTCTAGCTGCATCTTCAGCTTAAGGCTATCCCAAGGATCTCTCAAATCCAATATTCAGTCACTTAGGACTATCTTCAATATACGTCACTCACATCCACCCTCGACGCATTCCCAAATGCGTCGTCGTAAGGGTCATTCTATGGGCCTACAATATTCATTTCAATTTTGCGGTCAAGTCTCTAGGGTTAGCTGCCCCGAAGGTACGCTCGATAATTGTAAGTGTCATAACCCGCACCCTAGATTTGGGTATGAGTCATGGGTACGTCCAGTCTACGCTGTAGTGTCAGCGGTAGAACGCTGTACAATAAGCCATAAGTATAATCTATAACTCACAACATATATACAACTCTACACTATACTCAATCACAGGCACTAGTTTAATGAATATACCAAGATAATATTAAAATAATAGTCTTGATGCGGGTCCAAGAAATCTTTCCAAAAAGTAAATATCCAAAGTACAATATTTAAAATAATTTAGAAAACTGTCGGAGAACAATCTGGTCCAAAATAACTAACAAAATCAACTACTACTAAACTACTCCATTGCAGACGGTATCTGAGCTGCTAACTCTCCTTGATCCTTCGGAAGGGCAAGATCGGGCTCTATTATGTCTCTAGCATACAGTCCTTAATGTGTAGGGATTTCATCCTCATTGTAGTCACCTAAAATATGGTTATCTAGTCAGGAAAGGAACGAGTACATCACAGTAAAAAAAGTTCCAACACATGGTAGAAGTAATAAGTCAAGAAATAGTAACGAATATATGACAACAACAAAACCGAAACCATAATAAGGAAACTAGAATAAATAAATGCTAAAGTCCTGTCATGGTATCATATAATACAATATCTCCAAGCAACAAAGTAAATAACTGCAATGTATAGAAGAACAGATAGGAACAACTACTCTATGTGATTTGAAATACATTGTTGACATGTGAACGACTAAGGGGTAAAATCCGGCAAACCACATATGTCATGCATGGCTGCTATTATTCTAATAAGACCATGGAATGGAAAGGGTAGTTCATACATCCACTATGTATTTTCTCTCCCTACAAGTATAACATGAATTCCGAACCAGTCACGAAGAAATAACAATAATCCAGAACAGTCACGTATCTCATAATAATAATCCCTTATACTAATCCGTGTAGCAAGTGTCAACATCAAATAATCAATACTAAGCATGCATTATAGAGACTATCAAGCACTGAAAATAATTACGAAAATGTACTCGCTTGTGGTCCATAGCTGGTATGAGTCAGAATCCAAGTCACAGTCCAAATAGCCTATGTATTACAAATTTACCATGTCAAAATATAAGTTATTTTAATTTATTTAATTCTTGAATAATTACTCTAAAATCCTATTTTAATCTTATTATTCTAATTTTTAGGTTAATTCCTAAATTTTGTCCCGAGGAACTAAATTTTATCAACTCGAGACTCGTGGTACGTAAATAGAGGCGATCGGTTGACCAAAATATCAGTCGTTACAAACTCAACTTTCATGTATGGTTTTCTATAGATTTCAGCATCACAAACATTCTATAATTTATGGCTCATCCAGATTCAATTTTGTTTGAAAATTATTGCACATATAAAATCGTATTGTGCAACGGTGGTTGATTGTTAATCTATATGTTCAACAGAATTAATAGCACCAAAATATTTCATATTAAATCTGGAGAAAAACTTATTTCAATGATCTCGACATTATCTTACGAAAACTTCAAATGGTTCATGATTCTGATTCCTGGTTCTCCCAAAATCGTAAAAATACCGAGACGTATCTATTTTCTGACATACTGTGCCCTACAAATTTTTTAGAATTTAATATTCATAATTTCTAAAACAATTTATATATTCAGAAAACAGACCTTAATACGGTTCTAACACAAGAAACTGGGCTACGTTTGGAGTCCGGAGCTATTAGTAATGGCTTCTGGAAGATGAAGGAAAGCCTGGATGACAATTCTCCAAAATCGGCTTAAAGAAAAACCATAGAAATTATAACTTAATACTATATATATAGAGGAGAGATAAACCGCAATGGCTCGGAGTACGCCACGTGGAAGCCATCCAGAGCTGCCCGCTTGGATCGAACGGCTAGGGTTCAACCCGGCTTGGCTTGGCTTGGCTGAGTCTGAGTCGGATTAAGACTCGGCTCGGCTCGAGGTCGGCTCGGTGACCCGGCTCGACTCGCACTCGCACTCGCCCCCTCTCACTGACCGTTGGGCCCCGCTATCTGGGTCGCGTTGGCTGACACGTGGGCCAGGCTGGCTGCTGACTGGATAGGTTGGATTTTATTAGGGTTTTCTTTTTCTATAAATTAGTTTTTAATTCAGTTTTGCATAAATAACTCAAAATAAATGCTAAAAATAATCAGAAAATCTCCAAAAAATTCTTGAAAATATACTTGATTATTTAGAACCTAAAATAAAAATTTGGGACATTTTTAATTATGTTTGACCCTAAAATAAATTCTTGAAATTCTTAGGAAATTAGTGTTACTAGTTTTTAATTAACCAAAATTATGGAAAATTCCAATAGTCCCAAATTAGCCTAATAACAATATTTAAGTTAAAATTTCAGGATATGGAGGTTACAAGTCTACCCTCCTAAAAAAATTTGTCCTCAAAATTTATGACAGAACAAATACAAGAAGAAAATTACTTCTTGGTACAAAAAGATAGGGGTAACGCTCTCGTATCCCCTCTTCCCGCTCCCAAGTGGATTCACCTGGAGAATGATACCTCCAAGCGACGCGAACCAAGGGAATTACTTGGTTATGAAGCACTTTATCTCTACGGTCTAGGATCTCCACAGGCTACTCCTGATAACGGAGGCTTGGTCCAGTCTCAAGATCCGAAAGATCTAATATATTGCTAGGATCTGCCACGTATCGCCTCAACTGTGACACATGGAACACGTTGTGTACTCCTTCCAATATAAGCAGTAAGGCTAGTCGATAATCTACTACCTCGACCCTTTCCAGAATATTGAAAGGTCCGATGAATCTTGGGCTAAGCTTTCCACCTCCACCAAAATAAATCGTACCACATGTCAGAGAGAACCTTAAGAACACTAAGTAGCCAACCTACGCCAAAATAGGAACTTAACGCATAATCTAATAACGTAATCAATATTTAAATAAACAAATTGATACCTCAAACTCTAGCTGTCTCCTGTGGCTATCAGCCCACTGCTTCTGTCTATCCTAAGCCACACGAAGTCTCTCTCTTATCTGATTCACTTTTTCTGCAGCATCTATTACCATCTCTGGTCCCAAAAGTAATCTCTCTCATACATCGTCCTAAGATAATAAAGTTCGGCATCTCCTACCATACAGAGCCTCGAAAAGAGATATCTCAATATTGGCATGATAGTTATTGTTTGATGCAAACTCTACCAGGGAAAGATGATCCTCCCACGAGCCACCAAAATCTAGTACATATATCTGAAGCATGTCCTCGAGCGTCTGAATCGTCCTCTCTGATTGTCCATCCGTCTGAGGGTGGTAAGCAGTGCTAAATTTGAGTTAGGTACCCAAGCTAGCCTACAAACTCCTCCAAAAGTGGGACATAAATCTACTATCCCGATCAGATACGATGCTTACTGGAACTCCATGTAGCCTGACTATCTGTCTCACATATAAATCGTTGAGCTTCTCCTTGGATAATCCTACTTTGAAAGGCAAAATATGGGCTGATTTGGTCAGGCTGTCAACAATGACCCAAATTGCGTTCTTCCCTCATGGAGTGCATGGAAGTCAGGAAATAAAATCCATCGTGATATGCTCTCATTTCCACTCAGGAATCGATAGTGGCTGTAGCAATCCTCCTGGTCTCTGCCTCTCGGTTTTGACCTGCTGACACACTAAACATCTGGAGACAAAACATGCTACCTCTCGCTTCATCCCATACCACCACACGTGTTCCCTCAGGTCCTTATACATCTTGTTAGCTCCCGGATGTATAGGATACTGGGAACGATGAGCCTCCTGCATGATTTCTTCCCGCAGGTCCCTATTAGGTACACATAACCTAGTCCCGTGCCTTAGTGAACCATCCTCAGCAATAGAGAAGTCATCCATCAATCATGCCTGCACCTGAGCTCTGAGGCTTTGTAGACCCTCATCCTGGTACTGTGTCTCTCGAATCTTCTCCATCAACCCCGACTGAATCTGCATGCCCATCATCTACGTCTCCACTCCTGGAACAATAACCTTGATGCGCAAGCTATCCAAGTCTGCTAATAAGCGGTGATCCATTTTCAAGTACATCGCTACTGGATATCTGCTCAAGGCATCGGCAACCACGTTAGCCTTCCCTGGATGAAACTGTAGTGAAATATCAAAATCCTTCATCAGTTCTAGCCACCTGTGCTACCTCATATTTAGCTCTTTCTGCGTAAATACGTACTTTAAGTTTTTGTGGTCAGTGTATATTTCTACACGCTCTCTTTCTGCGTAAAGATGTACTACAGCTTTAGAACAAGATCACTGCTGCCAATTCCAAGTCATGAGTGGGATAGTTTCTCTCATGTGGCCACAACTGCCTAGAAGCATACGCCACTACCTTCTTGTTCTGATCTAGAACACATCCCAAGCCCTTCCACAAAGCATGGCTATAAATGGCAAATCCGCCCGTCCACGATGGCATCGTCAAAACAGGCGCTCTGGTCATCCTCTTCTTAGCTCTTTAAAGGCGGCCTGACAATCTTCGGTCCACACGAACTGTATATCCTTTCGAGTGAGTCTAGTCAACGGCTCTGCGATCCAAAAAAAATCCTTTACAAATTTCCTATAATATCTGGCCAATCCTAAGAAGCTTCTGATCTCTGCAACAGAACTCGGAGTGGTCCAAGACTCTACAACAGCAATTTTCTTTGCATCCACCGATATCCTGTCTCTAGTCACCACATGTCCAAGAAACTCTACATTATCCAGGAAGAACTAACATTTCAAGAGTTTTCCATAGAGCTTCTCCTTCGAAAGTGTCACGACCTGCACCCGTATATTCGAGCATGAGTACGTGGTTACACCCAGCCTACGCCGCAGAATTGGCTGTAGAATGATGTCTGGGTCATTTCTAACTATCTAACATCTCAACAATATAATATGGTACATGTCAATCATCTCAACTCTGAACGGAGGAGCAATATGGTATCTCACAAGTATAACTAATCTCAATCACAAAACAAACTAAGGAAGAATAATGCACGAATGGAATAGCGAAGGAAAGAATAAAGATACAATCCATAATATGAAATAATAATACAAACTGTTAATCCACTAAAAGAATAGTCTAATACAATCCAATACAAATATAACTAGACCTCCTTGGGCTCTGCAACAAAGTCCTCCTGGTCTATTGGAGTATCCTCTATGGGTACGCCGTCCTACGACCCGTAGAATGTGGGACACTGCTCTATAAGCCAGTCATCTGGAAAAATATATCTAGTCTGAATTGGAGCAAAGTATATACCTCTGAAAGCAGTTTCAATAGCATAATTGAGCATATAAATAGATATATAAATGAAATACAATATCACTAAACATATGATTGATGAACAATAGATATACAGGTAATGTACGAGAATATAGAACAATAATATGAATATCAGCAATATGATGAAATAACTGCAATCTAAACTAATGTGCCTTAGAATACAAGTTCATTATGTGATCGGGTTGGTGAACATGATCAGGTAAGACAATTACAAGTGAGGTATATAACCAGAATGTACATGATGTAACAATAGGGCTTTGATGACATAATCAACTCCTACTCTCCCACCCCAAACTAATATCGATGGATCCAATCACGACATGCTACGAACACGAAATATAACCACTGAACAAGAGCAGTAGGTATTCACGAATATCATAACCACCGAACACGACCGGTGGGTGTATACAAATAAGCACACTGAACATGATCAGTGTATGAACATAAAAAATAATCAATACCCAATATACACGATGAGATACAATGTACACGAGTACCCACTGAACACGGTAGGGGATAACATCACCTGACGGGATCCATATAGTACCAGTCCATGAAATTACTGTGTCGGGATCAAGTATACAATTCTAGAACATGCATATATACAATATTATGAATTAAAAACAATCAGAGAAATATACTCGCCGGAAGTCTTGAGCAAGGTATCTCTCTCGATGCCCAAGCTGGTGTCACACAACCTATATATGGTACGTCACCTCAATACAAGATTCAAGAATAAAAATAAGTTAACTTGATCCAAATCTAAGTCAATAAGCCATTTTTAGGTCAAACCAATAAAATTTAGGTTACAAGAGTCTAACACTAGGTCAATAAGTCGATGCACTATAAAGCTAAGCTATACTAGCTAAGCTATGATACTAAAAGCATTCCAAAAAGTCGTATCCTAAGATACACAAGTTCATTATATGAAAATAGTATTTTGTATATATATATATATATATATATATATATACAAGTCATTAATTATAATATTATATTAATACAATAAAAATATGATACCTTGGCCTTGTACCAATGCGTATCACACCTAACTCGATACCCATACTCAATACCTTGGGTATCGGCCCAATACCTTGGTAATACCATGGTATCCCGAGGTAACCCAAACAACTATATATAACTAATACATATATATAAACCATAAACTAACTAATGACATAGACTATCAATAGTGTACCTAACTCACTACTATACAATATCAACTAATACAAATATATATTTATATGTAGCTAACTAGCTACTAATATATATATATATATATATATATATATATATATATATATATATATATATATATATATATATATGTCAACACTAATATATAAATATATATATATAAATACTAACTACTACTAGCTAACTCAATATCTCAATAACCCATAACTTATCATTAAACTAACTAACACTAACCTATCTATTAACTAACTCTTTCTAATACCATGAATACTAAAACCCAAGTAAAACCCCAATACCTTGCTAAACCTACACTCACTAATACCAATCTATAACCAATAACTAATAACTCAACCCAAAAACAAAAACCTAACTAATCACTAAACTGAATACACTGAAATTACTAACTAACTAATCCTACAGAAACTACTGTACTGACTACCCATAACTAACAAGGCTAAAACCTTAAAACTGAACTGAGAACTGATATCCACATAACTGGAACTGAAACTCACTAAAATTGGACTGAAACTGCACAGTTGAAGTCTGCACCCGATAATGTGCTTGGCTGTACAGCACAGTAAAATCTGCACTGATATTATAACTAATACCTGAAACTGCTTGACTTCTCTTCTCCATTTGCTGAACACAGTAATGCTACTGTGCTGTTGTACTGAGCCTCTCTTTATTTGTTGTGTTGCACAGCTGCTCTCCCCGAGTCTCTGTTGTTGCTGCCCGAGTTGCTGCCTCAACAGCTAGCTGCAGTGGATTAACTTGCTTGCACAACTGGAGGCACCCGACCCTGCATACTCCATGTTGTTGTTGCAGCATGTACTGCATCTTGCTTTGCAGTCCTTTTCCTGGGTTGCCACTGCTACCTCTCTTTATTTGCTCGAGCTGTTCTTCCCCTCTTTGCACAGAACACACTTACACATACACAATTCCAAACACTCATAGACACCTACACATAGCACAACACTACACACATATGTATAAAAATACATATATATCTATATACCTCTTTATATACATAAACACAAACACATATATACATATATATAAGTAATACTAATATACACATATATCTATATACAAACACCTATATATATACATATAAACATATATATCTACATACTCTATCATATACACATATACACATATATCTAAACTCAAATACTCTAATATATACATATATATATCACTTAAATATTATATATATATATATATATATATATATATATATATATATAATTACACATGTACGTATAGAAAAAAGGACCAAAAATATAACATGTGAAGTGTACCGCACCCGTATCACACTAACTCTATGATATGCTTGCGATACGGCCCCAACACACAATCAAACATATCCCGGAGGATACAAGCAAGTCTAATACACAAATTATGAACAATACGTATAGTAATTAGAGCATCTACGTGTCCGTGTCGCAATGTGATATGCAGAAGGTCCCGTGTCGGAGGAATATCCCCAAAATTAACCCGTTTTATCAAATTGACGAGATACGGCCTACACGTACCAAATTATGGATACGATACTAGTCACAAATAAGCAATCATATATAATTTAGATCTATTAGATCCAATGACAAATACTACATATGTCAATCTCGAAATTCCTCCAAAATTGGCACCACAAATACACATAACTTCTACCGTAGGTCTCCGATGAACCTAAAACTAATTTCTATAGGTAGCCTATGTATGTGGGTTAGTTTCTCATTGTTAAATCTTTAGAGTCTATTTGAAGTAAACATACTAAAATGTACCTATTAGGAGATAGATTTCTAATAAAAAGTCCCCAAATGCAAAGTAGCTCCTCTCCTTGTAGATCTTGGCCTCCTTCTCCTTGCTCCTTGCTCCTTGCTTCCTTCTCGTAGATCCTTAATGTAGAAGCCTCCAATAAAGAATTAAGGAAGGAATTTGTGAAGAATTGGTGGTGGAATGATGAGGGAAAAAAGGAAATTGAAAAAGGGAAAATATAGATCTAAAGGAATGTTAAATAAAATAAAATGAGAGAGCACTCTCTCTCCTCCTACTAGGGCCTGCCATGTACCCCTCTCCCAAGCTCTATAAAATATCTCAATTATTCCTTGGAGCCACTTATAAAGGAATTAATTAGGGAAGGAAGGTTCTAGTCTAATGGTTTCTCTAATTAATCCAACCTCCTAATCCATGGTCCTAATTTATGGGCTCAAACTAAAGTCATCCAAAATGTTGGTTCATGCATTCTAACTAAATGGGTTAGTTCCACTGCACAAGTCTAAAATAAATTTATAACTACCAATCAACAAATAATACAATAATTAATTAACCATGCATGGATAATATTAAATACAATAAATAATCCTAAAATAAATTATCCATGTCAATTACCAAACTAGCCTTGAGTGAAAATGTGAGGGTGACACGAAGGGTCTCTAGCACAATTTTTAGATGCTTTTCATGCTCTTCCGGTGTCTTTGAATAGACAAGAATATCATCTATGAATACTACCACGAACTCGTCAAGGTACAGGTGGAACACCTTGTTCATCAAGTTCATGAAGACTGCCGGGACATTAGTCAACCCAAATGGCATCAACAAAAATTCAAATTGGCCATATCTTGTCCGAAATACAATTTTCAGAATATCTTCCTTCTTCACCTTTAACTGATGATAGCCAGACCTCAAATCAATCTTTGAAAATACTCTCATAGTGCTCAACTGATCAAAATGATCGTCTATTCTTGGTAGCGAGTATTTATTTTTGATGGTGAGGTTATTTAGAGCCCTGTAATCAATGCATATTTGTACCGACCCATCTTTTTTTGGTACAAATAAGACCGGGGTTCCTGAGGCGAGGAACTTGATCTAATAAAACCCTTGTCTAGCAAATCATCAACTTGCTTCGTTAATTCTGCCATCTCGTTGTTGTTGATCCTGTAGACTTGCTGTGACCCGTGGTACTAAGTTAATAGAAAATTCAAGATCTCTGTCCGGTGGCAATCCTGGTAGCTCCTTAGGAAATATGTCAAGAAACTTTGCAATAATAGGGTGTGGTAAGTCCTTCTCTGCTACCATGGCTCCAGAAATAATCCTATCACTCTTCTCAACTCCTCCCCTAACAAACTCAAATTTTGGCTCTCCTGGAGGGCAAAACAGTACACGTCCTCCATGACAGTCTATGCTAGCATGGTGCATACTCAACCAATCAATTCTAATAACAATGTCAAAACTCGAAAGTGGTATTACGAGTAAACTAGCATCCAAATCATGGCCTCCTAAGGTAACACGACGCCCCTTATAAGTATCACTGACTAGGATAGTGCCTCCACCAGTCGTAATCTTGCAACTCCTACTCAAGGGATCTGTTACTAAACTATGCCTAAGCATAAAGGATACAGATATGAAGCTATACGATGTACCAGAATCAAATAAGGCAAATACAGGAATAGAATCAAGAAGAATAGAACCTGCTATCATATCACCCGTCGGCTCTGCCTCCTCTACGGTCATGGCAAAAGCTTTGCCCTATAGAGGTACTCCCCTTTGCTGGTGCTGGGCAAACTGCTGTTGTTGCGTAGGAAGTGGGGGTCCTCTTTGCTACGAGGCCACTGGTGGTCCAACTGGTCCTCTCTGGGCAAAGGATCCTCCTATAGTAGGTGCAGTAGGGCACTCTCTCATCTGATGTGTAGGTGATCCACAATATAAGCACACGACTAATCTCTTCCGACAGATCTCCAATGAATACCCTGGCTTCTTGCAATAATTGCATAGGGGTGCTTGTTGTACTTGTCTCTGTGGCTGCTGTTGCACTTTCTGAGCTGGGGCTCTGAACGGGGCATGGTATTGTTGCTATTGCTGAAAGGTCCTCGGATGAAACTGTGGATGCTTTGCCTTCCCCTGATTACTACCACCAGCGATAGCATCCCTGTTTCTCTTATTCCGAAGACCCATATCCACCTCGACCCTTTGAGCCTCTGCCAATATGTCAACAAAAATCGTATGAGCCAAAGAAAAATGGACCTTGATTTCTTGGTTCAAGCCCTCTTTGAATCGTCTAGCTCTATCCTCCGGGTCCCTCACCATGTACTCTGCGAATTAGCTTTGCTTGCCAAATTTTGTAGCATACTCATCCACAGTCATCCTGTTCTGCTCCAAGTTCTGGAATTGGTTCTCCAGAACCCCTTTGGCTACCGCAAAAAATAGTTTTATCTTAAATAATTCCTTGAACTGCTCCCATGTCAGGTTTGGATCCGCAATCCTAGGCTCATTTCTGAACCAAGTACGAGTAATATCGTGAAGCTGTAATCCAACAGCCTCAATCTTCAGGTCCTCGGAAAGTTAAGAAACTCTCATTATCCGCTCGATATCCTTGATCCACTCATCAGCATAGAGGATTCCCTCTATCCCCTTGAACTTCCAAGGCTCCATCTTCTTGAAGTCCTGGATGTTTTCTACCTTCGGTTGAGCGGCCTGCTGTTGTGGTTGCTGGGCAACCCTCTCCATGGCTGCTAGGACAACCTATTCGGCATTTTCTATTCCTGCCCTCAGCATTTATATCTGTTGCTACTGAGCCTCTGCCTGAGCCTTTTGAGCTTCCATCTGAAGAGTTTTTGTAATGGCTGAGGAGGAGGAGGAAGACTCCCCGATCTAGCTGATGAGGCCTCCTATGATACGGATAGTATGGAAGAAGCACCATTGGCTCTGGTACCGCGCGTTCTAGTCTTTGGTGGCATTCTGAAAGGTTGAAAGCAACAAGAATTCAATTGATATGGCACAAGATAATAAAGTATTAAAGAAGGACAATCAACTATGGAACAAGTCTGATTGCTCGAAAAGAATTAATAAGGGTTAGCAAATTGAGTATATGGGATCCCTAGTTGTGATTGAGTATCTTCCTATCCCTAGTATGTATATCCTATAGTAGGCTCGCAGTCGTACATCTAAATTGAGTACCACTACGAGTTTGCAACCTTGTACGAAACCTAACCTGCGTGGGCTACCACTAAAAATGTGTCATGACCCGCACCTTGGATTTGGGCATGAGTCATGGGTACGTCCAGCCTACATCACAGTATCGGCAGTAGACCGCTGTACAATAAGCCACAAGTATAATCTATAACTCATAATATATATATATATATATATATATATATATATATATCTACACTATACTCAATCACAGGCACTAGTTTAATGAATACACCAAGATAATAATAAAATAATACTCTTGATGCGGGTCCAAGGAATCTCCCCAAAAACTAAATATCCAAAGTACAATTTTCAAAATACTTTAGAAAACAGCCGAAGAATAATCCGGTCCAAAATAACTAACAAAATTAACTACTACTAAGCTACTCCATTGCAGATGGTATCTGAGCTGCTAACTCTCCTTGATCCTCCGGAAGGGCAAGATCGGGCTCTATTATGTCGCTAGCATACGGTCCATAATGTATAGGGATTTCATCCTCATTGTAGTCACCAAAAATATGGTTATCCAGTCAGGAAAGGAACGAGTACATCACAGTAAAAATAGTTCCAACATATAGTAGAAGCTATAAGATAAGAAATAGTAATGAATATATGACAGCAATAAAACCAAAACTACAATAAGGCAACTAGAATAAATAAATGCTAAAGTCCTGTCATGGAAACATATAATACAATATCTCCAAGCAACAAAGGAAATAACTTCAATGTATCGAAGAACAGATAGGAACAACTACACTATGGGATTTGAAATACCTTGTTGACATGTGAACGGCTAAGTGGTAAAATCCGACAAACCACACGTATCGTGCATGGCTGCTATTATTTCAGTAAGACCATGGTATGGAAAGGGTAGTTCACAAGTCCACTAAGTATTTTCTCTCCCCACAAGTACAACATGGATTTCGAACCAGTCACGAAGAAATAACAATATTCCAGAACATTCACGTATCTCACAATAAGAATCCATCATACTAATCCGTGTAGCAAGTGTCAAGAATCAAATAATCAATACTAAGCATGCATTATAAAGACTCTCAAGCACTAAAAGTAATCACGGAAATATACTCGCCTGTGGTCCTTAGCTGGTATGAGTCAGAATCCAAGTCACAGTCCAAATAGCCTATGTATTACAAATTTACCATGTCAAAAGATAAGTTATTTTAATTAATTTATTTCTGAAATAATTACCCTAAAATCCTATTTTAATCTTATTATTCTAATTTTTAGGATAATTCCAAAATTTTGTCCAAACGAACTAAATTTTATCAACTCGAGACTCATGGCACACAAATCGAGGCGATCTGTTGATCAAAAAGTCAACCGATACAAACTTAACTTTCATGCATGGTTTCTTGTAGATTTTAGCGTCACAAACATGCTAGAATTTATGGCTCATCCGGATTTAATTTCGTTTGGAAATTATTGCACGTACAAAATTATATTGTGCAATGATGGTTGATTGTCAATGATATCGATATTAGCTTTCCGAAACTTTAAACGGATAATGATTCTGATTTTTGGTTCTCCCGAAATCACGAAAACACCAAGACACATCTATTTTTGGACATACTATTCTCTACGAATTTTCTAGAATTTAATATTTAGAATTTCATGAAACAATTTCCATATTCAGAAAACTAACCTCGATACGGTTCTAACGCTAGAAACTGGGCCACGTTTGGAGTCCGGAGCTATAAGTAATGGTTTCTGGAAGATTAAGGAAACCATAGATGACAATTCTCCAAAATTGGCTTAAAGAAAAACTCTAGAAATTATAACTTAATACTATATATATTGAGGAGAGAGAAATCGCAGTGGCTCGGAGTACGCCACGTAGCAGCCATCCGCTACTGCCCGCTTGGATGGAACAACCAGGGTTCAACCCGCCTTCGCTCGGATAAGTCCAAGTCAGATTAAGACTTGGCTCGGTTCGAGGTCGGCTCGGTAACCCGGCTCGACTCGCACTCGCACTGGCCCCCTCTCACTTACCGTTGGGCCCCGTTATTTGGGCTGCGTTGGCTGACACGCGGGCCAGGCTGTCTGCTGACTGGGCAGCTTGGATTTTTTTAGTGTTTTTTCTGTAAATTAGTTTTTAATTCAATTTTGCATAATTAACTCAAACTAAATGCTAAAAATAATCAAAAAATTCTCAGAAAATTCTAGAAGATATACTTGATTATTTAGAACCTAAAATAAAAGTTTGGGACATTTTTAGTTATGTTTGACCCTAAAATAAATTCTTGAAAGTCCTAAGAAAATAGTGTTACTAGTTTATAATTAACCAAAATTGTGGAAAAATCCCAATAGCCCCAAATTAGCCTAATAACAACATTTAGGCTAGAATTTCAGGATACAGAGGTTACAGTAAGTCATCACGATGGACAGTTACTACAAACCATGCTATATTTTCTATGCAAATCTGATCTATAACCCAACTATTCAATCCGAATGAACTTCTTAATCAGAGCACTTTATACACTACTTCTGACGATCGGTCAACCAAATACCGCCTAACCACATAGAGTCTTACTATCTATCACAGCCACAAATCATTGAACTACATGCGTTAAAATACTTGAACGTTCTGCCCTGAATCCATCATAATTATGAACCGCCTTGATTGACTTTTCGCACTACCACTTGCAACGATTCTCAAAACCATATAATTTCTCCATTTCTTATTCGTATACCATGCTTCACACTGTACGTCCAACTTGCTTTAGCGAGATAGTGATTTGCTTCAATGTTGCTCTTTCGTTCAGCTATCCTCAAAAGTCTATCTCCCATAATCCTTGTCATCGTTCTATTTCTTAGCCCATCTTGATTTCTCTAAATTCTGATTCATCCACGTGATCTCGATGATTCGTGCACAAGTTTTAATACAATCACAATACCATATCATCTTCACTCGTTGTCTCGATCTGCCTAAGTATTGCAAGTATTAACTTTCAATCTAAATTAACATCAACTAGCCTTAACTCATGCCCGTTCACGTCTTCCGGAGAATTTGTCCACCATCGTTGCACCATTTTGCCAATTTTGCTTATGCTAAACTTTTAGTCAAACTCTTCGAGCGCAAATATCTGAAATCCTTCAAGTTCATACGAATCCATCGCATTCTCCTCCAAAACCAAATCGTGTTCCATTTTCTTAACCAACTGCTCCCTTGTGTTGCCAAAAATTCGTAGTCCATGCTCGTTACTCTTTGATACATCCATTGCTTGCGTATGTATACCCCAACTGTTTGTTACTTATGCTCAACTCTTTTTTTGTATCAATAAATGCTCCACCGAACATCCAAATCGCACAAATAAACTCTGATATTCAGCTTTCCGTCTGATCGATCTCATCATTTTTCCAATGCTTGGTCCGATCAATCCTACGAATTTTAAACACTCATTCTGTTTCTTGTCCAACGAAACTTCCATTTACACAAGTCCATTCATGATCGCTTAAATCCAACGTATCGAAGAATACCTGAGTCAAACTCTATTGCACCCATTTCTGACACAATTCTGCACTAGTCCATCCATTTGGAGCAAACCTATTGCTTATCTTGTTCCAAACATTTCTAATATGCGCATTACTCCGTAACACACATGTATCACTTAGAAATAGAGTCACCCTCGTGCCAAATTTACTCTGCGTCGACGAAAGTCAATTCTGAACCAACTATTCTATTACATTCTGGACGATCGCAACTTAACATTCGCTTGGTCCATATTCTGATACTTAACTCAGCCGATGTGTACCAAACAACTTACATTTTTGTTATTCGCGTCCTTTGAGGCAATTCTATTATTTTCCATCCAAATATTCTAATGCCACACCCACTATGTGATATACCATATACTGCTACGAATCAAATCACTCCTCACATCATAATTCTTTGTACTGATACAAGATCTATTTAAACCATCTATTCTGTGTGATTCTGCCATTCATAACTCAAAGTCTGACACAAAACTCAGCCAACGTATGAACATCTAACTTTTATGTTGATCTCGCTCGATGCAACTTGCGCCATGTTCTATTCTTGATACTTCTACTATTTCTCAAACCGTCCGACACTTTCGCTACACGAGCAACCCGTGCAACGACCTCTTCCAAGTATTCCAACCCAATACCCAACTGTTCCACATGTTCCCCTCACGAACAACTCATACAATGCTTTCTCTGATATTTTAAGCCAAAACTCAAACTCCGTCCTACACCTTCGCTACACGAGCAATCGTGCAACTTTTTATTGTCAATCGTTGCTTCTACTCATAGCATGCTACATAACCAATCTCGTCTGACAACCAACTGCTCCACCTATAAAATAAGAATCTCCCAGAATGATAAGCCAAACCAACACAATGATACCTCTCAACTTGTTGCATAAATAAATAATGCCATATAATTTGTTGTACGAATGCAACAATGCCAAACAATGTTACACGATTCTATCGAAAACCGACGAAAACCAATGCAACGAAGAACAACATGCACCCACAACCAAAAAAATAAAGTCTTATTGCATGAAACATCCAATGTGGCACCGAGTCGAGCCAAGAGCCAAATGACACGCGAAAGCTATTTAGAGTTTGTGATGAACCAAAGGACAAAGTCTGAGGAAATGAACCAGGTGCTCTGATACCAATTTGTCATGCCCCAATCTCTCGCAAGTTTGATCGCCCCCGCTGAATGTGAATAACCATATTACAGTGCTCCCGTAGGATAATTATTCTCATCGGAACATGATATCGTGCGAGCCTGGAGTTGCGCTCGCACAATATGTTAACATCAAACATCATGGTTATCATAAAAATGACCAAGTTACAGCAAAAGTCAAGTATTGTGTACCAATCACACATTAGAGTAAATAAAGCGAAGCTCTGGAAAGGTCCAAATAAAAATTTCCACAAAGAATAATGCTACAAAGGCGATGCAACACTCTTTTTCTTTCTCTTGCCCATAAAGGTACTTATCGTTCCATACATTATGTCATGTATATCCAAGATGAGCCACTACACCTGCGTATCTGAAAATATTGCCCACAAATGTGGGTCAGTACACAGCCATTCTGGTGAGCGGGGTAATCCACTCATCTAAATCGACACTAAATAGATAGTGAATGCAAAAATTTCAAGGATGATTTTTCTACTTGAATCCTAGATTTATATCATGGCAGAGGTATAACATGTTAAGGAAAGTAATAAAGCAGTTTAAGTATGCAAGCATTTAACTCAAGCACCTGTACTAGCAGTTATATCCAACTCAAAATAAGACTAAATATGCAAATCGTTCTACTCAAACCCGAAGCAAAGTGAACCTATCGAAACAGATCGGACTCTAAGCCTCAAATCTATCATATTATGCCACAATCCAAGCCTCGCTAAAAATCCAATAATTGATGCGCAAACTCTTGCTCGAGGCAAGATGGTGTTGCCGCCTACACGAATGCACAAACTCAAATCGAACCAACTCTTATTTATATGAAGGTCACTTGCGAAGCCATAAAGATATAATCTAAGGCAATTCGACCTGATCCAGCGCTGAGTAACTAGCCCGCCTGGTCGTCTCGAACTGCCAATACCAGGGCCAAAGCATATTACCATTTATTTCCTCTATGGCCAACCGTCCTGGTGTCCCGGAGCCTATCTCGTTCGAGAAAACCAAACCTTGTGTGCAACAGGTTCTCCGTGGCCAAAGAAATACTCCAATAGTAGGTATGATGAGAGAATTGAGACTTATCGCACCACCAAACGATATTCGCCTCGATCTACCTAATTTACTATAACCATTCTCCAACTATAGCCCAAGGTACCATCTAAAGATATCTCCATTAGGCACTATGCCACTTCATGACACAGTGCTCCGATTTGGTGCAACACCTCTCGCTCCAAAAACTCTGTGGCATAACGCCCCAATAGTGGAACAATGTCCTCTCCGATGAAGTTGTCCAATTTTGAACCACAACTACACGCTTTGCTTGACAAAGCTTCCTCGATGATCCAACGAAGAAAATATAATCAATGCCCAACTACCCAACACAAGTCCAACTCAAGCCACAAATTATATCCAACCAAACGGTGCACAATATATGCACGCCACAGTATGATGATTATATTGTTCTAGTCCAAGTGTTCAAACTATTACGAGTGTTCAATATTATTAGACATGAATGAGTATAGGAGAAGGGGCAGAGCCCACTCACCAAGTCCGAATTCGCTAAGCACTTTTTCTTGCCGATGTGGTCGATCCTTTAAATCCGTGGTCTGATGCGAAGCACGATCTACTCAATTTGTATCACCATACGAGCAGGTTGTGCTCTCAAAATCGTCCGATCGATCAGAGTAAGGAAGACGACACTAACACTCCAATCCTGCTATCCCAGTACTTCTCTGAATGAATACCTGATTCCATCGAACTCTGTATGGATCTGTACATAAAACCAACTCAAATCAATACTTGCTCCCAAATCCAACAAATTGAAATATAATAAACCATTGCCTCATTTAATTTGACTCAATGTAACCCGGATCCTAGGTCGGAAGGAGGGAGGGGTTCCGAAGGGTCGTCAGGCTTCTTTGTCGCAAGGAGGGAGAGGGTTTCACTGATGGAGAGGAGGGAGAGGGGTTTTGAGGGAGGAAGAAAGGTCTCAAGGGGGGTTATTAGGGGTTTCGAGGGGAACAAGGAAGAGGGTGTTTGATAATAAATGGAAGAAATAAAACTAGGTTTATATGAAACCCTTTCTTAGGTTTACAAACAAGAAGTACTATTAATCCTATGCGAGGATATTAAGTATAAAGTTTAATCTGGGTAAATATTGCTATAGGTGTCTGATCTACAGTCGATCACTTTGTCCCTTGGACCACACGACGATGTAGAAGTGCTGTAGAAGAAGGAGATGCTTCAAAGATTGTAAGAGGGAGTGGAAGCTCGATGCCAAAATCGTCGATCACTACTCTCTGTCTGAACTCTTCTCTCTCTGTTCTTCGAATTCTTTGACCTTTTTTCGACCTTTTTTTGACCTTGGACCTTTATCAATAGGGGTCTCTATTTTTAGGATTTTAGTAACAGTAACTGTCCAGTCGGCATAGAAGCCGGATAGCGGAGAGTATGGCACTTTTTACGCGGCAGTTATAATAACTGCCACCCACGTATAAATGATCTTCTGAATTTGCGTATGACGCGTGTCCCAGTCTTTGAAAATAGAACCAAATATCGTGCATTAAATGCAGAGATCTGCCCCCATTCTGAGTATTAAATACAGAGACATGCGTCGAGCTCTGTACGAAGAGCAGCTTTTGACGTGGCAGTTTATTTTGTCTTCTGCTGAGCGTAAAAGCTCACATCTGCTTGTGTAAAACTAGACATCGTATTCCTTTGTATGCGTAAAAGTACTTTGTATCAGGGAAACATCACTAAACGACGGTTTGGGTCTCTGTGCCGCACCATCATTACAGCCGTCGTCTGGATAGTTGTGCAGTACTAGTTGTCAGGAGTCAGGTTCACTGCATGATCTGACAGGTTCATTAGAGGAATATAAAGCGTTCCTCGTACACTTCCATGCTGCATTAAAAGCGGATAAGTTTTACGCCAAAAAGGCGATATAATACCCTTTTTATGCTGAAACAGCCTGAAAATACTGCATTATGCGGATTGTCCTAGAGCTTTTATTTTATGCTGTACTAGCGATAAAGCTCTGTTGTACGCCGATGGCTCTGAAGTCATATTTTATGCCGCCCAGCCCTAAAATGCTGCGTATAACTCTACAGCATATTTTTTATGCTTCTACAAGACCCCCTTCAAAGTTTTCAAATTCCTCGTAATTTGAAACACTTTGAATGAAGCATGAAACGGTCAAGTCTGACTCGTTCCTCGAGGCTGATTTCTTGGCAGATTTTTAGGAATTTGGTAGAATTCGGTGTGTTCTCTTTTGCCTATATAAAGGCTGAGGAGTTAACCTGTTCTTTCCATATTTCTTTCACCACACAGAGATGATTGCCGCAGTTCATCAGGTCGACTTGAGAAAGAAGAAGATTATATTCCTCCAGCATGTAAGGAGCCGAAAAAGAAGGCATCTTCGAGCAAATGTCCTCTGCAACGATGGATTATGCAAGGATATCATAGCTTTCTTTGCTCGGGATAATCAGCAACTTCATATGGCGATTCGTCCAGGAGAGTGGAAGGGACACATTAGACCACACAGCTTGCAAGCTGTATTTTTTTCCGTCGTTCGTGGACGAGGGCAGACAAACTAGCCCTGTCTTCCAGTACTGAGTTGGGTCTAAAACCTCAACTCAATCTGTCATGGCGTATGGAGGATGGGCTCTTGAATAATTTATACAGGCCCAGTTTTGTATCCTTCCACCATTAATCATTTTCTTATTCATCGACTGTGGAAGTCGATGAACTGCTGTAGAAGACGGATAAAGATCTTCCCTAATGCGAGAACCTGGCAGAACAGACTCTTGGTGTGATCTTTAAATGAAGGTGGGGAATCCTTTATAGACGGGATTTTCCCTCATATGTAATCATGAAGATGAAAAACCCTTTGTAGACTGGATTTTCTTCATATGTAATCATGATTAATAAAATCGTCTTCTTTTATGCATCTGATGATTTGCCATATTCTTTGCTTTGATAAAGTCTGAATATGTGTAGCTTCGCCACGTCTGAATAACTTTACGCTGACTCTGATAAAAAAAGTATCCAATATTGTCCCATCTTTTATGCGTAACTGAGGACGCGTTGAAAACTATTTAGCATTTAAGTCAAATATCCGAACTGTTATGCTGTTTTGAATGAGGAATTACGTAGAATTCTGAACTTGTCACTTTTCTGATAAGAAGAATTCTTGTTCAGACCATCATCTTCAAGAATGATTTCCCGAAAATCCCTTGAAATAGGGTAAGAAATGGCTGTCAAAACTGAGTCACCATCTTGAACTGTAGAGAAAATATTCAGACTGGATTTTGGATGAACTTCCAATCGACCCAAGAAGAAGAGTCGTTTTCAATGCTGAACTCTGTATGCTTTGGGTACTTGGGATATTTTGAGGCCAAGGAGGAGTATCTCCTGCACGAACAGTTGTAATTGGCCATCTTGAGATTTGTTCAGATATACGCATACTCTGGTCTGCGTATTTTAAGACATGCGGAAAGTCATAGGTCCGTAGTATAGATGAGCATAAAATCGTAAGTTTGTAGCCTCTCGAGCATAAAAGCTACTGAGCGTAAGAGCATCCGGGCGTAAAACTATAGATTTGTAGCCTCTGAAAAGAAAACTTTCGAGCGTGAAGTCGTAGATTTGTCGTCTCTGAGCGTAAAAAGCTTCTGAGCGTAAAATCATATATTTGTAGTCTCTGAGCGTGAAGTCGTAGGTTTGTAGCCTCTCGAGCGTAAAAGCTACCGAGCATAAAAGCATCCGGGCGTAAAACCATAGACTTATAGCCTCTGAGCGTAAAACCGTAGATTTGTAGCTTCCCGAGCGTAAAAAGCTCCTTGGCGTAAAATCACGAATCTGCTATGTACGAAAACTTTTTGAATTTACTGACCGTCCGCCTTTCCTGAGTAATAGGGTGACGTAGTCCCCAACATAACCGAATATTAAATACCGAATTTGGTTAGGGATTCGAGGAGTCCATCTGAACTCTATATATATTCCAAGGCCTTCAGAGGAAAGACTCTTCACCTGTCTTTTGCAAAAGAAAACCTTCGTCTTTTTTAGTACTCTCCTTCGTTTCTACTCTGAGCATTCTGAGTTTTTAGCAATGGCACCAAAACCAATCTCCTCCTCTAAGGGAAATAAGGCTGCCTCCTCTTCTCGCTCCTCTGCCCAAGCAAGAGCGACTCCCATCGGGCAGGGCGAACCCCGCTTTAAACGAAGTGTCCCACCGACGAGATGTGCACCGGGCGTTATAGGTAAAGCTTTTGGGATGACAAGAACGAAGAAAACCCTTCGCACACGTTGTACGTGCACGCGCTAAGTCATCCTCTGTGCTGAACGCCTCTTTGAGGAAGATGATGCACAGAGATATTTCATCTTTTACGCCCATATTTCTAATGTATCAGCGTAAAAACTCCATATTTTTGCAGTCTGGCGTAAAAGCTTTGACTGTCAAAATTTTGCGTATACTACAAACTTTAAGTGTTATGCTCTGGATGAGAATTCTGGCGTAATAACTCAAACTTTGGCAGTCTGGCGTAAAACATAGACTGTCAGATTTTTGTGTATACTGCCAATCTTGAATTTTATGCCTTGGAATGAGATTCCAGCGTAAAAAGTCAAGTTTTTACAGTCTTGGCGTAAAAGTACAGACTGTTGCTCTTTGGCATGAGCTACAAGATTATAAGGTATAGTATAGAAACTGCCGTATTTTTCTTGTACTTTGTAGTTAACTTGCATATATCTCCGTTTGCTGAGGTGATGGGTTCTGCTGCTGGGATGCTGCACTCCAATTACCTGGAGGATTTGTCCTAAGTGAAATTTCCTATTTCTGGACACTCATATCCTGAAGGAAGGAGAATCCTGATATCGTCTCAAGGAGAGCGGATGCTGTTGAGCATGATCAACGGAGAGCCCCTGGCGTATATAGATGGGGCACAATACATAAAACCGGCTTTTCTCTTCGGGGATATGATTGACAAACAATCCCAGACGAAGCCCAAGAAAGAAAACTGGATTTTTCTTGCCGGGGGCCTGGTCCTGTATCTGCCCAAGATGCTGAGAGATTACCCTATCTTGGCATTCTTCCATGCCACGCATCCTAGGAGGATGTCGTGGACCCTTACTCCCAATCTTCACGGCCAGCCGGGAAGATATTTTATCAAAAAGGGTCCGACCAAGGGTTATTTGTAAGCCGCCCTTCCTGCCTGGTCATGCCGTTCAGGGGATTGTATCCGGGCAGTGTCTCGAGTGAAAATACTTCACTGCTCCAACCAGTCCAATTACCGACTTTCTGCAATAACTTCATGGGGCATGGAGGAGTATACCCCAAGGTTAATCCTCGGACCAATGGGTGGGTTACCCCTACGAATCTTTGATGGGCTCGTTTTGCTGCCTGGGCCCTGAAGCATTTTCAGACTGAGCTGGAGAGCATTGGTCTGTATGCGGCTGTGAGTGCTACCAGTGTTGGGTTACCTCTCAACCCTAACCTGTTTCTGGCTCTGATGGAGCGGTATATCTCGCTCACCGGGACTTTCGCCACTCCACTGGGGGAGTTGGGATTGGCCCTTCACGAAATGGCAGAGATTTCAAGACTGCCAATGGGGGATACTCCTTATGAAGAGTATGTTCCCATAAACCGGGAGCTGGGGGATACAGACCTTAGAGTAGTGGCAGTGTACCAGGAGCTGATGTATCACTATTTAGCATGCACCGCCTTCTATAATGAGCCCTCTGATTTGGCTCATACCAACAAATGGGCTTCCTACCTCTTCTTTCATCAGGCCAGGGCTGCTAAGCCAGACAAAGTCGTGGATAGCAGGGATAGGCCTTTGAGCTTTCTGAGCATGCTTAGTGCTCAAGTAGTCGATGACCTTATTGAAGACGGTGGGGCTTCAGATCAAATTCTCGATGAAGGGATAGGGAAATATCCTGCAGGCACTAAAGCCTACAGTTATTTGAGACATTGTCGCAGGCCTTTGTCCAAGGAAGCTTAACTGGCTGACTTTCTCTCTATATGGCTGCGCTGACTGGTAGTACCCGGCATTGCATCTTTGGATCGCATTCACCGTAATACCTTATGTCCTGCAGTGCGTCTGGTGTTCAGGGCAAGACTGAGCTTGCTCCCTGCCATGGTATGCCGCATACAAGCTGGCCTGAGGGCCATTACTGATGGGCTGCTTGTCGATGAAATACGACGTGATAGCTTTCCCAGGGTAGAATTACCGTTCCTGTATTTGATGGGATGGTTAATTCTCCATAACC
Source organism: Iris macrosiphon (assembly GCA_036927795.1). Classification (NCBI taxonomy): domain Eukaryota; kingdom Viridiplantae; phylum Streptophyta; class Magnoliopsida; order Asparagales; family Iridaceae; genus Iris; species Iris macrosiphon. Next base: position 86,565,398 of record JAYESA010000005.1, read on the forward strand.
CCAGGGTGATGTCTTCCGGCTCTGGCAGTAGTTCGGGGAGTAATTTCTTGTTGAATTATAAGAATTCCACCTGGAATATGACCACAGTTTTATACTGTCGGCGGGCACTAAATTTTGCTTACAGCTGGAAGCTCTTCTGCACCGTCCCCTCTGTACATCTCAATCAGCAGGGGAGCAGGCTTCAGGATTCAGGTAAAGGGAAGACCATTCTTTCTCCTGAAGCTTTTAATTGGTTGGTCTGCATTAGACCTTCCCATTTATTATACAGAAGTGAAGACCAATGCTTCTTGGAGCCCTACATGCCTAGTCGGTTCGCTAGGTAGTTTGGATATGATCAATTGCACGTGGGCAATGCCGTCACCAGCTTCAAGTCCAGGGGTGGACTTATTGATGGGGCAAGAGGATGGCGGTACTTCATAATGGGTTGTACTAGAGCAGCTTTTACTGTGCCCGCGACTTCACTCTCCATGGAGTTGCGCATCCTCCATTCGTATGCCCAGTTTTATGTGGCAACCAATACCTTCCATCGCAATTTTGATATGCGTGGAAGTTTTAGGATGCCCTTTTCTAAGTCTGCAGGAAGAGACAAAATCCTATCAGTTTGCTCTAACGAGGATGAAGATTCTGTAAATCCAGATGAGCCTTTGTTGGCAGTACCAAGAGGCAAAATACCTCCGCCTGCAGAGCTTCTGGTTATCTCTGGTAAGCGAAGGGCTCATATTTTGAAGTAGACTTCCCCTCGCAAGAAAAAGAAGACTGTTAGTGTTCCTGACAGGACTTCCAGTTATGAGGCTCCTAGAAGTGAGCCTGTTGTTTGCCCTGTTGGGGACGATCCATTGATTAGAGGTTCCTCGCCTTTTAGAGAGGGAACCTCCACAGTTTCGGCTGGCAGTATCGAAGAATCTTTGCTCGAGGCTGCTGTGGCTGCTACCACTTCAGGTAGTGGTATGAGATCTCCTTCGAGGCCGAACCAAATAAGGATATCTTTATCCAGATCAGCAACGGGAGAAACCCCTGCCGCGTCTGTAAGTATACCCAACGAGATTCAACCCAATGAGCCTTGAGTGGATCTTGGTAAAGATCTGGAAGAATACCTGCCAATGTTAGTTGGCACACCCCCTTCTCTAGGTATGACAGCTCGTTTAGCATAATTAAGAAATGATTTAGCTGTACTGGCTGCAGACGCGACATATATATCATCAGCCATGGGTAAATATCGTCTTTATGCATCTCTTTAGAAGAATTAACATCATGTTGATAATAACTTTTTCTTGTCTTCTTTTCAGGGGAAGATATCTACGGGGAGGGCAGCGTCGACGCAACTTTCGGCTTTGTTTTCGCTCCTGTCTATGACACGGAGGTGCCTGATTTTGAAGAGGAAACATTTTCGGGTGCCGGCTCGCCCGAAATGGTTCTGATATCTCGAGAGGAGGATGTGCCTGTCGTTACGACAATGCCTCCTTTGAGTACGCCGGCCACTTCGTCCGTTGTTGGCGCTTCTTCTTTGGTTGCACCATCTGTTGAGGCGACGACTGTGGCAACGTCGTCTGAAGTCATTCCTGGAGGGAGATTCTCTGATATTGTAGCCACTCTAGCGTCCATTCGAATCTCGCCGTATTAGTTGAGCAGTTTTCAAGCATTTTCTATGCCACATTGAAAACGCTGATATCGATGGTGTTGGAGAAGAATCTAGGCTTCGAGGCTCTGAAGATGTCCTCCAACTTCAGTATAGCACATATTAGATACTTCAACGATAATGACAGAGCTGATGCGCTAGAGCAAATAGTTAATGGTTTGGAACAACCCATTAATGATTATTTGCAACTGTCTCGAGGCAGCATTTATGGTCTCGTTCAAGCTAGGTATGACTCCCTAACTGCAGAACTTGCTGGGCAAATGGAATCTCTGAACAAATCCATCCAGGAACAGCAGTAGCAGATGGATCAAGAGCGTGCCGAATTGGAGTATGTCATTCCTCAGCTGCCTCAGTGCGAGACCGAATATGAGGAAGACACAGCGAGGGTCCACAAATTAGAGGATGACCTCGCTAAGGCCAAGGAGAAGGCTCTCTCTTTATCAACAGCTCACGGTGTGTTGACGGATCGAATAGAGACTGCTCAGCAGAACCTGATGCATGTGGGTGTCATCCACGCAGGTTTTGTACATGCTCGGTCCGAGCTATCTGCTTTGAACAAAGAGACGGCAAGGTTGGAGCGGGCTCGTGCCGACGTTTTAAACTCCAGGGATGAGAGAATGGTTACTCTAGCGCAGCAGATTCGTGACTTAACTGCTTCCCCCAAATGATGTACTTTTTTTTTGCTTTTCTATATAATTTGCCCTTTCTGAAGATAATAAAGAGGCTTTATCTGACTTTGGTGGACCTATCATTTTGGAATATAAACGATAGGCTAGGGTGAAAGTGATATCAGAGGTAATATGGATGTGATATACTTTCGGTAAGCTTCAGCTGGACATATCTATTCAGAGGTTATATGGACATGATGGAATATGCTCCAACTAATATTTGTACAAAAAACACCATCAGAGGTAATATGGACGTGATAGGTTTTGATGTTCCAAATTAGTTAAACATATCTATTCAGAGATTATATGGACATGATAGAATATGATCCAACTAGTTCTTTGGAAGTAGTATTGTCAGAATGAGATCTTCATCATACTCCGTTTAGCAAAGGAGATTAAGCATAATACCTTTTCAGGAATTTGCCGTTGATAGGATCTATTAACAAGTCTCCATTTGGCTTGGCTAATCTGTAAGTGCCATTTGCAATCATATAAGGACCCTCCCATTTCTTTTATGATTGTTTGCGCAAATTTCGGATATTGTACTAGAGGTAATATGGACGTAGTACGATACCGTATTTGTTGAGGACATCCCACTGGGGGATTTTTAGTGGACCCATTTACTTTTTGCGTACGAGAGTGCAAGTAATAGGTTTGAGAAAAATTCTGACAGTGGTAATATAGACATGATAAAATACGACTCTATAGGGATGAATAGAGACTGACTCTTTCTTCGCTAGAAAAATGAGGATAGTTCAGAGGTAATATGGACATGAATATCTTATTTTCCATTGCGGGCATTCCACAGGGGAATTTTTGTGGACTTATTACTTTTTGCGAACGAAAGTGCATGTAATAAGTTTTAAGACAAGCCCTGCCAGAGGTAATATGGACATGGAAGTTTTTATGGACTCAACACCACTGGTGTACTTAGAGTTAAGTACGGGCGTTAAGGTGAGATGACAATCGATATCAGAGGTAATATGGACATGATAATCGATAGCCGAAAACTCGGAAAGTTTGTTCAGAGGTAATATGAACATGATAAACTTTTTGAGGTTTGACTCTATTGGGGATGGAGGTACATATCTGCTCAGAGGTAATATGGACATGACAGTTTTTGTGGACTCAACACCACTGGCGTACTTAGAGTTAAGTACGGGTGTTAAGTTGAGATGACAATCGATATCAAAGGTAATATGGACGTGATAATCGATGGCCAAACCAGGCAGGTTTGTTCAAAGGTAATATGAATATGACAAACTCAGCTGGGAAAATAAAGAAATGTTTGGACAATAGTTCAGAGGTAATATGAACGTGAACTCATGTCCGAAAAATTCACTATAGAGTAATTTTCTTGAAGAATCCACTGGGGAAACTTTAGGGATTCATCATCCGATATTTTCTGGATGGAGCAAATTGTCACGTTAAAAGTGAAATCAATTTGCAGTGATCGTCCCCTCATTTACAGATGCAGAGTGATGACCCTGGCATCGATCAACTCCTGAATTCTCCTTTTTACTACATAGCAGGCCCTTATAGGGTGATGAATGTACCTATGGAAGAGACAATAATCTGGGTCATCGACTTTGCCAGCCCTCTCAGGGTATCTGATGTTGGGTAGCCGAAGTTTGTGTTCCTTCATCAACATATTGAAGATTTCAATGATGTCATCTTCATTGAAGGAAAAAGTCCCTTTCGGCCTTCGGGCTCCTGATACCAGAATTTTATGGTCTTTCTGGAAGATCGTCATAGTTGCATCATCTTTAAGACTCAGAAGGAATTCTACCCCCAGCTTTGGATGGTGCCCTATTTTGTCGAGGTAGGCTACCCCAGACATGTCGTGGTATTTGACCCTGAAGTTAATTTAGAAGGAGCTTCCTCTGGTTGTGCAGGATCAGACTCTCGAGGTTTTGAGTTTACAGAAGATGCAGTATACCCCAACCTAAAACGAGTTATTGACAATAAGGATTACTATGCAACAGTGCTCGTCTGCCTTTTCCATAGTTGAGGCCTTGTTTCAACTTCAAATCATAACCCATACTTTGTATAATCTTTAAAGCTTGTGGGCTACATCTGTGGGTTTGTATTTTCCCAGCATCAGATTCACAAGATTCTTCTTGTACAATCGGACTGTTTCGTATGCGACCGAAGACTATTGGATGCTGGTCGTCGCGAGTTGGGGGAACAATAAAGATAGATTCTTCATGTGGCCCACATGTCATGACGATATTAGTTGTTGATGCATCTTCCCACGTTTAACAGTTAGGGGAACTGAAGCCTGTTTGTGACTCCTGTCTTTGTGTTTCTGGATCGAAATTCACGCAAGTCAGGAGTATTAACGGAAGAAGAAGATGAAGAAGGTTTGTTCTTTCCTTTTACATCAGTTGGAATGCGGATATTGGGCACCCCAACCCTTTCTCTACCACCTGTATACAGCAGTTCAGCCATATGAGTAGCACATGATCCTCGAGGAGCGTATCTATCCACAAACTGGGCTTTCTTTACGCCGAGGGGCTTCTCTTGACATAATTTAGAACTCTGCTCAAGTTGGCGTAAAACTGAGAAAGCCCTCAATCGGCTCTCAGCGTTCCGTGTAATCTGAAGATTGGGCAGATTCTGCTTTTGCTGGCGTAAAGGCCGAGAAATTGGGAAATTCGCCACTTGTTTTCCCTTGAGGAGATTACTGGGACTCTCTGCCTCCTTTTGAGTGAGAGTGATATTTTTACGCGCGGAGCGTATTTGAATTTTCTGACTCGGCGCTGAGGCCTTGTCAGAAACTACGTCTATCCCATCAGCGATGGGAGACGAGTTTCTATGCGCAATGCGCGATATATGCTTCTGGATTAGCGTTGAGGCATTGCCAGAAGTTTTGTCTGCCCTGTCAGCGACAGGAGACTGAGTTTTACGCGCAAGGTGCGGAGGGAGCGTTGCTACAACCACGTTGGTCGGAGAGATCAGAGAGTCGACAGGAATGGTAGGGGATGTCCGGGGCATCCAGACCTTACGCAGTTTTCTGTTGTCTTGAATAGAGAGAGAGTGAGAGCTACCCCCTGTTCGAAGCATATCTTCGTAGGCAGACTGGTCGAACTGGACAACCAAGGTCTTCTTCATTGATCCTACTGATACTGCATCATGTTGAGCAATTGCTTTCTCGTCAGATGAGAAAGATGTCCCCAGCAGAGTCGCCATCTTATGTTTGATAATAAATGAAAGAAATAAAACTAGGTTTATATGAAACCCTTTCTTAGGTTTACAAACAAGAAGTACTATTAATCCTATACGAGGATGTTAAGTACAAAGTTTAATCTGGGTAAATATTGCTATAGGAGTCTGATCTGCAGTCGATCATTTTGTCCCTTGGACCACATGATGATGAAGAAGTATTGTAGAAGAAGGAGATGCTTCAAAGATTGCAAGTGGGAGTAGAAGCTCGATGCCAAAATCGTCGATCACTACTCTCTGTCTGAACTCTTCTTTCTCTGTTCTTCAATTTCTTTGACCTTTTTCCGACCTTGGACCTCTGTCAATAAGGGTCTCTATTTATAATGTTTTAGTAACAGTAACCGTCCAGTCGGCGTAGAAGCCGGATAGTGGAGAGTATGGCACTTTTTACGCGACGGTTATAATAACTGCCACCCACGTATAAATAATCTTCTGAATTTGCGTGTGACGTGTATCCCATTAAGAGATAATGCGTATAACTGCTGCGAAGATTATGGCATGCAAGCCACGTAGTTAGATGTCCCTCGGGTAGAAAAGGTTGGCGTAGAAGCCAATAACTGTCACCATGGCGTAGAAGCCAAATAGTTGTCAGGTTGGCGTAGAAGCCAAGTGGTTGTCGAGTCGGCATAGAAGCCAAATAGGCGTAGAAGCTTGATGCTGCATGGATAGGTAGCTAGCATAAAAGATAGCTGATCCTCCTTCCTTGACTGAGGCCTTGAGCATATTTTGGACCAAATAGCCTTATCACGCACAAATGCAAATATAGCCTGAGTTGGCGTATTTCAAGGAGATAGCGTACAGCGTACTCCTTATAGCTGAAAATAGCCCGGAGGCGTATTTCAAGGAGATAGCGTACAGCGTGCTATTATAAGTGAAAATAGCCTGGTGGCATAATACGCAGAGGTGATGATGTGGACGTATTAGCCGTAATTATGGCTCGCGCAGTCTTTGAAAATAGAACCAAATCTCGTGCATTAAATACAGAGATCTACCGCCATTCTGAGCATTAAATGTAGAGATGTGCCTCAAGCTCTGTACGAAGAGCAGCTTTTGACGTAGCAGTTCATTTTGTCTTCTGCTGAGCGTAAAAGCTCACATCTGTCTGTGTAAAACTAGACAGCGTATTCCTTTGTATGCGTAAAAGCACTTTATATCAGGGAAACGTCACAAAACGACGGTTTGGGTCTCTGTGTCGCACCATCATTACAGTCGTCGTCTGGATAGTTGTGTAGTACTTGTTGTCAGGAGTCAGGTTCACTGTATGATCTGACAGGTTCATTCGAGGAATATGAAGCGTTCCTCGTACACTTCCATGCTGCATTAAAAGCGGATGAGTTTTATGCCATAAAGGCGATATAACACCATTTTTACACTGAAGCAGCCTTGAAATACTGCATTATGCGAATTATCCTGGAGCTTATATTTGATGTTGTACTAAGGATAAAGCTCTGTCGTACGCCGATGGCTCTGAATTCATATTTTATGCCCCCCAGCACTAAAATGCTGCGTATAACTCTACAGCATATTTTTCATGCTTCTACAGAGGGGATTCAAATGGATTTCTCTAATGGAAAAATGAGGGTTTTGTTAGAGAGAGGGTTGGTCAGTCCAAACTGTCAACATACATCCTTCATTTTTTTAAAACTTTCAAATATTACCAAAAAGCCAAATGAAATGTGCGTGTTAAATTTTCCTTACATGTCTTACTAGACGGTTATCAACAAACCGACAACAAATAAAATGGTTTCTTTTGACGATTTTCCTAAAACCGACAACAATTATGGTATAATTGGACTAAATAGCTATTAAAAAGGTATTTTCTTGACGTATATCTAAAACCGTCAGGTTAACATTATTTCATGACGGTTTAGCCCGACCGTCAAGAAATAAGCTATAAAAAAAATTATTTTTCTTGTAGGTCCATATTTTTCTCCTTATATGTCGTACGGACAGTACCCATACCAGATGTCGTACATACATATTCTTTCTAAAATACCCCAGTAGGAAGGGCAGCCAGATGTTCCAGTTCTTCCTGACAATGATGCAGACACATTTATACTAGATAAAGGTTTTAAGACATACTCTGATGGTGGCACTAGAGAGACCACCAACACCTGTATCATCACAAGTACCAATACATCCGGTCGACACGATTCGAGGTTTTTGCCAGATGAGCCCGAAGACATTTTTGGGCAATAAAAGCCCAGACGAGATCACTGACTGGATTGCTGGCACACAGAAGTTACTGGAGGATTGCCATCTTCCAGAGGTCTTATGGATGACCGTAGTGAGGGCTCAACATGAAGGCAACACTTATAACTAGTGGGAGTTGATGGAGCGTACTGTGGACAAGAACCAGACCTGGGAGCAAATCCTTGTGTACTTTGATGCGAAATACTTTTTAGCTATTGTTAAGGATTCTCTTTACAATCAGTTCCTCCATCTTAAACCGGTGGTCATGACCGTAGATGAGTATGATGCAGAGTTCAGCCGTTTTAGTCGGTTTAGAACTATTCTGATATCGATCGAGAATGAGAAGGCTATGAGGTTCCACCATGGTTTCACTTATGATCTTCAAAGATATACTAGCTCACAGTCGAGGATTTCATATATAGAGGTATTAACAGAGGCCAGAGTATAAGTGGTTATCAGCAAGGAGCCGATGGCTCAGAGGCACCCGAATACTATAGCCGTACCAGCTAAAGTATATTAAGAAGGACCCAAGAGACATCCAATAATTCATCGACAATCGCAAGCAGCCCCATACCAGAGACCAAAGCTTCATATATGCCACTATTGCCAGAAGAGATAGCATGTCCAAAGAGATTGTCATTGAAGGCTAGGATATTATTTGCGTTGCAGCTCTGATCAACACCAACTCCAAGGTTGTCCCGAAGGACACACTGAAGGACCAACACCCTTGCCACAAGACCCTCCAATAGTTAGATCACAACAATATGGCCAGGTATTTGCTATGACCATCGAGGATATAACAATACCGCATGGAATAGATGCCGATTACAGTTAGGGTTTTATGGTAGTAAATTTTTTTGACTTAGTTGCCTAGAATATAATAGTTGAAATTTTAGAAAACCTCCATTGAAGGTTATCATTTGATTTCTAGTTTATATCATTATTGACAGATTACTCCCCTTCAATTTTGAGGACAAAATTCGTCTAAGTAGAGAAGAATGTAAACCCCCCTCATTCCAAAAAATTCCTATTAGTGTAAATTAGTTAGTTTAATACTATTATTAAGGTATCATATTATTAGTAAATACTTTACGTATCATGGGTTTTGGTCTACGTGAAGGGTACACTAGTTTGTTAATTTCATCCTAGAATACCTTGGACTAGTAGCTAGTCTAAGCTAGTTAAACCCACTAAAATCAAACCCAAATGACCTCAAACCTTGTCCACATAAACTAGGGTGTGTAGGAACCCAAACCAAGACACTATTGGACGCAAACCATGTACCCATGTGAATCTGGATAGCATATAATCTAGCCTTGCTGCTAGCGGGTTCCAAAATAGCCCCATCTCCTTGTTATTTATTAAAACAAACCCCCCTACTCCTTTATTCCTCCTATAACTCAGCCACAATACCCTTACCTCACACCCTACAGCCTCACACTTCATTCTTATTGATTTCTATCATTTTTTCTATCCCAAAGGCTCTCCAAACACAACATAGTTGAGTAGAACCTACTATAAAGTGATGCTGTAATTGGTCATCTTCCACGCTAATTTTCATATTCAAATAAATAGGTAAAACCCTCAAATCCTTCATTACCTCCCTTCTATACCTCTTCCTTTTCCTTCTATATTTTTTTATAATTTTTCCTTAGTGTTTTACCCTCTCTAATTACTATCACAAGAAAAAGTGTCCAGATGAGGTGTTGTCAGAACATTTTTTGCAAAGAACGAGGTACACAAAACAAACCATTTAGTAAAACTCTTCTATTTAATATATAATTTGATATATGTTTTTATCGTTTAACCCTCCGTAGAGGCTTTTCTACGCGAAGTGCGCAGCCGGAGTCTCGTCGAAAACACCGTTGTCCACGCTTCATAAATAGGTAAGTATCTCAAATATTTCTTCATTTTATGATTCATGACATAATGACCATCTAGATACTTCACTCCCTAGGTAGAAACCATAATTTGAATATGTAAAACCTTGCTAAAATATGTTAAACACTATCGTGAACATTGAATTCCAGATCTGGACTTTTGTGTTCATGTACTTGTTTGCATGTGTTAAACACTTATTTTGTACTCGAAACTCTCATGATTATGAACCTAAGTTTAGCACCTTTGATATACAATATTTTTACCAAGTAAGATTCATGATTCACTATGTCGAAACAATGTTTTAGCCCTCTTTTCCTTTTATTCCGGAACTGCGATATTTATTTGGGCTCGTCATTGCATGTGCAAAATTTCTACTTTTATGTCCAAAACTTATAAACATGTCCCTATTTCAACCCCCTACCATGACATATAGATAACCCATGTTACGATTGTAAATAATTTTTTGTAAACCATGTTTTTATCTCACTTGTCTTAAAATTCCATAATTCAATTTCAACAATATGTCGTGATAAAACTTATCATTTTATATGTAAATTTTTCTCTAATGAATATCAACCTTTTACCATCTTATCTACCCATAATTACCTGCTGGAAAACAATTTTTAATCATGAATTATCATTCGGATCCTTCGGTATTTGTGTCATTAATTTTAGCTCCTATTGTGTGCTAATACGTGACAAAATATTATTGTTTGAATGTGTTAGACCAGATACTAGGTTTATATTATGATTTGGACTCATAGTTAATATATTGTAACATGCTAGAACGTGTTCAAATAGGTAGAAAACTATAGGAATGATCACTTAGGGTTAGTATTGTCCAAATTGACAAGTTATAGATGTTGTCATTCACAAGTGCACATGTAGCCAAACTTGAATAGTTGTAGAAATAATCCTTAGTTAACCCTATTTGTGACATGTACACATATATTAGGAGGGTTTAGAAATTGTGCAAACATGATGTTATAGCATTAGTTAGTTTGCAACGAGGGATTCTAACCTAGAAAGTGCGACAATAGGTTGACCTTTGAATATAAAGTTTTGGTATGATACTAATCCTAGTACAAAGTACATCAAGTCTCACATCTTGAATATATTAGGAACTAGGTTAACCTAGAATTATTAATTGATATTGGAGGTTATTGATTTGCTAGGTTACTTGAAGGATAGGCCACCTTTTACTATGCTTTTCTAAATCAAACCAATATATGGTAATTTTCTTAACTATTTTTTCTTAATAGTGTCAAACCTTTAATTTTGTAACCAACCATAATGGTATATAGTAATATTTGTGTGCATGCATAGTAAACTATAAAATGGAGACTAAAATTATATTATTATATATTGGCTCCTTTGACTAAAATTGGGACTTGGTGTTTGTATTTGCAATAAGGATTGGACGTTAGCAACATCCAAGTATACCTTGCCAATTACATACAGTTATTTACATGCATTATTTATTGTTATTTATTTTGTTTCTTACGTACTTCTATATGCAAGCTGGTCTCTTGATTCCGTTACTTGTATATGTGTAGTCTCTCTTATTATTGTTATTCGTATTGCTTCTATTGTATGTTCACATGTGTACTTAGACTATGTTTGATTAACTTGACTAGGATGACTTGACTCCCTAGTTCCCTAGGAGAGATTGTATATTAGGCATGGTTATTACCACTCGATCGTTAGCGCCTAACTGGGATGGGATAGAGACTCGATCGTTAGTGCATCACCGGCTTCGATAGAGACATGTTTTAGGACTGTGAGTGCCTCACCAGACTACGGTCATTATTGTATTATTATTTGATAGCCATGATTAATATTATATTCTCTATGACATGTCACCATCTGTACAGTTACTTTCTTGTGCTATTCCTATCTTGTACGTACAATTATTTCATATATAATTCATGTCCTTCCATGCATGTTAAATAATATATTGTAGGCCTCTATCTTTTTGTATCTTACTATGTCCCCTGAGTTCCTGGACCTTTATCCAGGTTTAGATGAGGATTACCCACAAATTTATTTAGTAGGACTGACATAGTTGCAATCCTTTCTGATCAGATCAAGATTATTCTACTTGAGTTTGTGTGAGCGGGGACCACCTTGCTATTTTCTTTTTTATGCTATCTTTCATTCATGTTCACATCTTTTCATTTAGTTATGTTGATCCGCCTACTGGTAGTGCATTTTTCTCCACCAGGCGATAGTTGAATTCAAGATAGACTTGAACTAATTTTATTTTTAGGAATATCTTTATTTCTATTTGATATTTGTTGTCGTATATGAGATATAGATTGACTTATTTTGTGTTAGATTTTTTGGACTAGATTCCTACTTAGACAACATAAGTACGAATCATAGAAATTCCATATAATGGTTTATCTTTCTATTCGTACAACTGCCCAAGTCACGTGGATATTCCCATATATTTTGGAACTGGAGCATAAACTTAGTTTTAGTGGTGGTCCATGCAGGTCAGTTAGCCATTTCGGTTACGTTACTCTGCAAGAAGGCCTGTAATCTTGACACATTATTGATCTATAATTAGTGTTAGGATCTTATCCACATGTCTTGACATATTATTTTGGTCTCTAATCTTGACTTTAAATTAATTTCTTCACTTGCATCATGTTCTGATTTTTTTTTCTGTCATGATATTTAATATCTACGCAGAAAGATGAATCTTCGTAGTAGAAACATGACGTAATGGCGTTACTACAACATTTGACACAATGCCCAAAGATGACAGTACCCCAATTCCACCAGAAGACCAGTCACCGAGATAGTACGGTACGTTCATAGCGATCCCATCGATCCATGCGAGCCAGTATTCGTAGCCTGTATGGATGTAGCAAAAGGGTAAGACTTCTCAGACCTCGATGCCAGAGTAGGAGGTTCCTTTGCCTCCAACTCTACCTTTCCCTCCTCAAATAGCGTATGGATTGTACCCACACCAGATGTCGTACATACCTATTCCTTCTCAAATACCCTAGCTGAAGGATTGCCCTAGATGTTCTAGTTCTTACAAGCGATGATACAGGCACAATGGCACCAAACAGAGGTTTTGAGACCGAGTCTGATGGAGGCACTAGATAGACTACCTGCACCTGCTCCTGTACCAGCACCAGTACTAATACAGCTGGTAGGCTTGATTCGAGGTTTTTGCCAGATGAGCCCGAACATATTTATGGGCAATAAAATACCAGAGTAGATCACTGACTGGATTGCTAGCACTTAGATGTTTCTTAGGCTTCCCTACTACCTGAGGTATTATGGATGACCGTACTGAGGGATCAACTTAAAGGCAATGCTCATCACTGGTAGGAGTCGATGGAGCATACTGTGGGTAGGAACCAGACCTAGGAGAAATTCCTTGTGTACTTTGATGTGAAGTATTTTTTGGCTAGTGTCAAGGATGTTCACTACGATTAGTTCCTCTATCTTAAATAGGGGAACATGAAAGTAGATGAGTATAATGCAGAGTTCAGCCATCTTAGTCGGTTTGGTACTATTTTAATACCGATCAGATGGAGAAGGCTAGGAGGTTCCACCATGATTTGACTCATGGTCTTTAGAGATATACCAGCTAATAGTTAAAGATTTCATATGCCGAGGTGTTAGTAGTGGCCGGAGTACAAGAGGCTATCAACAAGGGGTTTATAGCTCAAGGGGTGCCCCAATATTGTAGCCATACCAGTTAAAGTACAGCAAGAATGACCCGAGAGACATCCTACAATGTATCGACAACCACAAACAACCCTATACCTGAGACCATAGCTTCCTATGTGCTACTATTGCCAAAAAAGAGGGCATGTCTAAAGAGATCATCGACGAAGGTTAGGACATTATTTGTATTGCAGCTCTGATCAATAGCAACTCCAAGGTTGTCCCGAAGGTCGCACTGAAGGACCAATACCCCTGCCACAAGACCCTCCAATAGCTAGACCACAACAACCTGGGCAGGTATCCGCTATGACAATCGAGGATACAATGATATTGCATGAGATAGATATAGGTAACAGTTAGGGTTTTATGGATAGTAATAAATTTTGACTTAGTTTTCTAGAATAGAATAGTTAAAATTTTAGAGAACCTTAATTGAAGGTTATTATTTAATTGCTAGTTTATATCATTATTGACTGATTACTTTCCTTCAATTTCGAGGAAGAAATTCTTCTAAGTAGGAAAGAATGTTAACCCCCCTCATTCAATTTTTTTCTTAGTATAAATTAGTTAGTTTAATAAATATATATATATATATATATATATATATATATATTTAGTACTATTATTAAGGTATCATATTATTAGAAAATACTTTGTGTATCATGGGTTTTGGTTTAGGTGAAGTGCACACTAGTTGGATTATTTTTAGCCTAGAACACTTTGGACTAGTATCTAGTCTAAGTTATTAAACCCACTCAAATCAAACCCAAATGATCTCTAGCCTTGTCCACACAAACTAGGATATGTAAGAACCCAAACCAAAAACCTATTGGACGCAAACCATGCACCCATGTGTATATGGATATCACATAATCCAGCCTTGTTGCTGTCGGGTTATATAACACCCCCATCTCCTTATTAGTTAATAAAACCAACCCTCCACTCCTTTATTCCTCCAAGAACTATGCCACAACACGCTTACCTCAACCCCCTAAAGCCCCACACTTTATTCTTATTCATTTCTATCACTTTTCCTATCCCAAAGTCTCTCCAAACACAGGATAGTTCAGCATAACCTACTGTGAAGTGTTACTGGAATTGGTCATCTTCCATGCTAATTTGCATATTCAAATCAAAAGGTAAATTAGTAAAGTCCTTTACTACCTCCCTTCTCTACCTCTTCCCCTTCCTTCTTTTTTTTAATAATTTTTTCTTATTGTTTTACCCCATCTAATTGTTGTCATAATACAAAGTATCCAGATGAGGTGTTGGTAGAATATTTTATGCAAAGAACGAGGTGCACACTCCAAACCATTTTATAAAACTCTTCTGGACCTTTTCTATCACATACCTCTATCAATTTCCTTCAGTTTTATTTATAATTTGATATATATTTCTGTCATTTAACCCTCCATATAGGCTTTTCTACACGAAGTGTATTGCTGGAGTCCCGTAGGAAACACCATTGTCCACACTTCGCAAATAGGTAAGTACCTAAAATATTTCTTAATTTTATAATTCATGACATAAGGACCAACTAGATACCACTCACGTAGGTAGAACCATAATTTAATATGTAAAACCTTGCTAAAACATGTCAAACACCATCGTGAACATTAAATTCCAAATATGGACTTTTGTGTTCATGCACTTGTTTGCTTATGTTAAACACTTAATTTGTACTCGAAACTCTTATGATTATGAACCTATGTTTATCCCCTTTGATATACTATATTTGTACCAAGTTAGATTCATGATTCACTATGTCGAAACCATATTTTTAGCCCCCTTTCACTTTTATTCCAGAACTGCGATATTTATTTGGGCTCATTATTTCATGTGCAAATTTTCACTTTTATATCCGAAACTTTCAAAACCATGTCCCTATTTCAACACCTACTATTCTATATCGATAATCCATGTTAGGATTGTCGACATCGCAAAAATAAGTATTTTTGATAAAGGGTGTAAAGTTTTTATTTATTGCGAATTGACAAAGAATACAAGAAAATCCCTATTACAAAAGGATCTATGTATAATAAAAAAAAGATCTGAGAAAGTGTGATGGTGGAGATCGAGCACTATAGCAGCTTCTTTACTCCGTTAACGATCTGGGACAAAGGAGGTTGACGAGGATTTGACGCTCCTTCTTCTCCTCCTTGCGGCAGTGGCACTAGTTCTCCTTTACATGGAGATGTAGATGCCACTTTTGCATCTATGATCTATCATTTTTCTTGGGAAAACAACTACTATTTATAACCTTTAGGATGGCATTATGTAGGCGCATGTACACGGGCTGCATATTGGCGCATGGCACGACAAGCAATTATTATGTTAAGGCTGCCATGTGGTAAGTCGAGATCTGGGGTTACTGATGCCCATAATACTCGTGACATGTGTCATATCCAAATTTTGATGGCCGTGATTGCATCTTGGGAATACTATCACTTGGCACATAGAAATAACTGAGGGAGTAGTGGCGCATGGAACTGCTGGTGCAAGGGAACAATTGAGACATAGTGGCGCTGCTGGCGCATGAGAACACTAAAGACTTAGTGGAGTATTGCACTACTGGCATATGGGAACACTAAGATACTATGAGCGCATGGAACTGCGGGCACATGAGACACAACTTCGAATGTTGGCACATAGGGCTGGCTTACTAAGGCGCATAGGACTGGATCCCTGGAGAGCATGGGGCTGGATCACTGGAGCGCATGGGGCTGGATCACTGAGGCACATGGAGTTGATTTTCCATACTTCTATAAGACCCGGTTTAAAGTTTCTGAACTCTAAACTTTTTAAGTTTTGAAGTTCATATTACTTTGAACAGAAGCATGAAGGATATAAGTGTAGGAATTACTTTATCACACATGTGAAGCATCCTTATGTTTGGCGCATCTGTGGAGTAATTCCTCTTAGCGCAGCAAGCTTTCTGGCGCATTGGTTATTGGACGCATCAGGCCTATACAGATATTCGTCAATTGACTGTCAGTTTCTTTCCATAATTTTGGCACCTATCATTCATAAGTCATTAATGGCTTTCTTGCTATAAATAGAGGGCTTAGGGGAAGGAGAATGGTTCTTTTTCCCCTCACATAATGTCTCTATTAAAGTTAGGCACGGAAAAGTCAGTCGAGCAGTTCGTCGACCCTCTCCCTCTGATGGTCAACCATCCTTCTATCGTCGGCGAAGGTGAAGAGTAAGACTCGTTACTCTTTTTTGTTCTTGGGTCACTTCGTACACTTATTGGCATTGCTTGAATTGCTTGTCCTGGCGCGCATGGTCATTGCCAAAGGGCTTCATCTTGAGGATGTGCTGAAGGTGTAGGTTCTACCTCGATAGCGTAGGTAATGCTTACTCTGGACACTCACCTGAAGCATGCGTCGAGAATTGATGTACAACTACATTGTATGGGTATATCTGCCTCTTTATGACAATGGTTGTTATTTTACTGTGGCGGCGGTGTGCGTGTGCGTGGGACTTTGTGCCCATAAGCGACTTCCGTGGGTGCATGATCAACTGGTTTTTCCGATTGGCGCATGATTCCGAGGATGCCTGCCTTCGTATTTTCTTGTAATCATTCTGAATTTCGGTGCTCATTTGTGTAGGGACAGTCTCAGATTGCTCTAGTTTCAGTAGAGCATGGAAGGATATCATAGTCATCATTGTTTATTGTGAATAACCACATTACCCGAAGGATTGTCCATAATTTTCTAAACTAGTTTACTGTAGCTTCACTTGGTATGAAGCCATGATGTGATGGCTGGATCTCGGGTCGAGTCCTGGCGGCCCATCTGAGTGGCAGCGGTGGGGTTAGTTATCCCAACCGGGACTTTTAGTTGCGTCCTTTCATACATCATAGTTGGGTCTATAAAGACTTGGCTCTGTATTGCAAGATCATTGCTATCCATCAGTATGGATTCTTTTGTCACCCTATAGCTTGTACCAACGAGTCTTGCTGAAGTAATAACCCAGAATGCCTTGAGATATCGGCTTCACACGTTTTGGTACCAGAAATAGCACAGAGGGATCTCCTTCTTTTAACATGTACCCATGATCTTGAATATTAATAAAAATCTTTGAATATAATGGACTTTCATATATACTCATAATCTTGAATATTAATAAATTTTTTGCCTTATTTTTTGTTTAGAACTTTTCTTATTGCTTTGGATATCGGGGTTATAAGTATTATACCAAAAGTAATATGGACGTAGCATAACATCATAATGGAGATAATATCATGCCCTATCAGAGGTAGTATAGTCATGATATGCTAGAGCAGTTCCATTAAGGGCGTTTGGTGGAGACACCATCTATGAGGGCAGAGATACTTTGGTGTAGAACCGATAGTTAAGCAAGTTTGCTGAGTATGACCATGGGGGAATATTTTGTCGATAGAGAAGAAAACGTGTCAGAGGTAATATGGTGGTGACTGCTTTCATAGGCAGCTAGTAGTTCAGAGGTGATGTGGACGTGAACTACTTGCTTTGTATAGATTTTTTTTGGGGACAACAATAAAAGGGATGAGTCAGAGGTAATATGGACGTGACTATCTTTTTTTGCTTGGGAGAATGACTCATAGTTCAGAGGTGATATGGACGTGAACTATTTGCCTTCAGAAAAGTTTTTTGAGAACCCGTTACCTATTGAGTACTCGGGACTCCCGAGTACAGATAACATATTTGTCCTTATGCTACGAATAGAGATAATATGCTGAGCAGAATGCAAACTGTAGACATTGGCCTCTCATGCCCCTCTGCTAGGGATAAAAGAGACAATAACTCTCTTCTTTTCTTTTTATTTCTTTTTCTTTTTTTTATAACTGCCTTGATTGGGCATAGTACTTCTTTATGAACTTGTCATTGATGGACATCATGAGCAAGTCACCAATGGGCTTAGGGAGCCTATATGGGCCGCTATAATAGACTGTTTCTACCATAAAGGGACCCTCCTACTTAGGTTAGAATTTTTTTGCCTTCTTGTGGGTCATGCCCAGTGGTCCTTTAATTTCGAGGACCAAGTCGCCCACTTGAAATGTCCTTTCTTTGACTTTTTGTTGAAGGCGCCAAAAAGTTGTGCTTGGTATAGCTCAATACGTTATTGAGCCGAGAGGCACTTTTCCTCAAGTGCTTCTAATTCTTGCAAGCGTCGACGATAATTGTCTTCGGCGGTCAGCTGATTAGAGAGTGCGTCTTCGTCTGGGTCTGTTGATGTCATATATGGACAATTTTTTTAATTAAGTCTCCGATGCTGGTGTCAGAGTCCCAAGAGAAAGACTATGAAGAGTGAGATTGTACTTCATCTTTCTCCCCTGATTCTTCGGGAGTGGCAGGAGGGGTGACATATCCCAAACCATGACCGATTTGTTAGTAGTATATTTAAAACTTGCCCTTGGAGAAGAAGTGATGAAGTGGTAAGCATCTTCCTTTGTCATAATTAAGGCCTTGGTCTCTCTTCAAGTCATATCCCATTTTTTAGAGAATACACTTAGTCTGTATACTGTAGCGGTGGAGTTGTATTCTACCACCTTTTGGTTCTGGAACTTCGGAGACGAAGTCCCGACGACCTTTAATTTTTTTTAAATGATGGGTTTGTCCCCTTACTTTTTTGCAGGAATGTCGAAACATGGGTCTTGGCTGAGGCAGATCCGATTGACCGTATAAGCAGTAGCTATTTGTATATGAAGGTGTAAACCTATACCATGTTCCAAAGAATATGCAATGCTCTAATGCACAACAATAGAGAAATTCAAAGAGAGACCTTTGTTGAGGAAATACGGTATTTCCTCTGTAGGAATTATATTATCGTAGGATGGTACGTCGGTAGAAATCGCAATATACTCTTCTAGCTCATCTTTTTCGGTGGATGTTAGTGATACTGATGGTGCTGCAGTTCTTCTATGGAGCTTGACCACCAGTTGCTATGGGGTTCTTGGGGCAAGGGGGTCTTTGCCTGGCACACGTCTATGTCCCTGGAGTTTGACAACCATGGATTCAGGTGCCTTTTTACTAAGCTTAACCACAAGGGGAGCGTTCGAGGAGGATGCCTTTTGATACTGACCCTTAGAGGATCACCAGGAGTTGTGACCACAACGACCTCATCATCGGCATCGTTACATTCTTCATCTAGGTAAATTTTCTTATACAGGATCGAGTCGGAGTAAAATGCCTCGAGCCCTTTCAAAGGATCTAAGTCGACAAATTTTGTTTTGACCACTCCATCTGCATTGAAGTATTTTAATCATTGGTGGAGAGTGAATGGGATGATCATATACTCGTGTATCCACGGGCACCCTAGTAAGATATTATAGGATATCGTAACGTCGATGACATAACAAGTCACCTTCTGTTCGGAGATCACCTATCTGGCACTTAAGATGAATCTTTCCTAGAGGGTAATATCTTCCAACATTGAAGCCACTAATGGTGGTATTGGTGGCTGCTAGCCGGTGCATCGGGATTTCCAAGGTTTGTAGCAAACTCCGGGGGATAATACTGAGGGATGAACCTAGGATCAATGTGCATTCGATCCACTCTAATGGCTCCAATATATCCTGTGTAATACAAATGGCGATCGTACCTGTTATTCTTTAATAATATATCCTACTGAGAGAATATGATATTGGGGATTGCTTCCATCACACGGTTGTAGTGGAGACATACTGCAGGGTCTTCAGTTAGTGGTTTAACTTTGGACAAGTAAGAGTCAGCATTTTTTGTAATGCCTCACTTAGGGCGTGACAAGTCTCTTTGGAGAGACAGAAGCTCAAAGAGATATTTTCTTGGAGTGTTGGCCAGTTGTGCCAAAATGTCCCTCCCCGTTCACGATATACGTATTTAGAACGTATTTTATTTTTATTATGGTTGCAGACTAGACATATTCTTTTGTTTAACCTGGTTCATGATTTATTTTGTGGGTTGGTTCAACTTATGAGAACCTTTGGTTCAACCCTCAAATCCTGCCTTATATAACCCAATATCTCTCTCTCTCTCTCTCTCTCTTTCTCTCTTCTAACTTCTTTATTTCTTCCTCTGTCTTTAGCTTTCTCTCCCCATTTCATAGGCAAGTACATCTTGCTTGAGAAATTTAGAACCCCTCCATATTATGGTTCTATTATGTTTATTATGTATTTCTAAGCACTTTTAGTTCTTGGAGTTTTCAGTTTTGATAGATGGATTAGTGTAGATCTACATTTCTAACTTACTATTTTATTGGGTCTCATGAGTTTTTTGGTTTTGATCTATTAAATTTGTGTATTTGAAAACCAATTTTTGCTACATGATAGATCTTTTTATTTAGAGCATTTTGGCTTTTGGGTCACCCGATTTGGACTTAAAATGAGGGTTTTATGAACAAAACAAGATTTTAGTTTTTGGAGCTTATCCGCCATAGTCGAATCTGCTGTTGGAGAAGATGAAGTCTTCATGCCGCTAGCGAGCTATGCGGTTGAGAGTGACATGCGGCCCGAGAGCGTTATGCGGCCTAAACTCTTGTCGCATATTGACAACATGCATCGATTTTGTTGGACGCATGACTGCTGATTTATACCAGTGTCCTTGAACATATTGTGCTTTCACTCGCTGAACAAATAAAAAATTCGCTAAGTCCAAGAGAACCCCATTCGACACTGACACCCATGCGGTAAGAAGAATATACAGCCCCTGTTTCTTGGATGTATGACTCTGAATTTATGGCACTTATTTCTATAGTTTTATATTTTTTTTCTGACACACTTTATGGCTTGTCACCTCGGTCACTTTATGTCTCATCTCTGACACTTTATTTATTTGACTGTCACTTCAACACTTGTCCCAAGGATTAGACCTTAACCCTGGCATGCGGCCAAGTGGTCCATGTGGCCTGACTTTTCATGCGGCCAAGAATGTCATGCGGCCTGACTTCCCATACGGCCTAGAGACCCAAGCAGCCCTGCTTATTAATTGAATGTCTTCTTGATTCATGTGACCCAATATACAATTGGTAATTGGACTCGAATACTGTATCCGTGCTGATACCACTATTGCCTTATTTTTATTCATGATTTTATGTGCACCGAGGAGCGACACATCCTGTCATGTATTAAATAATTATATTTGGATTGTGCATCAAGAATACCTCAAAATTCCTAAACCTGTGATATTATAAAAAATATACACTATTTTTCTAGTACGATCATAATAAGCGAGTCAAACTACCAAAGCATGGCTAGGTTATTGATTATATGAATGTTGCTTACACGCTCGAGTGAATCCAGATTTGACTTCCATCAATTCGTATCTAGCATGCCCTTACTTTGTACGACATATTAAGAAAAATTCTCTTGTGACCACGCCTTGAGATTTCAAGCACAACATAGGGCTAATTAGGTAACTATAAGTAGTAGTAACATTTGTAGGGAACGGTATCCCGAGATCATGCCAACAAACCTTCCCACAAAGATTCATTCTAATTATTCTGTGGGCTGGCCACCACAAATACTTTATATTATTTGCCTTAGTGGAGTGCAGTATCTGACTATTATTATTATGCCAAGCCAGTATTTTAATATAGGAACACCGAAACCACTAATACCGTATTTCTATCGCAGTGGACCTATGGGGGACTGGTGCATCATGCAAGTTCTTGTTTTATTATATTGGTTCAGTTAGTTCATGTTCGGTACTGGCATGATCTGAGGATACGTATTATGCATTATTATGAGATAACCTCAGACTCCACAAAATAGCAAGCCGTGCAAATAATTGGCCGATATAAGAAATGGACTTGGTTGTGATTGTATCTATTCAGCTAGCAGCCTAGGGAAATAAAAAATCTTAGTGTCAAGGTTCAACCCTTGTCTGTGTTTGGGTTGAGCCTTAGCGCTAGGATATGCCATGGACCAAAGTTATGACACTGAACCTATGTAATATTATATTATTTTTCTTCGATTTTTGTTTCTTCATTTCGTGCTTCCTTTGTGGTACTTGCTATTTGGGGTCTAACCCCACTGGTTTTGCATGGCCGAGTTTTGAGCCAGCACCTTAGGATCTAGCGTTCGTTCCCCCAACTCATGGCGCACACCAGGACTATGGTCGCAGGAGGTAGCGAGTGGGTTTTCTTCTTCCCTGCTCGTTTGGCATATTTACTTCTTTTTGACATTTAGCCACCGGCACCTGTTAGCCGGCTCGTCTGGATATTAGTTTTCCTTACATGATTGGATTAAATCAGACTACAGCTGATCTTTGTCATGTACCTTTGTTACTCTTTTAGCTTCTTATTTTGCACAGCTGGACTACAGAATATTTTAAGAAAGCGTTTGGGATGCCTTATTGCTTATCATATATGCTATATGCTTACTGTTTTTTGTTTGAATGATTGAGGCATAGAAGTTCTTGACCCTAGGAGACTTGATTGTAGCATGCACCCCCTTGTCTTATACATCCGTGATCTTCGTACGACATATAGTACCTTGTACGCGGTAGCTGGCCATGTCCGTCTCCATATTTTGGTACTAGGGCGTGACACAAAATGTCAAAATTATAAGGCTTTTCCAGCCCTTGAGTTGTGCCCCTTCGCAGGGTTTTCTTGAAGCGCATCTCCTTCTTCTTTTGCTTGTCTGTTGCGAGAAGCTGGGATGGATTCAGATTGGAGCTAGGAGGTAGAACAGTTGGAGGTGTACCATCGTCTGGATCATTGTAGTCGCGTTGGTAAGCTAGGCCCGACCTGGACACACCAGCGAGAGCTTCATCTGCTGATGGGGAGACCGTGTGACAATACCTAGTCTTTTTACCATTGGATTTAGAAAAAGAAGGCACTGCTTGCTGCGTTATTTCGGGAACAAGGTCTGTGTAAACCCACATGACTTTGTCTCTTTGAGTAGTAATGGGGACCAACCTTACTGCTTGGGCTGGAGGGAGGTTACTGATCTTCATGGTTGTCTTAGATATGGGGATGACATTATCTTGGGCCTCAGTTGTCAGAAAAGTGATGAACTAGAGAGACACCATATTTGCAGTGAGTGTCTTGTCTTCATAATCCAAAGTGAGGGTTTTGGAGGCGATCAGTTGTTATATGTTCCTATTAAATATGTAACAATCATATGTAGCGTGATGGACATATAGTGGTAATACTTGGGGTTATCTACCTTGCATGCTTTATCAGGGCATCAGATGTCAAGTAGCTTGATTTTGTTCCCCTTCATCAATACATCGAAGAGTTTTATGACATCATAGTCATTACAGGAATAAGTCTTATATACTCATGGTGGCTCTGTCGGCTTAGTAACATGTGAGTTGGACCCTTAGACAGGTTAACTGTAAGGGCTTGCTTCCCTTTTCCGTCACGATTGTTGGAAACTATAAAGGGCACTTTGTCTTATCTCCAACGCTGGAAGCTTGGAATCACAATAGGTGGGCATCTTTGGCACTTTTCTCTCCAACAATGACACTTATGATAAAAGCCATCCAGTCACTAAATGGGCCAGATGTCATCCAGAGCCAAATTGATGGTAGGAGGTTCTTTCGATATGTGTCCACCAGCGTAGATTCAGGAATGCCAGGATATAAACCCTCTGACCCAAAATCTAGGTTTAGGGATTTATTTAAAATTATTCTGGAATAATTATTGGAGTTATTTAAATCACCTCTTTGATTTTTGATTTGATCGTTGCACATTACCGTTGTTTAAATATCTAGAACAATGCACTAGCATTTAATTTCCAACAAATTTTATATCCTTGACCTAGACAAGCCCATCTTAAATCCTGACCTTTGTGTCACTTGTATATGCACTCTATTGCGCTTCATTTTAATTTTTATAATATTCGTGTATATTTTCTAATTTTAAATCTAACTTTGCATCCTTGCCCGTTACAATCGAAATTGGAGACACAACCTCGACCCGTTTCTAGCAACCTAATATATGACAATAATTTATTTCGACTCTACTACGTCCATGATAGTGTCCCACCCAATTTAAATCCTATACACTCCCAATTAATTAAAGAACACCATTGACACTAATTTTAACTAAATTGGAGCAATGACACACCCTAACCCAAAACTAGACCCAACATCAATCCAAACCTACACCCACACACTCATGGCTCATACAAAATACCACACACCAATTCCCTCAATACAACACACCAAACATGACATTTTTCCACATCCAATCCATTTTTTCCTCTTTGTGTAAGTCCTAAACTATTAGGGACTTTCGTGCAAATAGCTAGCCATGTGTCCACCTCCTATTGGTTGAAACAAATAAAGAAACCCACTTTGGCATGCTTGACCGGTCACATGTGCACTCTCCCTCACTCTTTGTATAGTACTATGCAACATCAAATATGCCTACTTTAAATCATAACCCTTCATTCAAACTCTATTACATCACCTCCACCCATTCTTTTATGAAAACCCCCCTCCTTGGGAACCTAACCGGCCCTAATCCCTAGGCAACACCCTCTCCCTTTCTCCTTATTTAGAACAACACCCTCTCCTTCTCCCCCTCAACATGCAACCACCATCAACAACCATCACCACCGCTGCCCTAACCTCCGACCACCACCCTCGCCATCACCACCTTCAACAGCCATCACCATCGCTGCCCTCACCTCCGACCAGCAGCCTTGCCATCACCACCGTCAACAACCATCACCACCGCTGCCCTCTCCTCCGACCACCATCCTCCTTATGACCATCATCACCACCACAGCCATCACCACCGCCATCACCCTCTCCTCATGTCACCTTCGACAATCACCACCACCCTCACCACCATCGACCACCTCCTTCTCTTCCTTCTTTCTCTCCTCCTCCATAACCATCACTACCTCCATCAACACCACCACAGCCACCAGCCTCTGCCATCATCACCACCACCTTCTTCTCCTCCACACGACCTCCTCTCCCTTCATTTCGACCACTACTACTGTCCCCTTAACCACTGCTACTGAGATCCACCCCCATCACCACCACCATCACCTCATCGATGACCAAATACTACCACCAGCAACCCGCCACCGCCACCAAGCCGCTGCCTCTGTGAGCTGCTGTTATTGTTGTTATTGCTGCAACTGCGACTACTGCTACTGCTACTATGTTCGTTGCTGTTTCAGTCTTCCTCGACCTCCTCCGATGAAACCCGTCAACCGACGAACCCCCCAGGGCACTGCCGACCTCCGACGAACTCACCCACAGCGGGCCAGACCACCGTCACCGCCTGCACGGCCGCCCCGAACCTACCTGCGTAGACCCACTGCATAGCTGCAACCACCCCGACCACCTAACTTTTTACGATGTGTTCTTCATCTTCTCTCAACGAAGTTTTGATCCATCTTCGCAGGTGTGTTCACCACATAACCCTCATTAATTTTCTTTAATTAGTTTAATTTATTTCGCATTAAAATCCAGTTTATTTCTATCTTAAAAATTGTCACGACCCGCACCCGATTTAGGGGCACGAGAGCGTGGGTACGTCCAGCCTACGCCGCAGCATCGGCGGTAGAACGCTGTCTAGGTCAAGTACTATCTAAACAATCTCACGCTAGTATCCAACTCCATAAGGAGACATGGATATCATAAAATAAATCTTGAAATACTCAATCACAACTACAGCACGATAGGAAAATGAAGAAATAAAAGAATACAACACAAGTCTAATGACACAATAATTATACCTGCAATCAGTAACATCCAATTTCTCAAGTGTGTCGGAAACCAGTCTACTAAGGTCACAGTCTGGAAAAAATATTTTCCAGTCAGGAAGGAGCAAAGTACATCTCTAAATAGCAGTTCTATATAAATGACATAAACTATGTAGCAGTTCTAGATGGAAATATACCAGATGCATGTATAGGTACGAGAAATGTACAATGAGAGAATACTGGAAATACTGTAAGTAAATGCAGGAAAAGAACAATATGTCAATGAGCAAGAAACCTTTGACTAAGTGTGTAAGTACTAGCTTTAACATGTGATCGGCTTGGGAACTTGATCAGGCTGGTTACATGTGATTAGCTATGATTCACGAAGGTCAGGCTAACCGTTGGTTAGCTATGATGCATGGAGAGGTCAGGTTAATCACACGTAACAGCTATGAGGCATGGAGATAGTCAGGCCGCACCCGACGTGAGATGTGGGGTGAGCTATGATGCATGGAAAGTTGGGTATGATCACATATCTACACTAAAATACTCCCCAAACCCCCGACTGGTATAGTAGATCCAATCATGGTACGCTATGGCACAGGATTCCCTAGGAAGGTAGCAAATCTCCAAGGGAATCAGTGTCTGTACATGAACAAGATAACAAGGAAAACAAGTCTTGTACAAGCTACACCATGAATAAGGAATAACATCTCATGACGAGATCCGTGTATACCAATCCGTGTAACCAACGTGTCAGGAACATGGATATTTACACTAGATACAGTGAACATAGGAGATATCATAAATTAGAAACTAATAAGAGAATGTACTCGCCTTGGGTCCTTAGCTGGTAATTATTGATGTCCTGTTCCAGAGTATCCCCTGGGTGAACCAACAGTCCTATAAACATATCACAATCAAAACCACATTGCATCAGACGCTACGCTAACACAGTCTAAAAACACTGGCCTCATGGCCATGCCAGGCAGGGCACTAGTCAGCTAGGGTCAACTAGTAAATTTACCAATTGAATTAATACATATATATATAGTTATTCCAAAGTATACAAAATAGGTATAACTGTATGTACATAAGTGGAAATATATTTTATTTATGTGAAAATTATACATCACTCATATATATAAGCCAATATACATGTACCAAAATACATATATATATATTTAATGAAACACACACACTATACACCAAAATACGTTTATACATATATACTAATAAAACATTTTCATATATCATTTATATATATATATACATTAATACATACATATACTAAAGTATACATATACCAATATGTATATAGTACATATATACCAAAAATATGTTTATACTTATATATATATAGGTACACATATTTATACCAAAATATTAATTTAATATATATTTTACCAATATATAATTATACCAAAAATTACATACATATATAGGTTTGTACCTATACCAAAATATGTATACTATATACAAACAGAGAAAATACACTATACAGTTAATTATTGATAAAATAAATAATATACATTTATACATTTATACCAAAAATACGTATTTTTATTACATATATCCCATATGAAAATATACTAAAATACGTATATCATATACGATATTAAAGATGTATTTGAAAATCATATATATATATATACGTTATAAATAGAGAAAATATGTATATATATATATACAATTTATACTAAAATACGTATACAACATACGTACGCACACACATACACCCATACACACGTATTTATATTTATATACGTATATAAACATATACACATTCATACACGTATATATTTGAATTCATATATACGTATACAACTTACCATACATACGTATATACAATTTACCCATACATATAAGAAGGGGAAAGGAAGAAGAGGAGGGGGACTCACTGGGTCAGCCGGTGGCCGCTGGTCGGCTGGCCGGAGACTGGACTTGGATGCCGGAGATAATGTAACAGTAGTGGTTGAGGGAATGCAGTCGGGAAGTTGGCCGGGAAGAATGGTGGGTGAACAGCCGGGATGCTCGGAATATTGGTGGTGGTGGAGGATCAGAGGGAGGCCGGACCGCTGGAGTAGTGGCGGAGGCGCCGTCGGCTCGACGGAGGCCGCGGGGATCTCACAAAGCCACGCTGTCGTGGCTGGCCGGAGACTGAGTTGCAGCGCCGGAGATGGGATGATGGCAGGGAGGAGGAGCTTGGGAGATCAGTCGAGGTGAGGAGAGCTGGCAATGGCGGCTCGAATCGTGTGGTGGTTAGGCGCCGTGGAGGATGGTCGGACAGGCAGGGAGGAGAGGCTCGACTTGCTGGCAGTGGTGGTTGTATCGGGTTGGCCGCCGGGCCGGAGTCGAGCTCGCAGTGTGGAGATGGAAGTCGACCGGATGGAGGTGGATGAGAGCTGATGGTGGGAGGCCGGACTGGGGTCGGCTCCTGAGGTGGTTGCAGTGGGAAGATGGTTTGGCCGGACGTCGGGCTGAGAGATGAAGGGAGAGCCGGAGTTGAATCGTGGATGAGGGAGTCGGGGATGTAGCTCGGTAGGGGCCGCCGGAGATGCACAGGTCGGTGGGGATGTGCAGCGGTGGCAGCAGCCGAGCAGCAGGCCGGGGTCGGCTGATGGTTGGCCGCCGGAGTTGGTCTTCAGGTGGGGGTGGAAATACAGCAGGGAGGGTCGGGGTCTCGGTTGGCCGGGGTGAGCAGTGGCCGCCAGAAAATGGGGATCTCCGGGTGAACAGTAGGGGGGATGGTGAACAGTATCCCCCCCCCCCCCTTTTTGAATTTGAATTCAAAATAAAATAAGAAGAAGGAGAAGGAAGAAGGAGAAAAAGAAGAAGAAAAGAGAAGAAGAAGAGAAAGAAAAAATAAGAAATGGGGGCTACGGTTTGGGGAAGCTTGGGGGTGTGTTTCCCTAGGTTAAATTTTTTAGGATTAGGGCTTGATAGTACATTAAATAGTAAGAGGGTGTTAAATCAAGGGTTGTGATTGACCCCCTTTAAATGAGGGGTCCAGATTGGACATGGAGAATTTCTTCATGTGGGTGAGGGTGAGAGATTTAATTAAATTATTATTAGGCCCCCTCATTGTTTTAAACAATGGGGTGTTGACACAAAATGCCAATTTGCAAATTAGCCCCCTTAAATTTGGGTATTTGCACAAACACATGAAATGATGAAAATTTGGCGGGCGATTCGGGGTCCGATGTTTTGTAGGGTCAGGGGGCGCTGTGTGATCGGTATGGGCTCAATTTGCAGGGCACTGGAATTGAATTGGGATTTTCAGAATTGGTTTAAATAGTATCCTCAATTTAATTAGAATTAAATGCAAGTTGTGTTCTAAAATTAATTAGGAGTACATGGGGCCAAAATCAGGTCAGGTCATCAATACCAATAGTGAAGAAGACTCAGAACAGAATATTACCCTAATTTGGGCCGCACGAAAAATAGGTCAAGATTGCCTCCAATTTTCGATTGGAACGCACAACGATACAAAAATAGGAATTTATTAAATAATGTCCGCGACGATTTTTGTGCGGCTAGAATTAAAGTACAGGGAGCATAATTATGAGTTGTAAAAAATAGCAGAATGGAAGGCGGGCATGTCTAGGGCAAGATTGTGAAATTTGTTAGAAGACAAAAGTCTGGATGGTGCTCCAAATATCGAAGCAAAGGCAATGCGCAAAAATATTAAATAAAATACAGTAATTAATTATAATCTCCAAATATTAAATTCTAGATAAAATAATAAAAACCAGAATCCTATAATTCGGACAGGTGGTCATCTGTTGGGCTTCTAGGTCTAGTCTGCTAGCTAAAAATAAATGAACACTGCATCTAGTACTATATTTAATTACACATCACACATAATTATTTAAATCAAATATACTATCAGGCAATTAATTAATTGTAACTACCACAATATTAAATATTATAAAAAGTCGAGAATACCCCCTATTTTCGGAACGTGGTAGTGACAAGTCTACCCACCTTAAAAGAATTTCGTCCTCGAAATTTAAAATCCTCAAAGTAGCATTTATTCATTATATTATTATCCATCAATAGTTAAATTCACCAACCAACATAATCCTGAATAATCCACTTTGTCATTTCACAATTTCAAAAATTATTGTATTCCTGAAAATCCTCAAAATTTATCAGCGAACTCTATTCGTATCATAATCTCCTACGAATCTGATGTTAGTAATTAAAACCCGAAATGATATCTACTCCTCTAACTTAATCCAACAATGCACATTTAAAATTTTCCATCAAAAACACTAATCCATGAATCCAAATAAATAAAAACTCGTCCAAAAAGTTTGTGTTTAACCACTAACCCATTTATCATCTTACTCCTTAAATTTGAGCAAATCAAAAAAAAAATTTTTTTTTTTCTTTTTTCTCACAATACTCAGATACTATAATACTCGCAAAATCCTCAATTAATATTTTCAATTAAATCTTTATCTTCCAGTCCAATAAAATATAATAATAATCTTCTAAATTTCCTCAAAAATTTTAATGATAAATATATCATAATCAATAATCATCAATCCTACCATATTAAATTCTCAACCTCTCATTTAAATTAATGTTTATCCTCGAAGTCTAATGATAACTTAATCACATCTCAATCTTGATAAAATCAATAATTTATCAACTCTGCTATATTAATCCTTAATTCTTTATGCTTATCTTCCAAAATTTTAGCATCTCGTGTCTCTTGTCAAGTCATAACCTTGTCATAGATCTTTGCTATGGTCCAAACCCCAATGATCATGGTTTAAGAAGATTCTACCTACAGTCTTACAACCAACAACTTAGAGGAAACATGCATGGTTATGGTCTGTCTTATCATGGTATTGCATTCTTTGTCAGGGTGTACTACTAACTATGTCCTAACAAGAAAAATCACGAATACAACCCACGGTACTAGGGAATCAATCAATCAGAAGACAAAAACAACATGAGAAGAAGAAAGAACCTGCTAACACATTACCTGCAGTATTTCCTATCTCTAACATACACTTAGTTCTAGCAAATTTACTAACTAATTCATATTCCTGTACATTGATACCCATATCAACTAATCATTAATCCACAAGATCCATGAATATATCAATATTGCACACACCTGTCTATTAATACCAAAATCTGATACTAAGAACCTATAATATAACCATGATTCAATAATGCATCCAAGTTGATACCTCTATCTCCTTAGTACCATACCCTCTGTCAGCTCCCGTTCCTACTACAATTGTCCATAATATTCTTATCACTCAAATACACGTCAAGTGCAACACCATACTAAGTGCTAAGCCCTTTTTAATACAACTCTAGATGGACACCCAAGTCAGTCTGTGGTGCCATCTCAATCCTGCTCAAGTTATCAGATCCTTACACATGTATATCATCTACTCATATATTAATATTCATCTCTCTCATCTACCATAAAATAAATCCTCAAAATAATCGTCAAGGTTTAACTTCTCGAACAACTTTAAAATAAGATGCATATACCTCCTCAAAATCAGATACTCCACATCGAAATAAAATTTAATCATTCCTAAAATCCTTGTGGCCTTAACCATGTTTATTGAATTCATATTTGAAATCCTCAAAAAAAAATTTGACATAATCTCGAATCCTCAATTACTCTAAAAATACAATTTTATTTCCACCTTTTAATTTATAACTCCACAATTGTACATATCAGTGCTCACGGTCTTTGATACTCAAGGTGCACTCAATGCATCTAATGTCTATAATTGTGTAATAAAATTGTACTGCCTGAATCACTTGTGCTATTACCTCCAATGATCAAAGTTATCATCCCTGTATTTTCTTTCATGATTTCGATTTATGTCAACTGGTATATCATCTAATTATCATCACACAGAGTGCTTACTGTTTTGAGCGTCATTCTCGACTAACCCTCGAAATAGAACCATTAGCACTCTTGGTATTATATCACTACCTTCATTAATGGATCATCTCATCAAGCCCATTCTAACTCATGATTACATGTATCTTCTATAACACTCATGTTTCTTTACTCTCATGGGCAAATATATGGTTCTCATCTCAATTGATGTATATGTATTTCCCTTTAACCTTTTATAGCCTGTTAAACTAATCCATGATACGCCTCACCATTTTCATTACCAATTCCGATATTTCTCCAATCATGACTCCTCATTACAACTCTTTATGCATATATCCTTCTTTACTTTTAACATATCTGATATCAATCATCAAATTGAATCATGATCCATTAATTCTTAACACAATTTCTCGATACCTAATTGTTCACGTAGATCATCCAATTGCAAAATCATGATTATCCAGGACGGGTATGTTGGCTCTGATACTAACTCTTGAACTATCACTGATACTCTATACTCTCCTTCTAATCATAGTCTCTAACGACACTTATCCTAGAACCATTGCTACAAGGTATTATGCTAAGGGCTAACTCTAGATTAAAGCCTACTGCTCACATGTCCAACTAAGAAACACTTACAACTCACTAGCAACACAGTCAATACTAATACAAGACTCAAACAAAATTACAAGCCACTAATTATCATACTTAACAAGAAATCCTCACGGGATAGGAGCTCAAAGACTGAATTGAGGACAGAAGGTATCTTTACTGCTAGTAAAGAAAGAAGCGGTGGAACAAAGTCCTGGAATAACAGAAATAGATAAGTCTTGAGATGATATTTTAAGAACCAATTTAAGATACAACCTGATAATCATACACGTCTATCCGAAATCATGACACTTAGAATCCTTGCCACGCCAGTAAGCATAGATGCGATAAACGACAGGTTCCGTAACTAAGGTATACAACCCTATAATCATGTCATCTAGAATACTCGCCACGCCAACCGGTATGGCTGCGAGAAACTCTAAATCTCATAACTAAAGTATGTACATCCAGGTTAGGTTCCTACGTTCTCGTCACGATAGCTAATGTGGCTGCGATAACTCTAGGTTCCATAACCAAAGTAGACGTTTTACCTTTCCCACTGTCCTCATCAATATATGTCATCAGATGATACCATAAATTCTAGTCCGTAAAATTCATCTCAATTTGAAATCAACTCAACAACGATACCAAGAATTTAAATTTAACAACTGGTCAACAAGAATCAAACTCAACAATGATACCAAGATTTTAATTTAATAACTGTTCAATAAGGATCAAGTTCAATAACAACAAGCGAGAGCAGACGGGAACAAGGGGGAAAGAGGATTTAAATTGGAAAATTTATAATAAGATTCTCAAGGGTCGTCCCAGGAATCTCTCAAGAACTTGTGATTGAGTATCCTCTCTCATCCTAGTATCCTATGTCCTATATTCTATAGCAGGTACGTAGTAGTACAACTAAGACGTCGCACTACCACGACATCGCACAACTTGCGAAGTCAGACCTGCATGGGCCACCACTAAAAACGTGTCACGACCCGCACCCGGTTTAGGGGCACGAGAGCGTGGGTACGTCCAGCCTATGCCGCAGCATCGGCGGTAGAACGCTGTCTAGGTCAAGTACTATCTAAACAATCTCACGCTAGTATCCAACTCCATAAGGAGACATGGATATCATAAAATAAATCTAGAAATACTCAATCACAACTACAGCACGACAGGAAAATGAAGAAATAAAAGAATACAACACAAGTCTAATGACACAATAATCATACCTGCAATCAGTAACATCCAATTTCTCAAG
Organism: Iris macrosiphon; assembly: GCA_036927795.1. Classification (NCBI taxonomy): domain Eukaryota; kingdom Viridiplantae; phylum Streptophyta; class Magnoliopsida; order Asparagales; family Iridaceae; genus Iris; species Iris macrosiphon. The sequence goes on from JAYESA010000005.1 coordinate 86,599,064, forward strand.
TGTGTCGGAAACCAGTCTACTAAGGTCACAGTCTGGAAAAAATATTTTCCAGTCAGGAAGGAGCAAAGTACATCTCTAAATAGCAGTTCTATATAAATGACATAAACTATGTAGCAGTTCTAGATGGAAATATACCAGATGCATGTATAGGTACGAGAAATGTACAATGAGAGAATACTGGAAATACTGTAAGTAAATGCAGGAAAAGAACAATATGTCAATGAGCAAGAAACCTATGACTAAGTGTGTGAGTACTAGCTTTAACATGTGATCGGCTTGGGAACTTGATCAGGCTGGTTACATGTGATTAGCTATGATTCACGAAGGTCAGGCTAACCGTTGGTTAGCTATGATGCATGGAGAGGTCAGGTTAATCACACGTAACAGCTATGAGGCATGGAGATGGTCAGGCCGCACCCGACGTGAGATGTGGGGTGAGCTATGATGCATGGAAAGTTGGGTATGATCACATATCTACACTAAAATACTCCCCAAACCCCCGACTGGTATAGTAGATCCAATCATGGTACGCTATGGCACAGGATTCCCTAGGAAGGTAGCAAATCTCCCCGGGAATCAGTGTCTGTACATGCACAAGATAACAAGGAAAACAAGTCTTGTACAAGCTACACCATGAATAAGGAATAACATCTCATGACGAGATTCGTGTATACCAATCCGTGTAACCAACGTGTCAGGAACATGGATATTTACACTAGATACAGTGAACATAGGAGATATCATAAATTAGAAACTAATAAGAGAATGTACTCGCCTTGGGTCCTTAGCTGGTAATTATTGATGTCCTGTTCCAGAGTATCCCCTGGGTGAACCAACAGTCCTATAAACATATCACAATCAAAACCACATTGCATCAGACGCTACGCTAACACAGTCTAAAAACACTGGCCTCATGGCCATGCCAGGCAGGGCACTAGTCAGCTAGGGTCAACTAGTAAATTTACCAATTGAATTAATACATATATATATATAGTTATTCCAAAGTATACAAAATAGGTATAACTGTATGTACATAAGTGGAAATATATTTTATTTATGTGAAAATTATACATCACTCATATATATAAGCCAATATACATGTACCAAAATACATATATATATATTTAATGAAACACACACACTATACACCAAAATACGTTTATACATATATACTAATAAAACATTTTCATATATCATTTATATATATATATACATTAATACATACATATACTAAAGTATACATATACCAATATGTATATAGTACATATATACCAAAAATATGTTTATACTTATATATATATAGGTACACATATTTATACCAAAATATTAATTTAATATATATTTTACCAATATATAATTATACCAAAAATTACATACATATATAGGTTTGTACCTATACCAAAATATGTATACTATATACAAACAGAGAAAATACACTATACAGTTAATTATTGATAAAATAAATAATATATATTTATACATTTATACCAAAAATACGTATTTTTATTACATATATCCCATATAAAAATATACTAAAATACGTATATCATATACGATATTAAAGATGTATTTGAAAATCATATATATATATATACGTTATAAATAGAGAAAATATGTATATATATATATACAATTTATACTAAAATACGTATACAACATATGTACGCACACACATACACCCATACACACGTATTTATATTCATATACGTATATAAACATATACACATTCATACACGTATATATTTGAATTCATATATACGTATACAACTTACCATACATACGTATATACAATTTACCCATACATATAAGAAGGGGAAAGGAAGAAGAGGAGGGTGACTCACTGGGTCAGCCGGTGGCCGCTGGTCGGCTGGCCGGAGACTGGACTTGGATGCCGGAGACAATGTAACAGTAGTGGTTGAGGGAATGCAGTCGGGAAGTTGGCCGGGAAGAATGGTGGGTGAACAGCCGGGATGCTCGGAATGTTGGTGGTGGTGGAGGATCAGAGGGAGGCCGGACCGCTGGAGTAGTGGCGGAGGCGCCGTCGGCTCGACGGAGGCCGCGGGGATCTCACAAAGCCACGCTGTCGTGGCTGGCCGGAGACTGAGTTGCAGCGCCGGAGATGGGATGATGGCAGGGAGGAGGAGCTTGGGAGATCAGTCGAGGTGAGGAGAGCTGGCAATGGCGGCTCGAATCGTGTGGTGGTTAGGCGCCGTGGAGGATGGTCGGACAGGCAGGGAGGAGAGGCACGACTTGCTGGCAGTGGTGGTTGTATCGGGTTGGCCAACGGGCCGGAGTTGAGCTCGCAGTGTGGAGATGGAAGTCGACCGGATGGAGGTGGATGAGAGCTGATGGTGGGAGGCCGGACTGGGGTCGGCTCCTGAGGTGGTTGCAGTGGGAAGATGGTTTGGCCGGACGTCGGGCTGAGAGATGAAGGGAGAGCCGGAGTTGAATCGTGGATGAGGGAGTCGGGGATGTAGCTCGGTAGGGGCCGCCGGAGATGCACCGGTCGGTGGGGATGTACAGCGGTGGCAGCAGCCGAGCAGCAGGCCGGGGTCGGCTGATGGTTGGCCGCCGGAGTTGGACTTCAGGTGGGGGTGGAAATACAGCAGGGAGGGTCGGGGTCTCGGTTGGCCGGGGTGAGCAGTGGCTGCCGGAAAATGGGGATCTCCGGGTGAACAGTAGGGGGGATGGTGAACAGTATCCCCCCCTTTTTGAATTTGAATTCAAAATAAAATAAGAAGAAGGAGAAGGAAGAAGGAGAAAAAGAAGAAGAAAAGAGAAGAAGAAGAAAAAGAAAAAATAAGAAATGGGGGCTACGGTTTGGGGAAGCTTGGGGGTGTGTTTCCCTAGGTTAAATTTTTTGGGATTAGGGCTTGATGGTACATTAAATAGTAAGAGGGTGTTAAATCAAGGGTTGTGATTGACCCCCTTTAAATGAGGGGTCCAGATTGGACATGGAGAATTTCTTCATGTGGATGAGGGTGAGAGATTTAATTAAATTATTATTAGGCCCCCTCATTGTTTTAAACAATGGGGTGTTGATACAAAATGCCAATTTGCAAATTAGCCCCCTTAAATTTGGATATTTGCACAAACACATAAAATGATAAAAATTTGGCGGGCGATTCGGGGTCCGATGTTTTGTAGGGTCAGGGGGCGCTGTGTGATCGGTATGGGCTCAATTTGCAGGGCACTGGAATTAAATTGGGATTTTCAGAATTGGTTTAAATAGTATCCTCAATTTAATTAGAATTAAATGCAAGTTGTGTTCTAAAATTAATTAGGAGTACATGGGGCCAAAATCAGGTCAGGTCATCAATACCAATAGTGAAGAAGACTCAGAACAGAATATTACCCTAATTTGGACCGCACGAAAAATAGGTCAAGATTGCCTCCAATTTTCGATTGGAACGCACAACGATACAAAAATAGGAATTTATTAAATAATGTCCGCGACAATTTTTGTGCGGCTAGAATTAAAGTACAGGGAGCATAATTATGAGTTGCAAAAAATAGCAGAATGGAAGGCGGGCATGTCTAGGGCAAGATTGTGAAATTTGTTAGAAGACAAAAGTCTGGATGGTGCTCCAAATATCGAAGCAAAGGCAATGCGCAAAAATATTAAATAAAATACAGTAATTAATTACAATCTCCAAATATTAAATTCTAGATAAAATAATAAAAACCAGAATCCTATAATTCGGACAGGTGGTCATCTGTTGGGCTTCTAGGTCTAGTCTGCTAGCTAAAAATAAATGAACACTGCATCTAGTACTATATTTAATTACACATCACACATAATTATTTAAATCAAATATACTATCAGGCAATTAATTAATTGTAACTACCACAATATTAAATATTGTAAAAAGTCGAGAATACCCCCTATTTTCGGAACTTGGTAGTGACAAAAATCGAGAAAAAAACTATTTTCTAAAACTTAAAATTCTTCGGAGTTGGTCCCGTCAATCGGGGAAACCTCGTCGTATACCAATTGCACTGAATGGCGTGTATCGTCAACGTGGACGTGTGAGCTTTTGCGGAACTTGATTTGGATGTACGTGCACACCGGAATCAACGCTTATCCGTCAAAAAGTACTGTATTGGCCTGTTCTGACACTTATCCTAATTTTGTATGTACATGTTATTTCATAACGAAACTTACGCTATTGGATTCGCAGCGTTACGCTGGTCCTGTGACCCAAGTTTGGTTCGATTCTGAGAACGTTAACAAAACATCATTTTTTGGGCCCCACGGTTTCATATGACGAGCGATTTCGTGATAGACTCATCCGAATCCAGTTATGGATGTTCTGTTGGGTTCGTATCATCATTCTGGAATCGTAGATACTAAGTTTGATAAATTTGGAGAACTTTGTCTCTGGCACATTTTTTGGTGCACGACGGGCCCACTAGTGGACCCCGTGTTGACCAAAAACTGTATTTTTGCCCCTATGTCCAAATTGGATGTCTGAATATACTTTTTTGAGTATATCACTCATTCTAGGAATATTGGTGATATTTGTTACAGTATCCGGGGATATCTGCTCCAGATTTCATTGTTGCGCTACTACTTCCATGGCGAGTTCGTGTTCGAATCTTCGCCTGGCTTCCAGGCAAGTATACATTGCCTTGTTATAGTATTTAAATTCAGTTAATATTATATATTGTGCTCTTTATATTATATAATTGTGCGTGTCTAAGAATGACTCGTGTGCAGTAAACAAAGACGTCGACGTTAGGACTTGTTTGACCTAGCGTCTAGTGGACGTACCCTAAGTGACGGAGTTATTATTATAACTCTAAGGCCTTGACACGTATCATTTTACGTCATGGAGTGAGGTCATAATAGGACACGGGTTTACACACTCGACTGGCCATCGGTACGAGTAGCTCGTGTGATGGTACTTAACATAGGTGTATTATTTTAGGTAACTTGTATTATAGTTACGAGATGTCCACGTCGTACTTAAGACTTGTACATTGGTATTGGGCGGGGAGGACAACTAGTAGGCGTACGGGACACCCACCTCCTTTATACAGATACCGCATTCTTCGGAGCTATGTGGACATATATATTTATGCAGATACTGCATTCTTTGGAGTGTTGGACGTTACATGTACAGATACCACGCTCTTCGGGACGTTGGACGTTGTGCGGATACCACACTTTTCAGAACGTTAAACGTATTTACTTATATAGATACCATGCTCTTCTGAGCATTAGATGTTATTATATATGCAGATTGCCCCAAGATGGGGGGCATATGTGGCATATACTAGCCAATCATGATGATTGGTGAATTACGTCAACATATGTCTAGCCTACACTTCCCATACGCACCAAATTGTCCTCAAATTATATTCACTTAGGAGGATAGTTCACCATGATTTACTTTACTCAGTATTTATATTATGACATGTACTTTTTGTATCTTGTTACGTCCCTCTGAGGACCTGCTTCCCTTCCAGGTTATTTGAACAGTTTGGATGAGGCTTGATCTGGTGGTATGATGGACATCCTTGTGGGTATCATTATATCTTTCCTCTATTACATTTATATATTATTTTCAGTTATGACTCTGCTATTGTAGCCTAGTATTTTTAGGCCTATATTATTCTCTTAGTCAATTCGAACGACTGTCTTATTGGGCTGCAGACTAATGATCCGTACCGTTCCTTCTTGAGATTTTATTTACCATAGATTGAGATTTAGTTTACTTGTTGGATATTAGAATAGATATTTAGCTGGATCACTTAATCTTGGATAGTGTAAGTTCACTTCGTTGGGCCCATTAAAGTGAAAGCCCTACAGAGTCGTACCAGCTGGCTATTGCCACGTGTCTGGTCCAATATATTTTAGGACTGGGACGTGACATAGTTTTATTGGTGGCCCATGCAGGTCAGAGCATATTATTTTGGTTACATTACTGTACCGAATGAGCCTGCAACTTAGGATTAATGTTGAAATAGATCTCAATCCATAACTTATTTTAAAACTCTTGTATTCGATTGTCCCCTTGGACTTCATTATTGTATTGGTTTAATTACCGTTGATATTGATATTATTGTTTCTCATCTCCCCATATTTCGGAGAGATGGACGTTCATGCGCGGTGATTCTCTCTAGAACCAGATCTCATCAAGACGAAGAAGGCATATTTGATAGGATGTTTGAGTAGATGGTTAACCATGGTAAAGGAGGTTGATAAGTTCTTTCTTGTTGTTAGAGCTAGTATAGACTGTGGGCATAAGAATTAGACATAGAAGTAGAGACTTAAAACTAAACCCTACCTTTCCTTAAGGTAGTAGTGATTCGTAAGTATTAGAAGCTAGAAAGATTGTTTGATTCTAAGGCTCTAGAATAATTTTGGAAAGACGTAGCTAGATGCTAAATTTAGTTGTAGCCCAATGATAGTAATACAAGGAATTAGTTGTAGCCCTATGATAGTGATACAAGGAATTAGTTGTAGCCACATGATTGTGATACAAGAAACGATATTATGAACTTGAGAAGACAGAATTTTAGACTCACATGTAGAAGAAGATTATCGGATACTAATAAAAATAGGGTATAAAATAGCGCTTTATGTAGCAAACCGTAGTGTTTAATCTCTACTTGCCTTGTGACTTCCAATACCAGACCGAAAAAAAAATTTCACCCTTTAGATAAAGATGATTATATGACTAGGCTAAAATAGATATGTTGATTACTAGATTGGTTGTTGATTGACTTGACAACTTAGGTACTAGGGTATAGCTTCTGGAATCAGATTAGATATACTTGATTTGTTTGGGTTGCCAGTGTCTGATGTGCTTATGGTTTTCACCTTCGATAACTCGATTAGTTGAGCTAGTATCCGAAATAGAGCAATTAGATTGAAGGATTAGAGTATCGACAAATGTTATAGCCTTGAGTTGGATACCGTAAACTACATATAATGGATGGCCAGTTATAAACAAGATGGTACCTATGTAGTTTGGAAGAAGGGTACGCATGGAGTAAACTAGGAGAAACCTCAAGTTCGAGGTAAAAAGGTAGAATGGCAACAAGATAAGATTCGCGAGATGTACCTGACCTTAAACTTTTAAATTAAGAGAAGGGTCTAGGAGAGACTGAAAATTATATCACTCGATTGTTGTCTCGAAGATCGATACTACGAAGCAGAAGGTACTAGGCCATGCTTGACGAAGTTAGAGTTGAACACAAGATCAACGTACTAGAAAGATATAAAGTTGTGTAAAAATAAATGATAAGGGAAATATATTAGAGTCACGTAACCCAAGGACGAGAAATTTTGATATGGACTTGAAGGATAGTAATCATAGTATTTATGAATTATAATGCTTTTAAAATTTTGAGGATTTAGCGCAGGTGAAAATTATTGATCAACCTCGAAGTACTATGAATTTCTAGGAACAAATACAGGTTTAGATCATATGCTAACTCATTGGTCAATCAGTAGAGGACTACCACTAGACTCTTAGATTATATATTGACACGTGAGTAGGGAGTGTAAATGGAAGATAGAAGTCTGATAGGAATGATAGCTGAATATTGAAGTTTACACATAAACCGCTTAGGGATAGAAATTTAGATTTTTGACTAATATGACATGCGCTTACGGAACCTAATCCTTAGTAGTATGTGGTGTTAAGGGAACCTATTTCCAATTTATCCTAGCCGATAAATTTTAGGAATCGTATTCTTGTTATTGTATTTGTTATATTTTATTCTAGGGTATTTAAAATGATTAAATAGATATTTATTACATAATTTCTATATATTCTTATTAAGTAGAGACTTGTGTTTATTACATATATTTCTCGCAGAAATTATTCAAGTTGAGCTTCTAGACTAGGTATGACTGACTGACTAGATTAGACTTGTTACTACTAAGACTGATTATAAGAACTTAGGTTGTATGATTCTATTGTGGATACTATAGGATGATGACGTTATACCTAGGAAAGAATGTTGAGATATTAACTGTCTTAGTTGCAGAAAAAGGAATTTAGATACTATATAAGTGGCCTTGAGGATTTTGTGCTTATAAAATTTTAGTGCCTAACCCCTGTAGTCCTTTGAGAGTAAAAGAATAGCGTTATTTTCTTTATAGATATTAGAAGTTTCAAACTTAGATTGTGTGGCAACATCCTTGAGTAACCTAGTCTTATATATGGTAATTTTCTGGATGATGATTAGCATGATAACAATGACGAGGCAATTCATGATGGTGAGAAGATGTTTTGAGAAACAATTGCCTTAGATGATTAGACTGTACGTATGTGGCAGTTTAAGATAAAGAGAATAGAGTAGGACGAAGTACCAAGTTGTGTTTATATATTTAGAGATACATAGAGTGTTGTTGGGGAGATGGACTTTGAATTTCGAGGATAAAATTTTTTAAGTGGATATATTGTAAACCCTTTGACCCAAAATCTAGGTTTAGGAATTTATTTAGAATTATTCTGGAATAATTATTAGAGTTATGTAAATCACCTCTTTGATTTTTGATTTGATCGTTGCACATTACCGTTGTTTAAATATCTAGAGTAATGCACTAGCATTTGATTTCCAACAAATTTTACATCCTTGACCTAGACAAGCCCATCTTCAATCCTGACCTTTGTGTCACTCGTATATGCACACTGTTGTGCTTTATTTTAATTTTTACAATATTCGTGCATATTTTTTAATTTTAAATCCAACTTTGCTTTATAGCCCGTTCCAATCGAAATTGGAGACACAACCTTGATATGTTTCTTGTATCCCAATATATGACAATAATTTATTCCGAGTCTACTACGTCCATGACACTTGTGTCCCACCCAATTTAAATTATATGCTCTCCCAATTAATTAAAGAATACCGTTGACACTAATTTTAACTAAATTGGTGCAATGACTCACCCTAACAAAAAATAAGACCCAGCACAAACCCAAACCCACACCCTTATGGCTCATACAAAATACCACACACCAATTTCCCCCACTACAACACACCAAATATGATATTTTCCACATCCAATCCATTTTTTTCTTTTTGTGCAAGTCCTAAACTATTGGGGACTTCTGTGCAAATAGCTAGCTATATGTCCACCTCCTATTGGTTGAAACAAATGAAGAAACTCACTTTGGCATGCTTGACTGGTCACATGTGCAATCTCCCTCTCTCTTTGTATGGTACTATGCAACATCAAATATGCCTACTTTAAATCCTAACTCTTCATTCAAACTTTATTACATCACCTCCACCCATTCCTTCATGAAACCTCTCCCTCCTTGGGAACCTAGCCGGCCCTAATCCTACCCAACACCCTCTCCCTCTCTCCTCATTTAGAACAACACCCTCTCCTTCTCCCCCTCAACATGCAACCACCATCAATAACCATCACCACAGCTGCCCTAACCTCCGACCACAACCCTCGCCATCACCACCGTCAACAACCATCACTATCGTTATTCACACCTCCGACCACCACCCTCGCCATCACCACCTTCAACAGCCATCACCACCCCTGCCCTAACCTTCGACCACCTCCCTCTCCATCACCACCGCTGCCCTCACCTCTGACCATCATCCTCCCTACGACCATCATCACTACCATAGCCATCACCACCGCTATCACCCACTCCTCACCTCACCTCCGACCATCACCACCACCCTCACCATCATCGAACACCTCCTTCTTCTCCTTCTTCCTCTCTTCCTCTACAGCCATCACTACCACCATCATCACCACCACAGCCACCAGCCTCCTCCATCATCACAGCCAACTTCTTCTCCTCCATACGACCTCCTCTCCCTTCATCCCGACTGCCACCACTGTCCCCTTCACCACTGCCATTGAGATCCATACCATCACTACTACCATCACCTCATCGATGACCAACCACCACCACCAACAACCCGCCACCGCCACCAAGCCACTGCCGCTATGAGCTACTACTATTGTTGTTATTGATGCGACTACTGCTACTGATGCTATGTTCACTGCTGTTGCAGTCTTTCCCGACCTCCTCTCGCCGTGAACCCCGATGACCGACGAACCCCCCAGGGCACCCTCTACCTCCGACGAACTCACCAGCAGCGGGCTAGACCACTGTCGCCGCCTGCACGGCCTCACTGAACCTACCCGCGTAGACCTAATACACAGCTGCAACCACCCCGACCACCTGACTTTGCATGGTGTGTTCTTCATCGTCTCTCGACAAAATTTTAATCCATCTTTGTAGGTGTGTTAACCACATAACCCTCATTAATTTCCTTTAATTAGTTTAATTTCTTTTGCATTAAAACCCAATTTATTTTTGTCTTAAAAATCGAGTAAAAAACTATTTTCTAAAACTTAAAATTCTTACGGAGTTGGTACCGTCAATCCGGACAACCTCATCGTATACTGATTGCACCGAAATGTGCGTATCGTCAACGTGGATGTGTGAGCTTTCACAAAACTTAATTTGGATGTGCGTGCACACCAAAATCAATATGTATCCGTCAAAAAATATCATATCGGCATGTTCTGACACTCGTCCTAATTTCGTGTGTGCCTGCCATTTCATAACGAAACTTGCGCCATCAGATTCGTAGCGTTACGCTGTCCTGTGACCCAAGTTTGGTTCAATTCTGAGAACATTGACGAAACGTCATTTCGTGGGCCCCACGGTTCCACATGACGGGCGATTTCATGATCGACTCATCAGAATCTAGTTCTGGATGTTCCGTTGGGTTCATATCATTGTTTTGGACTCGTAGACACTAAGTTTGATGAATTTGAAGAACTTTATCTCTGGTATATTTTTTGGTGCAAGATGGGGCCCACTTATGGACCCTGTTTTGACCAGAAACTGTATTTTTTTCCCTGTGTCCAAATTGGATATCTGAATATACTTTTTTGAGTATCTCACTCATTCTGGGACTATTGGTGTTATTTGTGACAGCATTCGGGGATTTTTAATCAAGTTTCCATTATTGAGCTGCTACTTCCATTGCGAGTTCGTGTTCCTATCTTTGCCTGGCTTCCAGGCAAGTATACCTTACCTTATTGTACTATTTAAATTCAGTTAATATTATATATTATGCTCTCTATATTATATAACTGTGCGCGTTCGAGAATAACTCGGGTGAAGTCGACAAAAACCTTGACGTTAGGACTTATGTTTGACCTAACGTCTAGTGGACGTACCCTATGTGACGGAGTTATCATTATAACTCTGAGGCCTTGACACGTATCATTTTGCGTCACAGAGTAAGGTCATAATAGGACTCGGGTTTACGTACTCGACTGGCCATCGGTACGAGTATCTCTTGTGATGGTACTTAGCATAGGTGTATTATTTTAGGTGACTTGTATTATAGTTATGAGATATCCACGTCGCACTTGAGACTTGTATATTGGCATTGGGTGGGGAGGACGACTAGTAGGCGTATGGGATACCCACATCCTTTATACAGATACCGCTTTCTTCGGAGTGATATGGACGTATATATTTATGCAGATACCGCATTCTTTAGAGTATTGGACGTTACATGTGCAGATACCATGCTCTTCGGGGCGTTGGACATTGTGCAGATACTACGCTTTTCAGAATGTTGGACATATTTACTTATACAGATACCACGCTCTTCGGAGCGTTGGACGTTATTATATATGCAGATTGTCCCAAAATGGGGGCATATATGGCATATACTATCCGGTCACGACGATTGGTGAATTATGTCAACATATGTCTAGTCTACACTTCCCATACGCACCAAGTTGACCTCAAATTTTATTCAATTAGGAGGATAGTTCACCCTAATTTACTTTACTCAGTATTTACATTATGGCATGTACTTTTTGTATCTTGTTACGTCCCTCTGAGGACCTGGTTCCTTTCTAGGTTATTTGAGAAGTTTGGATGAGGCTTGATCTGGTGGTGTGATGGACATCCTTGTAGGTATCATTATATCTTTGCTCTATTATAGTTATGTACTATTTCCTATTGTGACTCTGCTATTGTAGCCTAGTATTTATAGGCCAATATTATTCTCTTGGTCTATTCAAACGGTTGTATTATTGGGCTACAGACTAATGATGCGTACCATTCCTTCTTGAGATTTTATTTACCATGGATTGAAATTTAGTTTAGTTGTTGGATATTAGAAATAAATATTTAGCTGGATCACTTAACCTTGGACAGCGTAAGTGCACTTCGTCGGACCCATTAAATTGGAAAGTCCTACGGAGTCGTACCAGATGGCCATTGCCACGTGTCTGGCCCCATACATTTTGGGAATGGGGCATGACATAGGAGGTAGTTTCAACGTTGCCTGTCTGAAAAGCTTGATATAATTCATGCAAGTTCCCTGTCCTCTTTTGCGACATTAATCAGGGAGGACATAGTTATATACATTCCTCCTTCATAGAATAAAGCGAGGAAAAGATACTTTAGGTCCTCGAAGGATGAAATACACTTTTCTGGGAGACTGCAGAAACATTCAAACGTGACCCCGAATAGTGCTCCAACGAACAGGTTTGTGAGTAAGGCGCCATCCCGAGGCAAATGGCCTATTGTAGACTGGAAGTACCTCGTGTACTGATGGGGTGACATCTTCCCATCGAATGAAGCCAGCGACAATGACTTATATTTAGGAGGGTACACAACATTATCCCATTTAGGAGAATAGGGTTATCGAATCTCAAGCTTCTGGAACCTGTCTTGGTTGTCCCGAGCATCTACGTAGCCGTAAAAGTTCCTACGAGTCTCCTGGATAACGTCTGGTAGAATAGGTGTAGAGAATTGAGGTATTGTCTGGTTTGGGTTTGTTCATCCCGTAGCTTGTGGCTGTGTTGGGACGATACTTTCCCTGAGTTCTAGCACTGTATAAGTCAGAGTCTGCATTTAAGTGCTAAGAGCCTGCATCATGGCTTCGAGCGCCTAAAGGCATTGTTGGTTACTGGATTCTGCTCTTTCCTAGTATCCTACCATGTATACTGGCATTAAGTGGGCGAAGACGGACGGGAAGGTAGATGCCTCACTTTCTGCCTCCGATGTTTGAGTATCATTATCCTCGGGTAGTGTGGTATCAGTTTCATTGTTGGAGGGATTGCTACCCCCAGTCTTAGTTTTGGGCTAGTCCTGGAGTGTATGGCTACCCCCAGCTAAGATGTTATCCATGTGTAGAGGCTCACTTTCCTCTTAGAAGGATGGATTATTATAGAACACCGGGGGACTTCTACCCCCAGCTTCGGTCGTAACTTCGTTCAGGGAGGTATGACTACCCCCATCCCTTGTTCTTAAGCGTGTGCCTTGGAATACTCCCACTACAGGTACTTGTTGATTGGTCTTCGGACGGCTTCGTATTGTGTTGACCGACACCCTTAGGTTAGGCGAGCTTTTCTTTCAGATCTTCTTCATGGGATAGGACCTCCATGTTCAGAAGCATGAGGCGATGGTAAATTCCTTCTCTTCATATAGAGGTCTCCAGGGACGTTGTCGGGTTGGTATTGCGGGTTGTTGACGCTGAAACACCGACTGTCTGGCTGAAGGAACTGGTGCTTTTGAGCAATACCAGTTGATGATGATGTTGGCACAAGTGTGTCTGCAAGAGGACACATCATGTGCGAGGGTTTCCTCTATCATCTTACATTTGTCACTAATCACTTCACATAAATCAGACGATGGAAGCTTCACTTTTACCCCCATTTTATGTATTCGGGCAAGCCTTGTGCATGGAGGTGAGAGTAGAATATTTTCTCCCTGATCTTTTTACATAAATACTGTAACTGGATCATTGATGGAAGACTTTAGCTGAGATGGACCCACTATATACATGTAATTAAATTAGATGCATGGGTCTGTCATCTCAATGTTTGCTCATCGACTTTGTTTTAGTTCACCTACGGCATCCAAGTGGGTTTGGAGAGGCTCCAAGGGTCGAACCACATCCGGCGTATGATCACCTGGGTCTTCCCTATAGAGTCTTCCATTAGCAGCATGTGTAAGGTGCAATGGTGCATGCTTTTGGAGAGATGACGGCGTAGCCCCTCGAGGGTGCATGGCTCGGGGTGTTTAGGTCTTCCTTGAACCAGGGTTTTTGAGCGCATAGTATACGTAGTCCAAGTTAGGACTATACGATGCCATGTTGACAACATCCTTACACTAAGGAGATTTCATGCGCATGTGATCAGCGCATCATGAAACTTAGCACGGTTTCTCTTGAGCTCAGCTTCGGAGATAGAGACAAGACGCGGCCCACCTTGTGTGCACCTGCGACGAAGGTTGGCAACACTTCTAGAGCTGATTTTGGGTTCAGTGCAGTGGCTTTAGGAATCCATATCTTATGAACTTTTTGAGGTCGTATGATCCTCAGCAAAGAAGTCGACTTATCGGCGGAATACAAGTCAACCGCGTGTGCAACTACGGCGAGGGTTAACAATGCATCGGGTACCAACTTTGGGCTTGTCACAGCGGTAATGACATCCAAAGTTTTATGAGTCGTGCGAGGTTGTAGGGCCTCGTTGGTGAGCTTGACTTGTCCAATATGTCCCCAAATGTCTGTTGGTCGAAGGGAACGACCAACATCCTGAGTCAAACCTAACTTGGTCAAGTCGGATTGCGTCACCAACTTCTCATTGGAGGAGAAGCACTTTTCCAACAGAGTCGCCATTTTATTTACATCACAAAAATAAGTGTTTTTGATGAAGGGTGAAAGTTTTTATTAATTGGGAATTGACAAAGAGTACAAGAGAATCCCTAATACAAGGGAATCTAAGTAAAAAAAAAATCTGGACAACTGTGATGATGGAGATCGAGCACTACAGCGGCTCCATTACTCCGTTGAAGATCCGAGACCAAGGAATTTGATGAGGATTAGGCGCTCCTTCTCTTCCTTGTGGCAGTGGCACTGGTTCTCCTTTACGTGGAGATATGGCCGCCGCTTTTGCATATGTGGCCCCTCTTTTTTGAGGGAAAACACCCACTATTTATAGCCTTTAGGAAGGCATTATGTTGGCGCATTTACGTGGGTTGCATATTAGCATATGGCACGACAAACGCATACTATGTTAAGGCTTCCATGTGGTAAGTCGAGATCTGGGGTCGTTGATGACCATAATACTCATGACACGTTTCATGTCCTAATTTTGACAGCTGTGATTGCACCTTGGGAATACTATCACTTGGCGCATAGAAATGATTGAGGGAGTAGTGACGCATGGCACTACTGGCACATAGGAATACTTGAGACTTTGTGGTAAATGGCGCTGGTGGTGCATGGGAACAGTAGAGACTTTCACGACCCACACCCGTTGTAGGGGCGCGAGTAGTGAACAATGTCCAGCCTATGTCGCAGCTTCGGCGGTGGAACGTTGTTTGGGTAAACTATCTTTCTAGTAATAATAATCATCAAGATATATAATGCCACCAATGAAGAATACATACTCAATCACAAATATATAAGATGGAACATTCGCACAAATATGATATAAAGAACTCAAGAGTCAAATACCATTCATGAGACAAAATAATATCCAATGAGTCATCAAATAAAATGAAGTACAAATATTAAAATCTGGAGACAAATCCAGTACAATAAACCTATGTATTGAGCTATAGGTAGTGGGTTGTCTGTCTCAACCGGGATGAGACCCTCCTTAGCCAAAGTTTCTGGCTCTAAGCCAACTACATCCTGAGTCCCATAGTGAGTGGGATACCACTCTTCAGTGTCATCTAAAAAAAATATCCAGTTAGGAAAGGAGCAAAGTTTACCTCTAACAACAGTTCCAATAAATGATAAAAACTATGTAACATTATATAGAGTGAATATATAATATGCAATATGCAAGTACAAGCAATATACAAAATAGGAAAACTGGAATTAAATACAAGAAATGAGCATCATGAAAATGAGCAATAAATACTACTACTATGTGAGTGAGTACCAGCTTCAACATGTGATCGGCTTGGGAACTTGCACAAGGATTAGGGCCTGGTTAATCATACGTGTGGTGAATGATCAACACTCATAAGGACATACACAAGGAGGGGTATGATCACATATCTACACTAACACTCCCCGTCCTGACTGGTATAGTAGATCCAACCATGGTACGTTATGACATGGGATTCACTTGGTAGGTAGCTAGTCTCCCCAAGAATTGATGTTTGTACATGTACAAGAAAAATGAGGGACAAGTCTTGCACAATATATACCATAAATATTAGGAATAATATCTCATAACGAGATCCAGATATACCAATCCATGTAAGCATAGGGGATATCATAAATGGAAAACTATCAAAGAAATCAAGGATACCTATAATAAATACAAGAAGCATAGGGGATATCATAAATGCAAAACTATCAAAGAATATACTTTCTTGGAATCGGGTGAACAGTATCAAAGATGACTGGAATGGTGCCTCGGAGACCTAAATATGGAATATTACATCAATACAATGTTTTGGAATGAATACAAGTTAATCTAGTCAAATTCTAAGTCATAAAGCTATTTCTAGGCCAAAACATTCACACTAGGTCAACTCTAGGTCAAACTAGCTAAAACTAGGTTATACCTAAGTTTCTAGATTAATACTAGCTAATATATATACTCATATATGATATTACCTATTAATATCTTATTCTAACCCTAATACCTTATCCATAACCTTGACTCTATCTTAATTACCTTGCTAAACTAGGTTTCTAGGTTATACTAGTTAATATGATATACTAGGTATACACTATAGGCTCCTAGATATTAATAACTTATAATATTATAATATTTACCCTTGCCTTGCTAATATCTCAACCTAAACTCATTTACCTAGTTCAAATACCTTAATACCCCAAAGCTACCACTTATCAACCTATTTCCTATTGGTACCTCAATACTCCCAAGCTAGTATCTCAATATTTCCACATGACCCTAAAATACCCTTGGTATCTTGATACCCATATTTAGAGTATAACTAATACCTTAGTATTCTAAACTTAGAATTCCAACACCCATCTTACCTTCTCAATGATACTTATCATTATCCCAAGTA